>CAJNSZ010000067.1:234165-463961 GCA_905329745.1 Rotaria sp. Silwood2 | reverse complement strand
ATTATCGAATTCTCCTATGACCGAGTGCACGAAATTATCGCAAATGCTTTTTTTTGTGATGATGAATATGTAGGAATGATTCATCTACCTGAGAGTTCGTCTTTCACAATCTGCACATCACCAAACACGTGAAACCAAGAGAAATATGTTGACTGATTTCTTTTCAAACAGACATATGTAATTACACAATCAAAAGATTTCAATGCCATAGAGCAACAGAGAAACCTTTCATTTTAACGAAGCACATGTCAGCAAGAACTACTAAACAAACGCCATCACTTTTTACACTACCTATTGAGCTAATCTATTGTATTTTCGACAAATTAGATGCAAAAACAATACTTCTGTCACTACGAAGTGTTTGCACACAACTCTGTGCTCTCGCAGACATCTACGATCAATACCGTTTGGAAATCAGTTCGATGTCAAATAGGAATATTCATCTTATTTGTCGTCTCATTCGACCTGAAAATGTTATTTCGCTGCTCCTCTCGGGTAGTTCCCAGCAGCCTGATAAATTAGCATTATTTCTATCACGTATTCAAATTGAAAGATTCACTCGACTGCACTCGTTATCTTTCTCAGATGTCAAAGATGAAACACTCGACAAAGTATTGCGTCATGTCAACACCAACGCTCTTCGATCATTATCATTGTTTTCATCCTCACTCTTTACTCAATATACAATGGCTCTGATATCATCGATACTAGCGAAGAACAATCTTCGAAAATTGCATTTCGACACTGACTTTGCTACAATAGATCAAATTTCATGGCCAGCTCAATGTACACTAGAACAAATCACAATCAACGAATGTAATGATCAGCAAATTCTTACGATTCTTCGTCAATCACGTTATCTTCGAATGCTGTCTTTAAAAAATGTTGACCTGAGAAAAATTGATCAAACTTTTCTTGCAGATTCATTCGATCAGCTAGTTTCACTAACACTTGACTGTCGCAACACATCGATGGCCATGCTAGAAACATTTCTTTCTCTTACACCATCAATTACTCATTTTGGCCTAAACTGTTTGGATTTCTCTGCCGATTGCTTACATCGGTTCTCTGAGTGTGAATCGTTCATTCAAAACAAACTACCTCGACTTAATACATTTACATTTTCTATTCAATGTTCCGATTATGATTATGATGATATTGAATATTTGCTTCTTCCATTTCGAACAGAATTTTGGCTCAAACAAAAACGATGGTTCATTACTTGTAAATATACAATTAATTCTTCAAAAAGAAGTGTCAAGCTTCAATCGTCATCAATCTCTGAATTCGATTTTGCAGATGGGTATGAAGGAAAAGTAATTATGTGTGCTTCTTGCACCAAGACGAGCAAAGCCGAACCGGTGATCAAAAGTACATGGAGTGTTCACATGAATTTCGCTGAAATAGTGAATTACATTGCATGGAACAGCGTAAGTTCATGAAATATTTTTGATATTTGGCGGAGTTGGACAGCTTTTCTTTGAATGTGTACACTAACAAATGAACTTCCAGAGAAGACTCAAGAATAGTTCATCTTCCCCAATATTTAGTATGGAATGAGTCTCAAATGAAAAATCAGACAAGAGTCTTTTTTGAGAATTTTGATTATTAGTACCTTGACAATGTAACGATCATCAGTGGTCTTGTAAAGTCATGTAATGGTAAAGAAGGAGAAAGAAATGAGTGAAAGCAAACACTGTCGAACTCAACAATTTATTATATCAATGGCTGACAGATGTGAATAGAATCGTCGCCATTAATAAATTACAATAAAATAGCATATAATGAACTTCTATTGAGTGAATACCTTTCAATTGAACAGAGGACCTTTTGTCCCTCTGTGAGAAAGAACTTCTGTACGATGAACACAAGTACACTAGAAAAAAACAAAGATACCAAACCTAATGATATCTAGTAGCACTGGGAAAGTAACTGCCTATTTTGTCCATGCTTTCTTTAGTGAGCAGTTCCTCTGAGCTAAGAATTCATTCAAACACGTCTGATGACAAAAATAACAACGGTGCCATAACAATTAATAGTTTGCTTGTACAACGAATAGAAATGCTCAAAAATATTATGAATCATCCTTATGAAATAGCGAAATGCCGATAAACTACTTTAAAATAAAAGATTGATCACCTTCTTATTCGTTTCTTTGACAACTAATTTGCGCCTCTCTGTTAGTTCATCTTCGTTTATATTTGTATTTCATGAGTGGCACATAATGCAGGCAAATATAGATTATTTCAAAATGGTTGTCTTTTTTAGACTAGTCGACTCTTACTTGATATCGTCTTTCCTTTTATAATTGTTCGACGAACACTAATTCAGACGCTATTTTAGGTTACATTACAAAGGCAGCAGATTCTGCGCAACACAACACAGCTCACACTGGAGATCAATAAACAATGGTCACAAGAATATTTTGAACTTCTTTCAATCTTATTTGATCTTGTACACCTTACACAAATCTGGTTGGTCATCGATTTTCGTTGTACTCTCGATTCAAGCATGATCAATACTTTACTAGAAAAAGCGTACAATGTTCGTTCTTTTGGTATATCGGTTAAGTCTCATGAACTGTCGATTTCACGGGCACGAAGTATCTGTGCTATAGTACCTCGTCAAATTGAACATTTAAAAGTGGTAACAAAGAATATCGAATCAATCAAACTGATTCTACAGCAAGCCGAACATTTGTCTAGTGTCACATTTTTTCATCGAAACGACTCGCAAAGTGTATGGTTACACATAGTCGAATGGCTTCAGAAAAATGAGCGATACTTTAAATCTCAACAAGATGATCATTCTCTTCAGATCTGGCTCAATTAATAAAAGCTTCATTAGAATTTTCAACTGATAATATGAATATGAAGTTGAACCATTTGAAGCAATAAGCACAATCATCTATTCGATTTTTAGAATGTGCTTTGTTTTATTATGCTTATCATTTGGTAGAGACTTAACGAACGACAGTCGTACTCTGTAATCAGAATAATGATTCTCACTAAAACTGGAAGAGTTTTATGTCATATTTTGCTATACTGCTTTTGAACACTGAAATGAAATTACCATCGGTAAATCTCAGTACTTGCCAATATTTATTATTATTCTGAATCAAAATAATACAAATTAATTGCGTTATAAGTATTGACAGTAATAATTCATGCATTTAAAGTCAATCATTGCTTCTTGATAAAACATGAAAGCATCAAAACGTTTCCGAACATTATGAATTTCAACTAATCGGAATGTTTTAGTGACAACTCTAAAAAGAAGTTATTGTTCATGTATAGTGATTCAAGTCATCAATACGGATAGAGTGAAATTCGAGAAGTCTACTTGACAGTTCTTCGCATATAATTTTTCCGAGGCTAATTTTTGAGCTGTACTAGATGGGTGTGGATATGGACTCCAGTTTAGTAGTGGATTTTAATATGAGGGGAACATTCAAGCCCAAGCAGAGCCACATCTACACCCATATTCAAAATCAAAGTGTCCCACTCTTTTTGGATCACTCGCAGCTCAAGCCATCCGAACTATAACTGGTCCCACAGCCTCTACTACTAATAGATTTTAGAGTGCTAGTTCGAACTTTTGAGCTGTATTATTTGTCATAACAAGCTGATATACAGTTGCTATACTCCTAGTATGCTTTCATATATGAGTTTTCTTTCTAATTACTTTTTGAGAATGTTAATTAGTTTATGTTATCTTTACTTTTGATATAACTGAATAGACTACCTATAATGAGACTTTAATAGGCATAGAACATTATAATACTTACCATTTGATTACTACGTTATTCTTAAATCAATACCTAAGAATATAAATATTTATGAAGATTTTATGTGCAGTTGCTATAGACACAATGTTCTTAAAGAGCGAAAAGAGCTACAGTTTTTGTGTATAAAATCCATTCGACATGATCTCAATCCAATTTATTTACCGAGAAAAACTTTTTAAAAAACACTAACACAAAAACATGAAAATCATATGAATGAAACAATGAATGTAAATTAATATGAAATACTGAAATATTATTATTATTTTTTTGTTTTTGTTTTTATAAATAGTTATATTAAGAATAATAAACATGAATGTCATCAAAATCATTTTTTATCAAAGACGTCTTCTCAGAAAATTGTGAATCAATATTATTTGATGAGAGCTATGAAACAGAAGAAATTTTCTTAAGGAAGCCAATTAATCTTTGATAGTAGTTTAATAATATAAAATGTTTGTTACGACCTATATCATTACATTCAAGTACATTATTATCAACAAAATCTACAACATTAAACAATCCAAATAATATACAAAAATTTGTATCGAACATTCTTTTCCAAATGTCTAAAATATCCTGCAATAAATTAGATACAGGTAAGTATTATCTAATACTTATGTTCTGTTTAATTTATATTCAATTAATAATGAAGCATTCTTTTCTAAAGATCAAATGTCTTAAATGTACTCTAACTACTATTCTAAATAGTTCTTCCTTTTTTTTTTAAAAGGAAGTATATATATGTATCTTGTTGTTTTCATTTTAAGTTTATTCATACAGTTAAATGAGTGAAATGAATGTGTACAGTTGACAAATGAGGAGAAGATAAAAAGTCTCACCATTTTATTTTTCAGATTGACTTCAACTATCTTGATAGTTGATTATCACTAGTGTTTTGCGGTATCGATCACTCAGAAGAAAACTTTCCTTTCTACTTGTTGCCTATCAATATTAGTTTAGGTCATTTGTCATTTTTTTTACATAGAGAAACTATTCGATGTAAAAATCATACAGCATTTACTACTCATCAAAGATATTTAACACCAATTGATTGTGATGAAATGGCTAATGAATTAAGATTATCTACTGCACTAGTAATTATTATAAGTTATTTATTTTTGGTTTTAAATTCATTTTTCAAAATTATACTTTTTATTTTGAATTCTAGTGGTTTCAAAATAAACTTGTCTATTAAAAAACAAGAAAACTTCTACAAGGAAAATAAATAAATCTTCCATATTCAGTGCAAACTTGGATTGAAACGAAACTGTGATTACCTATTTATTTTCAGCGAAATTTTGTGTCATGTCACGAACAAGTTCCACGTGAGGATTTTTCCTCGTGAAAAGTCACAGACAAATTCGAACCATATATTCTTAAATAGTGCAAAAAGCTTCTTTGCATATTTAGTTGGTATGTAAAGTTATTTGCTAACTCGAATTCAAAAACTATGTGGCCACATAAATAAATAAAAAAAGAAAACTGAAAACTTTGTTCTGTATAAAAGCTGATACGATACTTATGCATGAGTATACTTTACTATCTTAAAAGTTAAAATTGGATATTACTGTCTGCCAAACATAAAAACTATTTCATATGCAAAACAAAATCATAAAACGATTCGTAAGAGTATACTATTCGAATTAAGCAAAATGAACTCCATATGATTGTTTTAATTCGACGAAGTCAAGAGATACGAAAAGAATCCTCTTAATCTGTGTGACTGTATGTTTTAAACAAAAATTGAAGGGAACATAATTCAAAGAAAATTTTATGAATAGATTCACTGTACTAAAAAATCACTACTGTTTATTTGATTAGTGTTTGAGAAATATTATTTTTATTTGAATGTGTGAAGTAATTCATTATTTTTTTTTTTTGATTTTCCAACTAACTTCATAACTGTTAATTTCATTAATAATAAATTCTAATCAGTTTTTTTTCTCGACCTTGATTCGTGACTCTGATTACAAACGTTCTTCACCGTATTCTTGAATTTAAATCTTTCGAAAAAAATAAGCAGACATAATTTTGAATAAGTTTAAAATTAATTATTTCTATTCTTGGCTTATTAGTTGAGTAAAAAAACTCGTTCACAGTTTACCGTCAGTCGAAAATTTAAAAAAAGGAAGAGAAATTTTCGAATGTTCTCATTTATAAAATGGAGTTGTTCAAGGACAATCATCGATCATCACCATGGCTTTTTCTATATTCCTATTACAAGCGCCATGAATCCATTTCATCGATCGAGTTTTCATTTATTGCAGTGGAAATTAAAACTTAAGTCTTCTCTAGTGAAAATCGAAATAAAGTTTCGTCTTTACATTTTCTGAGATTTGTAATATTGAAAATATATGGGAGACCAGTTCGTTTAGAATCAGTTCCTATTTTCGATACTATTGGGCATTCAACGAGATTCAGAGATTGTAAAATACTATGCCTATATCTATGATCATTGTAAACTGTGTAAACAGGAAAATTTGGGTTGAAAAAAAAAATAATCATTTTCAAAACAAAAAATTCTGTATAGAATCAACTGTGTTTCGCCTTATGCAGTCATGAGATTTTTTTCATGTCATGATTCGCTTCTCTTGTTATTGTTCTCTCTATGACTGGATCTATGTGTTGGACTTTTCCTTTCTCGTTATATATAATATGAGTTTTTCCTTTCGTTCTGCTCTTCTTTGCCCTCAAGGTGCTCTATACATTTTCCACTTTTTTCCATGCTATATGTAGTTTTTTAGTCGTTGCAAAGATTGATATATAGAGATATATACAGAAATAAATTATAAGTGTGTGAAAGATCTTACAAACTCAACTTAATATATTTAAATCGTTTTTCACTATCTCAAGAGTATAGTACGCATAGCTACAGCGATCTGATTCCTTCAAAATATCACTACGCACAAAAAATTTCCCTCCGTAAGGCAGTTTACGACTGATATCTTTACGATGTGTTAGTAAATTTTGAGAGTTTTTACCTAGGCTCGATTATCTTCGCTGTAAGAAAATATGAAACGATCCCATCTCTATCCTATACCCGAGATATGAAAAATCGCAAAAAAAGATAAGTCTCGTTAGACCATCTGCCCAGAGTTATAGATATTTTACTAGAATTTTATTCGCAGACAAGCCTATTTGTCAGTAGAGAGGCCTGAAAATTTCCGCTTAAAAGAATATTTTCTTTTCGAAATATTAACGTATAAAAGAAAAAAACAGAAAATTCTAACATTATTGGTGGAATATGCTTACTGAAGTCTATCTTATACACAGACTACTTGAACGGTAGCATAGAATATTAATAAAGTGAAAATATCTTCTTTACTTTAAGTACGAGTAATGAAGAATATGTAACAGATTGGAGAATGACAATGAAATTGAACATAACGACAACAATAATGTAGAACCTTTAACGACAGAAGAAATTTAATGCAGTCAATTAACCGAAAATAGAAAAAATGAAGAATGCACTTATCAGTGCCATTTGAGGAAAATATAATAATAGAAATTAAATAATCTAAACAAACAGCCTATATTTTTTGAAACAAAAAACGCAATCCAATAAGTGCTGAGATTTTTTTTTCATCATATTTATATTATCAAGTATTAGATCACTATAGTAAATAAAAGAAGAGTAGACATTGAAAAAAAAACATTTTTATATGAAACATTTGATGAATATCTATTGACATTTTAAACAAAACAAGTAAACAATTTTATAATTGAGAAAATAAATTTACTTCACTTTTGATTGATAATATGAATGAATATTTATAAAACGTCTTAATTAAAAATTTTTTATCGATATCTATCCTCCTTATATTTTCTATTAAATCTATCCACTGAGTAATTAAAAATTGTTATGAATCAAAAAATGATTATTTGTTATGTTTGAATTTATAATGATTTTTAATAATATAACATCGAAACATGCTAAATCCTCGCCACTATTATCACAATCATAGTAGAATTCGGCATACACGCAATGTTTTTTTTTCTCTCTGCATTGAACGTCAAGTGTAGATAGTTTTTTCTCTTTTCTACGCCCTAAAAAAGAACGATCGTAAAGATGAGCAGAAGCATGAGTCTGGGTTGTCTGTCAGTCATCAGAAGACTTGTTTTCTATTCATTCTTTATAATGAAGTCTAAGAACATGACAATACTTCATACTGACAGGATATAAAGACAACTCAATATTTTTTATTTAAATATAAAAGCAAAACAAAAAAGAAAGACCTTTGTTAATTGATTGTTCTTTTTATTTTTTTTCCATCTATTTGTTTATGTGAGCACGTACTTTTATTATTGATTTTAAATCTTATTTCATATATATATATTGTTTGTTTGTTGTAGAATTATACTTAGTGCGAATGAGGTCTTTTCAAGTCATACGACATAGACGACGAACAACTATATCAGCAAATGAATTATCTCAATCAATTATTCAATCATCTGATTTAACAACAACACCAAGACGTCAAAGTTCAATATTAATGTCTCACAATGAAAATCATCCAAATTCAAATCAATACGATGAAAATGATAACTTAATTGCACATAGGTAAAGCATGTCAAAATTTACTTGTAACAGTCTTTGTTCTTTTCATTTCTCGTGGGAAATGTTTTACATATAACAATAATTGATTGATTTACATAATTAATAAGTTTTAGCATTTTATGATGTTTGTATGTCCTTTTCATGATTAGCTTTCTTTCTTTTCTTTTTCTTTTTCTTTTATGTTAGCTTGAAGGACCTAAAGAAGTGTACTTTAAGTAGTAAAACATATTGAATTGATTAATTTTCCTTCCTTCTTCTCTACTATAAAATTACCGCCTTAGTTTATATATATATTCGTTTGATACTCAACAATATGAATAAGTATAGATGATTTTGTAATAAAATATTTCTCACATTTCTTTGCTTGCATCCGATTTATCTCTAAAGATCAGTTATCATTATTGGTATGTTAATAGATATAATATACTCATGACCATACAACATGTATGTCTTTGTGTTGTCACGTCATCACGTTTTTCTTTTTGTAGTTTTTTTCTCTTGCTTTTTTATTTTATCTTGAATAACATTTGCTTCTCGATCACCATATGTGTCTGTGCGATCATATTGAAAACAGAAGCTTGAAAGAAACTCATTTTCTAATAGCAAATAAAGAAAAAACAACAATTTTTTCATAGTTAAAGTAAAAAAAAGAAGAAAAAAGGAGCCAGAAGAGTTTCAAAATAAATATGTGACAGATTTTTTATCGATACATCATTAACAAGTAAAATTAATCATTACCGTATGTATCGTATTTCTCTCTCTTTTTATTTTTCTTTTGCAGAAAGTATAGAACGAACAGCTTTATTTTAGACTGCAAAATAGTATAGATTTGATAGCATAACTATCAAGATATATAATAATATCGATGGATTCATCGACAAGAACAGCTATTTTAAATAAGTAGGTATTTCATCTGGATATATGTTTTTTTTTTGTTTTCTTTTTGTTAATCTTATTCTTATCAATGATCATCAATAATTTAGACAACGTGCTTTTTCCCTAAAGACAGAGTCGAACAACAAATAGATTGTGCGATGATGGTGATAAACTAGTTTATATTAGGTATTTTATGTGCCAGAACTTTCCTTTTATATATAGATATATTGACTACAATATGAATGACATCCGGCGAGAAAAATATTAGCAACTCCCGTTACTTTGATGAATAGTACGGGTGTTTTATACATGATCGGTATAACTTGTGTGAATGAGAGTTCTGTAAATAAACATGAATAGAGGAACAACAAATAGTTACAGCTCTTAGACATCCTTCATTTATTTGATGAATAGATTTCCAGTGTCAAGTACCACCAATATCGATCGTCATTATGTATACAATTTCCTGTTTTCTGACACATCTATTCTTTTCTTTTGTTTCTCTTTTTTTTATTGTTGTTATTGTATATATCTTCGCATGCATTTATTACTTCCAATGGCACAAGGACAAAAAATCTAATCATTACTTGATGACAAGTCACGATTAGAAATATAATAAAATAAAATTGTCGAGATAAATTGATGTCTAAATGCGTACGTCATCTAAAGCGGAATATCGTCGTTATGCATCCAAACGAAAAAAGTTCTGATTCAATTTTTTTTTGCTGTACTTTTGAAAAACATTATTTCCTCTTGTTTTATAATTTAGACGACATACATTAAGTATTCCAAAATCTCTATCAACTCTTGATACTTATGATATATCTCGACGTCCTTCATTAAATAATGGTCGAAGATTAAGTTTTCAACAACAAGAAATAACTGAGTCATCAAAGTCAAAAACAAGTCTAAGAAATTTTTATATATTTTTTGTATTACTTTTTCTTTTTATTTTCCTTGCTGTTTTTTATTCATTTATTCGTATGATAAAAAATCAATCGTCATAACAAAATAAAATATGCTGATAAAAATAAAGTCAAACATAAAGAAGCTTTAGTTTTTTATTCATATGCATAATACCAATCCGATTGTATAACTTTATTATCTTTTGATATAACAAAATATACATAATCATGATTACCACGCCATTCATATATCCAAATTTTTGCATCACTTGGATATGTATAATTATCATTAGTACGTCGAAATTCATGTTCAAGAACTAAATCAGGTTTATCAAGAATTTTAGTTGGTGTACCCATTAAACGTTGAATTTCATCAGCAGATGTATTAGGTTGTCCTAAATGTTTTTGTAATTCAATCATAGCTTGATGACGTTCACCATTAAAATTATCAATAGTAGGATTATGTGGTTGACTATGCCAATGACCACGTTCATTTTTCAATCGTAAATATGTTGATGATGATATTTCCAAATTTGTTGATGACATTTTACACGTTAAAATTGAATAATTGATTTCAGTGAATAATATAATAAAAATAGATAAATACCTTTAATGTAAAAAAAGGTACAGGTATATATATATATCGAGTGAGCCTTGTTATCTTGAGAGAAAGAAAAAAAAAGTCCATGATTTATTTGTTAGTATATGAATATAAAGGTCGAAAAACAAAATCATAAAACATGTTTGAAGAAGTTATTCATAAGGTGTCATAACGTTTTAGATGATTATTTATGAATTAAAATAAATATTTACCTTTTCATTAAAAAATTTGATTTATCATGAATATTCTTTTTAATATGCTTAAATTACGAATGAAAAATTATTTCGCTTATCTGTATGATAATTTTCAAAAAACTGATTCGTTCACGTCTATGACCTATTATATATTTTGCTAGATGTCGATGTATTGTTTACGTTAGAAGTGCTAGTGCTATCTGTCGATAGAATAATTGATTTGTAATAGAACAATCCAGTGTATGACAGGTATTTATTTGGTTTCTGTTACGAAAAACAAAGTGATAGATGTCAATTACCAATCAAATTCGAATAGTATTAAAGGTACGTTTAGACTTATCCAGATTATAAATAGTGTTGTACTTTTGAGTTTCGGATGATACTATTTATTAAATCGGTCATATTATTATGAATAATATTTTTCTAGATCAGCTAGTACAGAATCACTTAGATTATTTTAGGTCTTCTAATTATATACTAACATCAAAACTAGACATTTATGAAATTAACAAGGCTTTCTATTCATATTCTTTTCACCTCGAGTATACGATTCATTTGCTATTCTCTACATATATAAATAGTAGCGAAGAAGTATGTGTACGTCGAGTGTTATAAAAGCAATTTAATCGAAGCTTTTGGCAATATGAAGATTGTTTGGTAGATTGATAATAAAAATATTCTTTCATTATGATTTCGACTATATGTTCAATTGCAAATTACTAATCATGAGATAGTTTCAATGGAATATTTTATTTCAATTTCACACCCATCATTTATGAAGTAAAAACGGTGTCAAATATTAATTTTTAACTTTCAATCATTCTCCTATGATAAATAAAATTGGAACTGTTTTCTATGAACTGACATAAAACCAGCATCGTATGGATTAGTTTCGATGAAATCGAATTTCAAAAATAATAGATAAACATGCTGATAGATAGACTCGATTGTAATGATCTTAAGAACTACATGAATTTAATGGTTCGATTTTAAATATGCTTCAATCAGAAAATAATATTTTTAGCCCAAACTTATTTGATAAGAGTATTTTTTTTTCACAGTAACATATAAGTTTATTAACATTTTATCCTTCCTTTCCGATGTTTCTATTATTCTTTCCCGTTATTGTATGTTTAAAGTGTTCTTTAAAATAGATGTCTATAGAAACATTAAAAGAACTTTTCTCTTTTTCTTTTTGTTGTTATCGTGTGACTGCATAACAATCTATTACTCTCTACTTGCATGGACACCTGGTTAAAAGAAAGAAAAAGAAATTTTTTATTGCAGCACTTGTATTTTATGGATTGTGTTAAAATTTAATTGAATGATATGAATATTTTAATTGGTTGTTTATTTCTTTTATTACGTGAGTAATTATTCTTGTATATAGATTAATAAATATGAAAATAAAAATTGTTTTATTATTCATAGAAATAAAGACTATAGAGTCTATAAATATGAAAAATAACAGACAATTACGGAATCAAACACGCAATGAAAAAGAAAAAACATTGTTTAATATTGAAATATCAAATAATATTTATAATTCAGAATTATCGAATGAATCTTCGAGATTTTGTGTACCTTTGTATAGTTGTTCATCAAATGTTAATGGATCTGTATTTGTTATTTTAGCGGCAATCATTATTTTGATTACTTGTCTTCATTATCATTGTTATGAATATTGTCATGTCAAAAGACAACTTAATCAATTAACATTACAAAAACCAACAATATGCTTGCCAAACAACTTCACTGGATATGATTTGCATAGTCTTGTATGATTTTTTATGGGAGCACAACAACAACAAAAAAGTGACTTCTCCTTTTTAACAATCATGATTAACTGTGATGATTATTTTTTGTAAGAAAATTTTCTGTTTTTGTTTGTTGGTTGTTATCGAACTTCTCTTTTCTACTTAATGTCAATTATCGACAGAATTTCTATCTGCGTATATAAATGTATTTATTTCTTTTTCTCGTATTTTTTTATATGCTTGTGAATATCGCTGTTAGGTATGTCATTGATTGATCTTTATAAAAGAAAAAGCACGATAAATGCAACTTCGACTGCTACAATAATTATATATTTGTGATCAGGGACTTTGATTACATGATAAATATTGGTAAGACAGAAAAAATGTATATATTGAACTCGACAGACTCTCGTTTACATGGCTCAGCAACTGTTGTTTACCTATAATTATCACATATTTCTCATTCTTAATTTTGTATGTAGACACTTCATGAATACTTTCATGTCTCGTTTTCTTTTGACAAAAAAACTACAGTACATATCATCAATATAACTTTTATCCGTTCTCTTTCTATTCATCACATATATCTTTCTCTGAGATTACAATATATTCATCTTCGGATCATGAAATAACAGAAACAAAAAAAACAAGCTCGAATGAAAAGTTTCATATGTATTTATCGCATAGATATACTATGATTCATTGGTATATTGTCTTTCATATATTTATTCATTTCATAGAATAAATTATAAACACATTTATTTTGTTTTTTTCGTCATTCTTTAGATACATATTCATATCAACTATTTATACATCGAAAAAATCTACTGAATAAATTTCGTATGGGTGGTGCAAATAGTTGTTTTCCATCTCCAATTAATACAATATATACATTACGTCGTCGTCGTCGTCGTAATTTATTAACAAAAATAAAACATGACCAAACAAGATCAAATATTCCAATAAATACAAATACAAATACAAATACAAATAATAATAATAATAATAATATCAATGCAATTAATCTAAATCATGCATCTGAAGATGAATTTTTAATGCTACCTGGTATTACTCGTCAAATAGCTCAAAATATAATTCAATATCGTCAATTAAATAATGGTTTTAAACGAATTGATGAACTTTTATATATTACTGGAATAAATCATGATTTATATGAATGTATTCGTTTTGATATAACTATTGATTCATCTTCTCAAAATTTAGTTAATAATAAACAAGAATATATTAATATTAATTCAGCAACATATAATCAATTATGTACAATACCTGGCTTAACACCAATAGTTATCAACCGAATAATTGAACGTCGTGAACGAAAAGGATTATTTCGTTTTGTCGAAGATTTACTTAAAATAAAAGGTATTAATTATATTGTATTAGCTAGTATTCGTTCATATATTACTGTTGATGATCGACAAATACCAATATCAGTTAGTCAATCATCAATACTTGAACCATCTGTTAATAATCTTTATCCAACATTAAATAAAAATAATAATAATGTTACATCAGATTCACTTTCTCTAGCATCATTATTATTAGAAACTTTACCACCAGAATTACAAACTATACTTCTTTCGTCAACATCATCACAACATCCGCAAGTGACGATATGTAAAAATAAACAAACATATTTTCGTTTTGCTTCATGGAATTTACAACAATTAACAAATGATAAAGTACAAAATCCAGGTGTAAAAGAAGTCGTTTGTCGAACTATTCTTGAACATAAGTAAGACAAATAATCATTTTTTTTTTTGATAACATTAGATTTTTTTCTCTCGTCATGCAGTTTTTCACTCATTGGTATTCAAGAAATAGGAAATAAAGAAGCGCTTGGTTATATAATTCAAGAATTAAATAATCCAACAATACCTTTAATTAAAGATTGGTCGAATCGTCATCATGGAAAATGGAACTATACAATTAGTGATGTTGCTGGTCGAATGTTTCAAGTAAGAATTGTGTGATAAAGAAAAAAACTAAGATAAAAAAAATTGAAAAAGATTGATATATAGTAACAATATCAAATTCTATAGCAATATTAGTGTGAAACATGACTCTCACTAAATATTGGATTCTATAATGACGTTGTAACTGATCTATGGTAAAATAATCGAATGTTGATAAGATGAAAAAGACTAAGATTAGCATATTTTTCGTTTTCACTCATGGGAATAAAACACAGACATATTTCGAAATATCACTTGAGGGACGGTGGATATGTAGGGATACACCAATTCATAGAACATGATGCCAAAGATGACTAAATTCGTGAAATACAAAACAAAAGTTTCGAAATTGGTCGAATGTTCACAGTTTTTAGTTTTTTTCATCAGTTGCAATTAACTTTAAGATTTGTGTTTTACATCAGACAAAACTTAAGAATAGACTAGGAAAAAGTGTTCAAAACTAAACATAATTGGCATGAAGAATCGCTCGAAACTCGTAATTCCCACCATTGGGCATATGCTTTTTGCAAGTAAGGATAAACCAACTTCTACAAATTCTCTAAATTTCTAATCGGAGTGTAGAATATTTTCAGTATTGAGAATTACTGGACTTCGAGCGATTCTTCATATCAATTATGTTCAGCTTTGAACCCTCTTTCTGAATCTATTCATATATTTTGTCTGATGCAAAACATTGGTCTCAAAATCAGTTGAAGTTGGTGAAAGCAAAACTGAAAAATACGAACTTTCGACCAATGCCAAAGTCTTTATTTTGTATATGTTTTTGTAAAAGTATTCGATATTAAAGAAAAATGACTTTTTTCGAATCCTAAACAGATAAAAGAGAAAATTTTTCTTTGACGATTCAATAGAGTGAAAACAAATTCTTACTAGCGTTTTTTCTCGACTAAAACTAACCAGAAGAACAAAGATTTTTATGTCATTCAATAACTCACAAGTCAGAGTATATATATTGCTGCATTGAACACATAAAAAAGTATTATTTCAATTTGTTATCTAATACCTGCCCTAATGCCCACAGTGTGAGGCATGTGCCACATCGAGAGCTTTTTAGCTAAATGGAATCACATACTATTTGTCTAGGCTCTCTAAAATAGCAGAATTCTTTGCTAAAATTTGAAATTGTCCATCTGAAAGAAAAAATCTCGGTAAAATACTGTTTACAGTGAACATATTTCATACTTCTCGTATAAAATCTGTTTTATTTGTATTTATAAAAGGGAAGTGAATATCTTGGTTTTATCTATGATGAGTCAATTGGAATTGAATTAAAAAAAGCATCATTATTACCATTTAAAAATTATTTTACGCGTTCACCTTACATTGTTATATTTCGTATTTATGATAAATATGAATTTGTTTTTGTTAATTTGCATTTAAAAGCACGAAGATTAGATGAAAATGACAATGAAAGAACAAAAGATGAAGCTGCATCAATATCAATATTAGCTGAAGCTATGAGTGATACTGTTGGTAAGAGATGAATATTATTTATATATAAAAAAAAAAATAATAATCAATTTTTTTCTTGTCTCATAAAGAACAAAAATATATAATTATCTTTGGTGATTTTAATATTGTACCAACAGCATCAGAATTTGATGCATTAGTTCAACGTAATTATTCATATGTTATTAAACAAAATACAAATATTAGTATGAAAACACCACAAGGATCTACATGTATTGATAATATTTGGCTTTCTGCTGAAGCAAAAGCTTTAACTACAGGTAAAATTTTATATTCTTATTAAAATGAATCAAATTTTCGTTTTCATTTTTTTTTTAGAAAATTCAGGTGTTATTCGAGATAATCTAACAAGTATGTGGATTCCTGCTGGTTGGACATGGGGTGGTATAGTTAGTGATCATTGTCCGATTTGGATTGAATTTGATTTATCATAAAATAATTTTGACGAAGAAAAAACTTTTTTGTTTATGTGCAATAGAATTCTTACGCTTGTTTATTTTTCCTTTTTGTTATTCAATTTGTAAAACAATATTTTGTTTTAATATATAACGATTTTTTTAATAAAAAAAAAACAAGAGTAATATATATCTATATACTATATAACTTTAGATTTATATGAATTATGTCTAATCAAATACCTGTAAGTGATATTTTATGTTTGACAGGTTTGATTATAAGATGTAAAAAAAAACAAAGGTTCTTTATACAGAGCAAAAAACAAAGAAAGTTAAAATATGGCTAGATGGATATTTAGTTCCACGTGCAATATTAAATTCGGTATAAATAAATTATTTTTTTTTAAATTATTATTGTGATAAATGAAAACTTTTTTAGGCACGTTTAATATCTGCTGGTAAACATGAAATTGATGTTGTTTTCTATTCAAGTATTGACGATGTAAGTGGAAAATATATTATATTGATGAAATTAAAGTTTTCTTTTTAAATATTAGATTAAACCTGGAAGAGAATTTGAAACTGATCGATATTTAATTAGTATTGAAGAAAATAATAATGATAATCAACCTTGTCCTCGACCAAGTTTTGCTGTTAATGATCCAACGATGAAAAATAAACCAAAATCAGCAGTATGTACACGTATCATTTTCAATCGAAGAATTCTAATTATATTAACAAACAAAAGTTTTCATCCTGAAGAATCTTAGTCATTATAAATACTGGAGCATTGAAAAATATTTTGCACATATTTCGTCAAGAATGCAGGTCAAAGATACAGCGCTGCTTTGCTTGCTTAAGTACAAAAATAAATATGATGAATGACATCACTTTTTGTACTAAGATTTTTAAACAGAAAATTTTACCAAACACATGATTAATTCTTAATGTTTTTGAATGAAATTGGAGTCCTCGTCTTGATCGTTTTCTTTTCAAAAGATAAGTTCATTAGCTCGAATACTGGAGTCTCTGGATGTTTTTAAATCCTCTGCCTTATCAATACGTTGATCATTGCTATGCTATTTCCGACTAGTAGTACATAGTTTGTTTATGAAACTTGCAAACACTAACGTACAACTGTAGAGGTAGCTTTTTCTAAGAGTTGGAGTTTCATCCACTGAATTACTACTACATGTTTGATGAACTTTAATGAAATTAGTCGAATGGATAGCCAGAATACAATAGTACACAATGAGCCGTTAGCTGACCTAGGAAGTTCATCTTTTGCCGAGTTGTGAAGTTCAAAAACATAATAGATACGATCCATTGTCATCCATCATAATTCTCTTTGTATTTAAGCAATCAAAGCAGAATTGTGTCTCTGATCTATACTCTTGACGATGTATGTTCACATCAATTTTCAGTCATTCAACATCTATATTATCTGGCTAGGGAAGTCCTCCAATTGTTCAATTGTTTTTGAATCGCGAGTAATTGTATTATGTAGATCCAACTACGTTATGAATACGTAGAAAAAAAAGTTCATGCCCATCGATTATTGGTGTGAAGATACTGTACTTTTACAATATTTCGTAAATCAACGCGGTAGTTCTCCTCGAGAGCACTAGAAAAACTGATTTTTGAATTTTTGACTTGAAACTTGAAATAGAGACAGACCTTAGACGATGGTACTCTATTGGGAAAGTTTCAGGTCTTTTGACTTTCTTCTATTCTGAAATAAGAACATCAAATCTGCTGGTTTAAATGAGGGATGTAAAGACATACTATTATCATAGCTGTATTTTAGGTTAGGAACAGTGACAAGGTCTGAAACATTCACAAAGAATTATTCTCTTGAGAATCTGTCTATACGTAATGTTTCGAGTCGAACTTTGAAAATGAATTTTCCTTGTGTTCCTGAGGAAGGCCAGCGCATTCATTTAATACATACCGCAAAAGTGCAGTGTTTCCACAGCAATCAGCCTAGAGCACGAATTCTATTCAGACTATTTATCGTTCGCACATAGTCTCGACTCAAAAAACTATTGAGCAATTGGAGAACTCATCTCGTGAGATTGTTTAAAGCAGACACTTTTGTCAACTACTGTCTTTATTCAATTAATTTAGGCATTTGTACCACCACGTTTAGTACCCAAAGCAGAACCACCACCACCCGCACTAATGCCTATATTAGAACGACATAATCCAAATCAGTGGGGTTATGCTGGCATGACAACAGCTATGAAACGTAATGTTGATGATAATAATTCTAGTCATGTATCAACAACATCAAAATTTTCTCATTTCATTCCACCAACATTTAATAAACGTCAAACGATTCAATCTGAAAAATCACAAGAACAATCAGTTTTATCAGCATCTTCTATTTCTATTCAACAACAACCAGGGTTATTAAACGATGCTTTGATTTCTCGATTATTGAACAATACACGACCTAATGAAATGTAAGTATTTTATTGACATGTCATTCATAATGTTATTTATTCGCTATTTAGTAAATCTTCTCCTGTTAAACAATCTCCTCAAATTTCTTGGTCAGCATGGGATGATAAAAAATCTGATGATGAAGATTCTGATCCACCACCGATATGCGAAGATAAAAATATTCTTCAACAACCACCTCCCATAAAGCAAACATATAATTGGCATAGTTTAGTGAAATCAACAGGTCAACATGGACAAATAAATAATGAAACAGAAAACACAGAACCAATGCCAAAATTTGATTTTGATGATAGTTCTTTTGATACCTTATTTGATAATTCAGACGAATAGTTATTTGAATCATGTCAGATTTTCATCTTCTTTTTTTTTGCTAATATTGATCAAAAATTTTATTTTCATGATAGAATAAAGAAAAGGAAAACAAGGAAAGCGTCAAAGAAAATGCCACGAATTAAAAGAGTGCGAAGATGGTAGCTAAAACGTTCTAGATTATGTTGACGACGAATAAAGCTTACAATGTTCTAACGACGAAATTGTACAAGATATCGAAGTGCAACTTGTGCTTCATCGTAAACTATATATTCATTATAATTAAGACCATAATAACCTCCACCAAAATTTTTATTATCAATTAATTGACCAAGTGGTATTTGTACACCTAAAATAATGAAGAGATTTTGTTAAGAAAATCTTTTCATTTCAAAAATAAACAAACAAACCATCATTTCTAGTTATTGTATGTTTTGGATCAGGTATATTTCGACCGACACCTTTTCGACTTTGAAATCGTTTAAAATCGAGTGGTTTATCATCATCATCATCTTCTTCTTCTTCCTCCTCCTCATCATCATTGCGCTGAATACCAACTTCTTTCATCTTACCTAAAGCAACTTCACATAAAAGCATAAAACATCGTTCACCATCATTTTGTTTAACACCAGAACAATAACCAAGACTCTTTGCAAATGTATCCGCTGTATATATACCCTAGAAAAATATACAAGATAAAATTTATTTATTGTTTATGAAAATTTTTATTACTGTTCCAAATAAACTTCCAGTTGCTCTTGCTGTCAAAGATCCAACGAGAAGTCCTAAATTAAAAAGAAAAAAGTTATCTTCAAATTTCTTTTGTTGCTAAACAATTGCTTAGATATCACTAGAGATTTTTCAAGTGTTACTCAAATAAAAAAACATCAATATAAATATTAATATAAAATACCTCGAGTAAGTATACTAATCAAATTACAAATACCAGTTCCATGCCATAATAAATAACGATTACTTAAATTACATTTTGTCAATCGTTCATCTTCATTTGGTCGTGCAATTTTAAATATTTGTTCTATTTGTATAGAGGGTGCAGTAGTCCATATGTAACGTAAGATGAGTTGAGAATCAATATCATCTTTGTTTAAACCTTGAAATTGACAATTCATTGATTTATATAAATAATCTAATGGTGAAATAGATTTAAAATTTGCTTGTGCACCTAATAACATTTTATATGATAATTCAAGTTCAAATAAATCATCAAGTATTTTTTCTTGTGCTTTTAATATATCTGCATTATCAATTACAGATAGTTTTTCATCAGAATAACCGTTTAATGGTATTAATGTATAATATTCATTTGTATATTGATAAATAGATTCTAAAATTGATTTTATTTCATTTTTTTGATCAGATGTTTTTTTATGTTGATTTTCTTTTTGAAAAGTATTCTTTTTTTCAATTGTTTCTTTAATTTTTATTAATAAATCACGTGCTTTTTCTAATGTTTCACGTTTTAATTGTGATACAGGCATCCATTCAATATCTAATTGAGTTTTATGTATATTATTACGAAAAGCTTGACGATTAATTAGTGTTCGCATAAGATTTTTATAAACAGATGATTGAAGTTGTGATGATGGACATTCTTGTTCGGCTTGTAATCGATCAAAATCAATCGATACACTTGAATATTTTTTCATTTCACGTTCATTTAATCGTACTAGTGAATATTTTTTTGGTTTTGCTTGAAATTGATCTATATCTTTCCATGCATTTCCAGTTTTTTCACGAAAAACTTTTAAAAATTCTTTTCGACATTCATCAAATGTTAAAAATGGTGTTAATTGATGTTGACCTTCATCATTACCCATTCGACCCCAACGTGTAAATAAAAAGTATAAATTATTTTTACTTTTATGTTTAATTATTTGCATACGATAAAAATTATATAATCCATGTGTACCATAACTAACATCAGTTTTTGTGAGACGTACATCATACGGTTCATTTATATCTGTATCAATTAAAACTTCACCTGTTAAACTCATACCAGATAATCCATCGACTTTATATTCAATATTAGATTTACTTGCTGGATGATTAGAAATATATTCATCAATTAAATTTTGAGCATCATCATAAAAATTTGTTTTATCTAAAAGTTTTTTATTTGGATCGTTTATATAAAATTTTTCTTTTGTTATTTTCATTAAACCTGTTTTCTTACGAGTTAATTTTGTTAATTCATCATATAAATGTCGACAATTATTTCTAGTACTATATTCTAATGGTGTTAAATCAGAAAGATCAGTCATTGTTAATGAAGCACCACAAGAATGTAGTAAACAAAGTATATCAATATTATTTGTATATGAACCGTCAGGAAATGGTTGAATTAAATGATGAATGCATGTACGACCATGAATATCAATTGCATTTAAATTAATTAATGATGTTTTTTGAAATTTTTTTGCTTTCTTATTATTTGATGCTTCATCTGTATCGGTAACTAAATCAGTTGTAGTAACACCAAGAAAAAATTTTCGTTGTCGAACTTTGGGCTGTCGTTTTCTTGGATAAAGCACTGGTTGATTTGTTGGTGTTTGTTTTTGATCATCATCAGGAGAATAATTTTTATTTAAAAGTAATTTAACTATGTCGATATTATTCTATAGAGAGAAAAATAATGAATTATAAAAAATTAATCTTCAGAATTAAAGACGAAAGAAATCAGATAAATTTCATGATGAATCAAGAGAAAGGAAAAAAAGAACGTGGTTTTTCGTATTTGTAGGACGTAGAATCCAATTCAATAGATTTATCATTTCAATTGAATCTGTATCGTTATCGCTTGTCTATTTGGTTTTTTTTTGAATAAGCTTTAAGAGGAAAAGAACTGTTGCTTGCAAAGAGTCTTTTGCACAAAAATTTTGGATAACAGAATTCAAACTAAAGCAAAAACTTCCAGTTTTACTGAATAGGTAAGTTGAAAATTATCATTAAGTGTTTAACTTTAAATAATAACAATTCAAAAGCTATTGTCAGATGTAGAAATGTTTCTAAAATATGCGGATGAAAGCATGAATCATTCAAAAATCAACTAAAATACTTAGTCGAAAAGTAACTTTAATAGACGCGATACTTAATCAAAACCTATCAGGTACTTATTGTCGTTATGAAATATTCTTCTCTCCGCTAATATTCGTTTTTTTTTTTCGTCAACAAGTCCAATGTCATTTCTAACAATGACTTACACTCTATGCTCATATAGAATTGTTTATTCCTAGACTGTAAGAATTATCTATGGAAATTCTGTTTTCAATTTTTCTGAAGAAACTTTTGATTTTTCATTTACCTGAATAACAGCATACATAAGTGGTGTTTGCTTATTTTCATCTGGAAAATTGACATCAGCATTAAGTTCAAGTAAAAATTTAACTAATTGAAAATTATTATGAACAACTGCATGAATTAATGGTGATGTTCGGATTTTATTAGATTTAATTGGTGGATAAGATATGTTTTTAATTGATGAATCAATATAACCAAATGATAATGGATTTATAGCTATTTCATTATCATAATTGCATAAACAATCTAATTGTTTTCCTGATGTAATTAATAAACGAAGTTTTTCATTTGAAAATGATGTTTTATATGGTAATGACCAAAATAATAAACTATTAGCTGTATTACCAAATGAATCAGTTTGATTTAAATTAAACATTCTAGGATATTTTTCACGTAGAAAATCAATAAAAATAAAATTCTGTTTAACACATGCATAATGTAATGGATAAGAACCATATTCATCTGATGTATTCCAATTAAAATTATATTCATAAAGAAATAAAAGAATTTGTTTTAATAAAGTTTCATCATATTCATTTATATTAGCAATTAAATGAAAGAGATTTTGTTTATGGGAATTTGTCTCTTGGATACTAAATTCATCTTTTAAACGTAATAAAAGACGATGAACAAGATTAAGTTTATTATTTAATATAGCTGCTTCGATTATTTGTATATAATTTAAATGAAAACGATCAATTTCATTAAGAATTAATGATAATGCACCTTGCCAATCACGTTCAATTATTAAATATATTAATGAATATTGATTAAATTCTTGAGAATTTTTTATTTCACTATATTTCCATTTCCAAATATCATTTTTTAATGATTTATCTTTTTTTGTAACTGATGTTTGCATTTTTTTAGTAACTAATGGTTGTCGTTGTTTCGTTGGTCGAGGAAATAAACTTTGTTGAGTTGTAGAAGTTGTTTCAGTAGTTTCTGATGCTGAATTTTCAATAGGTAGATTATGTAATTTTACAAGATCAATATCAATAGATTGCTGAAGAAATGTAATAAATAAATATAAATGACCTGATGCAATACAAGTACCAATTATTGAATTAGATAAATTGTTTTCAATTAATAAACTAACATTATGTTGTTGTAAAAGCATTACACATACTGTGGAACATTTTGCCTACGAAAGAAAAAAGAATACATAATATGAATGTTCTGCTTGATTTGTATATGAAAACTTACCACAGCTAAATGTAAAGGTGTATCTCCATCATTATTTATTGTATCCAAGAATTTATATTTCATTGCTTTCATAATTAAAACACATAATTCTACAGGATCATCACCAACTTTCTTATTTAAAAACACATTATGTAATGGTATATTTCCTAAATTATCTTGAAGCATGAAATCACTTCCATTTTCAATTAATACTTTTTCAACATCTGTTATAGCATCAATAGTACCTAAATTATGATAAATAGCAATATGTAATGGTGTACGTTGATATTTTCCAGAAATATTTAAAGCATTAACTGTTGTTAATTTAAGTTTTTTAATAAATATATTTAATATATCTAAATATTCACTTGAACGATTTGATGTTTGTAAATAATAATGTATTGCTTGATTATTTTCATCATCACATGATGTTATGTTACATTGCTTATGTTCTAATAAATTACGAATTACAGATAGTAATTGTAATTTACATGCTAAAATTAATGGTGTGTTTTGATGTTCTTTTGAAATATTTGATGTTGATAAATTAATATTACATGATGAATTATGAATTAACATTTCTGCTGTTCGAAATTGTCGAAGACAAATAGCTTCTAATAATGGTGTACGATGAGTTTTATGATGAAGTACATTAAGATTTTTTGATTTTTTAAGAAAAATTTCTAATGGATGTTTCATTGTATCATCAACAAATGGAACAGTACGTAATAAAAAGAAGATACTTGTTTGTTGAGGTTTCAAATCTGATTTTTCATTGTCTACACCAAAAGTATCATTAATTTTTTGAGAATTTTCATTCGATGTTTGTTCATTTTCATCGTCATCTTCTTCATCTTCATCTTCGTCTTCATTATCATCATTTACTTCTTCTGCTTGCTCTTCACCACTTAAATCTTCAAATTCATCAACATCATCAGTATCACTATCATCTTCATTAGATTTTTTAAAGTCATTTATTCTTTTTATTTCAATATCAGGATTACATTCAGCTGATTCAAGACAATATTCAATCATTTGAACAATTGATTGATATGCTTTCTTTAATTTATCTGTACCTTTTGGAGACTAAATAAACAAAATATTTTTCTATTTAACTAATTTACATATATATATTTATTTTGTTACTTTATATCGTTGACAAAATTCATTAAATTTTGAAGCACAATAATGAAATGGCGTTCGACCACTATTATCAAATATTTCACCCATTTTTTTAATTTCATCATTAATTGGCTACAAGAAAAAGAAATCTAAAATAGAATATGAAAATAAAAATAACTTACTAATTTTAGTAATAATTGAATAAGATCATATTTATGACATTTTTTTGCAAAATAATGTAGAAGTGTTTTACCATCATGACTTATATCAGAATTAATCTCAATTTTAGCATTATCAATTAAATAATCGACAAGAATAAAATTCCCTGTTTCAAGAGCAATCATTAATGGTGTTTGTGCTTTGTTATTCATTTTATTTGGATCACATTTATTAGAAAGAAGAATTTTAGCCATTTTAAAATAATTATTACGAAGATCTTTTTTAGCATCTTCATCCTGTAAGAAAAATAGAACAAAGTTTAAGAAAAATAAAATTACTTTTTAATATTATCTCACCATATTATGTGTATCTTGACCTGATAAATTTTCAGCTAAATAATGTAACTAAACCAAATAAAACAATGAATCATAATTAAATAATATTTTTACAATCAAATAAAACTTACAGCATTACTTCCATTAGCATCAGTAGTTGTACAATCAGCTTTATGTTTAATGACAACATATTCAAGTTGTTCTACTGCTGATGATGTTACTTCAAGACCAACAGTTAACATAACTAGAGTTAAACCATCGTCAGTTTTAAAATTAATATCAACATTATGATCTGTAAGAAGATAATCACATAGACCATAATGTCCTTTTAAAAATCCTGCTGCTAAACAAGTTGTTTGCCATAAATTAACACAATTTAAATTTGCACCAGCTTCAAGTAATAATCGTACACAAAAATACCATCCATAGGCTATAGCATAATGTAAAGTTGTATTCAATGATGAATCATATACATTTGCATTGGCACCCAAACGAAGTAAATATGAAACAATATGTGCATTACCGCACATACATGCATGTATAAGGGGTGTTCGTTGAAAACGATCACGAGCTTCAACTTTAGCTCCATTTTCAATTAAATGTTGAACTATATTTAAATAACCTTTTTGACAAGCTAACATTAATGGTGTTAATTTTCCTGATGATGCACTTGTACAAATATCAACATTAGCACCATATTTAAGTAAAACTTGTACACAATTCTATAAGAATTAAATTATGAAATGTTCTTTTTTTTCCTGATAAAAATTTACATACTAAATGATCATTAAGAACAGCTAAATGTAAAGGATAAAAACGTGATTTATTCATACGATTAATTGAAGCAAGACCAAATTTTTCATGAATTATCTGATCCTCAGCTTCATTTGATGTTGTTTTTTCTTTTGCTGTACGTAATAATAATTCAGCATTTATTGCACGACCATTCATAACAGCAAGATGTAATGGTGAATTACCACCTCGATCAATATCATTAAAATTAACATGTCTATTCAATTTAAAAGAAAAGAAGAGAGTTTTTATTTGCTTATTAATTTCAATTTGATGCTACTTTGATATAAGGTATTCAAGTGGGTCTGATCCTTCGCATGCAGCAGCAAAATGTATTGGTCTTCGTTCATATTTATCAAGAATATTATACTCGGGCATTGTATTTAATAATTGCTTTAAATATTTTGCGTTTGGGTTTATTGCAGCACAATGTACTGGTGTTATCTAAATAAGTATAATTTCAAAATAGAGAAATGAAAAGTAATAATAAATGATCAGTAAGTTTTTTTAGACAAGATGTTTGTTCACTTTTTGACCCACAAAAAAAGGAAATTCCGACAAATCCAAAGTCATGAGTAAGGATGCGCTTTTCGACTATGGGCTTAGAAATTTTGTTGAAGAGTAATGAAATCGTCTCTCTGCTAAACGTGACATTAAACTATCCTATAGCGTTTACTCAAGTGAATCTACAAGCTGATATATAAATAAAGATTTCAACTTTTAGTTTCAAGTATTTCACTATTATCGAAGAAAATTTTTTTAAGACAATATTCGAAACGAGTATCGTAACTCATAGCTTCTGAATTGTCAGAAATACTTAAAAACTTAACAAACATCTTGTCTAAAAACTTTTCGATCATTTGTTAATAAATATTTACCATAAAATTAAGTCGAGTTTTTTTAATAACACTTGATGCACGATTGATTGTCAAATCTTCATTATCATAGAGTAACACCTTTTTAAAAATAAAATAAATTTTAATATTAAATAAATCTAATTAAAACAAACTTGATGATGAAGATAATTAAAACCATGAAATGTATTATCTTTTATTTCATCAATAATACTTGCAGCTAATTTACGATGACCAGCTTGAATTATTTTATGAATATTATCATATTTTGCATTATGCTAAAAGAAGATATGTTGTATAGAGATTTTTAAAATAAATAGAAAACAAAAACAAAAAACAATTTTTACTGTATGTTCAAATGCTTTGCAAAGTAAATCATATATTTCATTTGAACAATTATTTTTTAATGCATAAGAAATTATTTCACTACCATTAATACATTGTATTGAATTAGTATTATCCTAAGAAAAAAAATTATTGAAAATAATTTATTAACTACAAAAGAAAAAAAAAGAATACAAAAAATTACTTTATTTAATGCATTATTGCCTTCTTTAGCTCCACGACTTGCCATTATTGTAGCTGTTCGAAAACCAAATGTGTGAATATTAGCTCTAGATTAGCAAGAGAATTTTTTCGATATTAAAAGTATAAACATAGATATAATTTATATTTACCTTCCTGTACTTTGTCTTGTCATTGAAACAGTTGGAAAAGGACATCGATTTTTTTTCGGTGATTTAATATCATCCAGTAAAATTTTAACCATATTAATATTATTATTTTTAATTCCATAATGTAATGCTGATAAATCATTATAAAGACCACGTGTTACATGTACCTAGAAATAACAAAAAAATTAAAACAAAATAATATAAAAATGATTAGTTTAATTTTCTAATTATCATTCTTTACCGAAGCAACACGATGAACATCGTTAATAAGACTTTTTAATAGTTTGGAATCATTTATAATTACAGCACGAATAGCTAATTTACTTTGAATAAATGATGAAATAAATGGTACAGGTAAACTAAAGAAAAAAAAATCATTTAGTTATTATTTTCAAAAAATTTTCTTCGATAAAATATAATTTTACTTGTCTTCGAAAAATGGTTCTTTATTATATTTTGTTACTGCTGTATTTTCTTTGAGTGAACGATTACTATGGACTTTAAATAATTGTGCTTTTCGTATTGTAGTAGATTTTTTTGCTAAAAATATTTGATATTCTATTGAAAATTTTATAAATAAAAATTTATACCTTTTTTCTTGGATTTTGATGTTTCATCTACATTATCAGATTTTTCAGAAGAAGCTTTTTTTTGTCGTCGTTTTATTAAATGAGATGTAATCTTAACTCTAGAGTTTGCTGGACGACGTTGATCTATTCAATTAATTAAAATCATTGCAATTATTTTGTACAACAATGCAGAGAGCATTTAACAAAGTACTCTTTATTTACGTCGTTAGAGTTTTTCTTAGAAAAATAAATGCTACTAAAGAGATATCTTTCAATACTCACAAAAATTAATGTTTATTATTGGATCTTTCGTATTAAGAAACGTGATTTTTCCGAAATGTATCACTTAATGTTAAGACACTTTCACTTTCGTTGGAAGTCCTTCAACTGTTCAATCACTTTTGAGCCGAAACTGTGTACATGATATAGAACGAAAAGAGTTTGCGTCCATAGCTTATGGTTATGGAAATACTACACTTTTTGCTGTATGTTTTAAATATATGTCGTAGGCCCTCAGGAACATCCGAAAAACTGATTTTCGAATTTCGACTTGGAATTTCGCATAGAGACAAATCTTAATGAAAGCTGTGTATTATGAATATTTTAAGTCTTACTACTGTTTCTATCCTAAGATACAACTATGTATCTTTTACATTACACATATAAATCAGTAGATTCTAGAATAGAATTTTCTACATTGTCAAAAATATGAACAAAGATGTTTTGTTATTGGTTTCTTTTGCACACATCATAATAGATCATTCATTCTGAGAAACTACCTTTAACTTTATGAAGAAATAAATGTTGATTGAAGCATTATTGTTTCATGAAACGTGATTTCGTCATGATCCTTCTTTCTTTCCTCTTCAAAAATAGTGTGTTTTATATTTTTGAAAGTTTCTTTTTGTTATCTATCTATAGTTCAATAGCTAAACTGTAACTTTTCTATAGAAACGCTTTTTATTGTATCTGTCAATGAACTATTTTTCTCAATTCTTCTCGACTGCATTCAGACTTGAGGTCCATTTTGGTTAGCTCAGTCATACGCTTATATTCAAATGATAAATTAGATATGAGGGCTCAGAAGATGGATGAAGACGAAATATCGTAAAATTTAATGCACTAATACGCTGTTTTATGGTCGTTCCTGAAAATTGCAATTTTCGTCTTGAGGCGCTTGAACAAGTTTTTTGTATTTTCAAATAAGAAGAAACTTACAAACTGCATCATCAGAGTAGTCCGATGCTTTTCGAGCTCGTTTTTTTGCTGGTTGTTTACGATATTTCGGTTTATTTGATGTACGTTTTCGTTTTCTATTTGTCGTCGATATTGTTGTTGATGATTGTGAACCAGAAGAACTACTAGATTCGCTTTCACTATTTGATTCAAAATGTATATGACTGGATATTTTCTTTTTCACAATATGTTCTGTTGATAAATCCATCATATCATCAGATGAAAATGATTCTCCACGAATTGACTTTTCTAATAAACGTTTTGTTTCAACAATATCTTCTTTCTTTAATGATATTGTATTATCATCATCATGATAAATAACATTTGATATACTAGTTAAAATTGTATCTGGATCAAGCTTATCCATATAATCAAATTTAAAATGTGTATTTGTACCAATTTTTGTATTATCATCATTGCCACCAACTATAGAACACCAACGAATGCGAATTTTTTTTGTATCAGTATCAACATCTTGTAAAACTTGACAAAGATAAAATGAATCTGATGGACTTCTACATGTAATGAACGTTTTATTTGGATATAATAGATTATTATTATCATTGTCATCATCATCATCATCAGATGATGGTGATGATGATGATGATGCTGACGATTTTGATAATGTGTTAGCCGTGTCTTCAGATGATGAGTCTGATGAAGAAAATGACATATCACCATCATCGAGTTTTCGGTAATTAATCACACCTACATTGGCATGTCGATCAGATTCAACATCCTGAGAAAAATCATTTAGGTTTAGAAAAGTTTTCTATTAATGATCTATTGTATTGATATTCAAGGCTTGTTAAGCATTCAGAAGATGATCATAGTTATTATACTTTAAGAATGCTTTTCATTTACACAAGAACTTCTAATGTTGACTACAATCTGACATAATTTAGGCTCCCTCCCCTTTAGAAAAAGTCAATCTTGGTCCGAATTATCGATTTTGTTATTTATAGCTTGTCAAATAGAGTAATGGATCTACTCTCAAAATTACTATAGTTTATTGCTTTTAGGATGAGATCTAAAGATATTACATAGGTTTTTCTAAAACTTTGATTTTTAAAATCTTTCAAGTTTATCTATTCACTTTTATCAGTGATGGACATGTCTACCGCGCATCGCTAAGTATGATAGGTGAATACAACACTTGAATATGGAAAAACGACAGAATAGGGTGAAGATGTAAATGTGGAAGAACTGAAAACTCCCACCCACGCCCACTTTCACACTTTTATTTGTATTTATTTCATTCATTTTCATCAATGATTTATCATAAAGTACTGGAAGATTTTCTTTCATATCAGTTAATAGAGAAAGAAGTCTTGAATTACAGTATTGAAATTTATTCGTATTTTTCTCAGAATAAGTTTTTGATGTTGACGTTTCTGCGCGTCTCAGATTTCTTCACCAGTTTAAACGCTAGAAAGCTTGGCTTGGTGTAGAATCTCTCAAGTAGGTCTCGAACGTGATGATCTCTAGTCGTCTGAGAAATGTGTAGAGTGCGCTAGTCACCGAATACAAAAAAGCCAAAAGAAAGTGTCTCGTATCTTCTGGAAGCCAATCCGATTTCGATTAGAAAATATCATTGAAGGTATCAAATTACGGTTCGACTGAGTCCAGGTCTACGTCCGAAAATGATAAAATGATGAACTCGACAAGCTTGAGTTTGGTGTCAAAATGAAAGCAACACTCAGCTGTATTACTTAGCGAAGTCGAACTTTTCGATTTTTTCTTTAATTATTACTAAAAATTAATCATTCTGGATCTATATGCCTTGATTTTTCCGTACTTTATCAGAGAATCTTTCGAGCAACCCAAACTAGGAAAAAGTTGAAAAATCGAGAACTTAAATTGCAACGTCACATCTGGGCTACATGGTAACGCTAACTTGAACTTTCAAGCATTTGAAATGGCAGAGAAATTTGGGACGCATGGATACCTGTATTTTTACTCATAGCCTGGAACGAACTCTCCGTTAACTCGACGCCATTGAGCTGGAATTTTTACTTTGAGCTTGAAGTACAGCTCCATTGAAATTTTCATCAAGGTCAAATGTTAAAAAAAACGGTTTGTACTTTACCAAGCCTCTTAATTTACACTTTAAAACCCAATCATTTCCTATTATCGATTCCACTTCAATTCTTTTTTTTCTTATTTTTGATAAATAGGTTTTTCAACCTTCGAAGCTCGACTTGATATTTGAAAAATAATTTAATAATTCTTATTTGAAAAGCTCTCAACTTACATTCCAATACGTTCCATCTAAACCTGTGTGGGCATTTTTCTTGCGTGATTTGCCACGAGAATTTATTTTCTTTAATTGAGGTTTTTTCTAAAAATAAATTCACTTTATAATTAGGCAAACTATGGAGGTTTCTTTTTTGTCTTGTTACTTGTTTATTATTAGTTGTCGCCTTGACTCCTTTCTTTTTTACAGAACGTTGAACTGGCATAGCAATCATTTCTTCATCATCTTCTTCTTCAGATGACGATGGTTCTTTAGCTTTTTGAGGTTTCTAGAACAGAAAATATTGAATAAATTCAAAAACTATCAAATAAACTAATTCTAGCAACAACGTTAAGTGATGTTTTTTTGTTTACCACTTTATGTTTGCCATTGGTCGACCAATTATTTATACCCATAAGTATTCTTTTTTTTATTTCTAAAATGCATATAATATTTTTGATAGAAAAAAAGAACTCAATGTAAAATTCAGTCTGTTGTTTAAACTCAATATAAACTTGAATGTCTGAAGGCTACATTGGAATTGCATATCTATATATATATGAATGCGGTCGTACAACAAATAACAGAACAGAATGATAAACGTCATTTCACAATAGTAGTGTAATAATTTGTGGTTTACTCATTTGTAAATGCTAAGCATATAATAAATTTTTTCATTGAATCTATTCTTGAGTAAATAGCTAAGTATTTTTTTATAGATGGCAATATTTTACATTGTGCCGCCACCCTTCAAAAATTTATCTTGAGTCAAATACTTTCAAATCATATGAAATTTTCAGAATATATTGAGGGTATAGTGGATAGACTGTGGTGAAATTTTCAGTCCTTTATCATAACCTTTGCGTGGGATATTGAACAAACAAGAGTCAAAAATAACTCATTTAGCAAACCGAAATTTTCTGTAAGCTTTCATTCTATATACTTAAATTTTGTTTTGTTTGAAAGAGCATGTTAGAATGTCGGACACGACAGAGCCCTTCTTACTTCTCAAGGTAGAGAAAAGTTCGATGTTTGAAAACATGGTGTTCTAATCATAGAAATACTCTTTTATATAATAGTAACAAAGGTTAATTAAAAAAAAACGAGCATTTCAGCTTCACCTGCTGTTTCAAACAAACAAAAAAGCTGTTGGCTACAATGAAGATCCTCCGAGAATTCTGAGATGTGCAATCAAAATAAACATCGACAAAACAAGGCGAAAAAGATTTTCGACTTTCTCGGAAAAACCCATATTTTCCAAGCATAAAAATAACGCAAGTTTTTGAAAAAAAACGACTTGCCAAATAAAAAGAAAAGATTATGTCATTGATGAAAGATCAGATTGCAGATTATCTTCGCATATATTTATTTCAATGTTCATGTTTTTAACAAAAATTAACTTCTTTGAGGAGATGAGTTTAATAAACCAAAATATGAAATACAATAGGATAGTTTGAGACAAATAAAAATAATTAGTTAACATCAAATATGACTTCTCGTCTATAAGTTGAACCATATCTCACTTTATTTTAATTTTAGATAGACGAGTGACATGAGTGTCAATATCACTCCTGGTTTTATACAATAAATCATCAGAATATTTCATTATAATGTGATACGTATTGATGTTAATATCTTTTTGTTAAACAAAGAAATCAATACTGCGATTCACAAAAATGATTTGCTTTTTACGTGATAGAAAAAAAAGTTTTATGATCAGTGTATTGAATTAGTTGAGTCCATCTCATTAGAATTTGCTATTTCTGAATTTTAAAACAGTAAAATTAACAAGTATTATTTCTCTCAAAACAGATAAGTTTGTACGATAGTTGTGATATCTGTTTGTATGGTATAAAATGAATTAACTGACGATTAAATGTACCCAACTGGTCTATACTACTTTCATTGATATGTTGCGTGCATGTGGACGGACTTTATTCTAAGAAAAAGTCTAAGAGGATTAGAATTGATGTGACTTGTTTCAATCAATATCAATATATTCATTACTTCAAAACAAAGAAAAAAAGAAATCATACCACTAAACCTCTTATAACTCATATGAGAACTGCTTTAACTTCTCACAAGTTGCAATTTTATATCATGAACAAAAGTAGATGTGAAGGAGACTATGCAAATCATAAAAAGAACTTCTGTCCATGACCTTCTACTGAACTTTGAATCTATATTTAGTTTTTTTTTCGAGAAAATTGAATGAACGAATTTAGGTCTGAAATTGTAGCAGTAGATCAATCTAGTTATTCGTAGAATATCTTGAAAGTTTCTATCAAAACAAATATTTCTTGTCTATCTCAGAGTGACTCTCTCATGAATTATACGATTTTATTAATATGATCTGTCTCTTAATATGGAAGTGAAAATATTTATACCTATCAAAAAGAAGTAGAGCTCTCGATAGTTTTTCGAAACAGAAAAGACTAAAAATTTGGTAAGCAGTTGGAAGCAGTCTGGCTAGCACAAAGTGAGTGACAAAAGCTACCTTCTAAAACTCAGCAGACAGTTTTCCAACAACAGCTTGACATTTAAGCGTATAAGATGTAAAAATTGGAGAGGGAGGAGCTAGTCTACCTCAACCCGTCCCACATTAAGATGTATGAAAAGAAGTCACATCAGCCCGAATTCACTAATTCTTTTTCTTGAAAAAAAATCTTTTACGTGTACACAAAACATCAACGAAAACAGTGTGAATCACTTGAGAACGTTTTCTCATAAGTCTAATCAATTGTACACTCATGTAAAACTAGAGAAATTATCACATATTCTTCATATGCAAAAATAAATTTTAGTTCACATTCAGTTCTGTGTGTACAAAACAAACACAATAATAATTTATTTCTTTTTTTATGAACAAATGTACACATATGTTTTTATAATGAAAAAACTTCAATATCATTATATGTATTTGATCGATGATCACATCAAACGGTAGCTATGCAAGAAGAAAAAAAACAACATTGCAATAAATCGCAATTGTCGAGTAGCAGACACATTAGTAATATAGCAGTTGGTCAGTCATCTCGATATGTGACACTAATTGACTCTACTGTGCACATAAATCAGTATGTTATGTGATAGAGAAAGTGAAAAGAGATTTGTCATCGAAGTGTTAGAAAGACTCGCAAACTCCCACCAACAGACAGAGAGAAAGAAAAATTGAACATTTTCTCTTTTTTTTTCTTTTCTGTTTCCATATAACCAATCATTATTCACCTCTGTCTCCCTCTCTCTCTCTCGCTCCTCTTTTTCTTTTTTCTTTTTTATTATGAACATTGATATTCTCATCGCCATCAACACCTTCATTTCTAACTACGCAATATATACATATATAGAGAAGAATCATCAACACTTGTTGTTTTTTTTTCCTATTCTTATCCTCAAATTAGATCTTATCAAGTCAATGAGAAGATTTACAACAATATATTATATTGATTAATATATATAAATCATTCAAAGCTATGTTCTCACATTGACATATTCATACGATCGATTGTATTTCAATCTATAAGCAATGAAAATATCATTTTTATTTCTTTTTATTTTAATCAACTCAAGTCAACAATGGCTGTAAGTAAAGTTTTAAAAATATAAACGTTAAGTAGAGGATTTCCCCCTGCCTACGTATTTCGAGAAATTCCGGTAGCAAGGGTTATCCAAATCTTGATGAAAATCTCGAAAGATGTGCACAACCATTCTGAAAATACTGAGTGATAGTGTGAGTGTGGGTGTCGTAAGATTGACAAGGTCTGCTCTTGTATCTTAACCTTCATCTCTCGTTTCGTGCACACTTTTCATATACCCATCGTGATGGCCTCGAAATATCCCTGACTTTATTAATATATCCAATATAATATATTTTTAATCCATGTCAAGAGATAGATGAGACACGGCTCATTAATTCTTTCTCTTTTTTTTGTAATAAAAAAAAAAGACCTTCTATCTCATTTAATTTGTCTTGCGAGAATATAAATGAGAAGAAATGATGATCATCATAAATGACGTAATGAACGTAACAAAAAAAAGTCATCGGCATGCACATATAATTCATTATTTGATATTTCTTTACTTCTTAATATGCATACATTTAAGAAGCATAGGAAACATTTAAGCACGTTCAAAAGTCATTTGCTTTCGTTCATTGACAAGAAAAATAAAAAAAAAAACTAAAGATCAATGATCTCTCCATATGTTGGTAAAACAAATATATAAACAGCATGTGGTTATCATTTCAAATATATCTTTTTTTTTTTATTTACATTTGAAAAATAAATGTTTATTGATCTATAAAATTAAAACTTGGACAAATATGTCATAAAATTGAACAGATGTGAATTGAAAAGAAAAAAAAAGAAAGAAGAAGAATTTCTCTTTTTGTTTAGATCAATAATTCATGTATCTGATATATCATTTGCTACACAAGGTCTTTGTCATGTTAAATATGGTCTTAGTTATAGACAAATACGTTTTTGTCAAAGAAATGAAGCACTTATGCCATTTATACGTTTTGGTACAAATTTAGCATTAGAAGAATGTAAAATACAATTTAAAAATCGTCATTGGAATTGTTCTTTATTTAAAGATAATCAATTAATTGGAAATATTCTTGATTCAGGTTTTTAGATTTTATTTTTTCTTTAAAAAAAAACAAAAAAAAGAAGATATGAAATATTTTTCTTTTTAATAAAATAGGAACAAAAGAATCAGCATATGTTCATGCATTAACATCAGCTGGTATTGCTTATGCTATAACAAAAGCATGTAGTACAGGACGACTTAGTTCATGTGGATGTGATATGTCAATAGATGATAAAAATTTAAATAATTCTGTACGATGGACAGGATGTTCAGATAATGTTTTATTTGGTACACAATTAGCTAAAAAATTTGTTAATCTTCGAGAACGTATAACAAAAAATCGAACAAGTTTATTAAATGTTCATAATAATCAAGTTGGAATTCGAGTAAAGAATTTCTTTCTTTCTTTTTGTTAATATTTTTCTTTTGATTTTATTATCTATATTATATATATATTATTTTTTAAAGACAATTCTTGATTCTATTGATCGACAATGTAAATGTCATGGTGTATCAGGTTCATGTGAATTTAAAATATGTTGGCGTTCGCTTCATTCATTTACACACATAGCTAAACAACTTAAAGAATATTATGATGATGCAATGGAAGTACGTTTACAAAGAAGTTTATTTGATAAAAAAATACGTTTTGTACCACGTAATCTTCCATTTCATATTGATAAACAAACAATATCAACAACATATAAAAACGATTTTATTTATTATAAATCAAGTCCAAATTATTGTGAAAAGAATTTATCATTAGGCTCATTTGGTACTGTAGGACGTATTTGTAATCGAAGTTCACGTGCAATTGACGGATGTGATCTACTTTGCTGTAATCGTGGTTATCAATCTCAAATAGTGACTGTACATGATAAATGTAATTGTCGTTTTCAATGGTGCTGTTATGTTCAATGTCAAAATTGTGTTACTACTCAAGAAATAAGCCGTTGCTTGTAAATAGTGCATATATATATACCTATTATAAACGAGTGTGTTTATTTGTTTGTTTTTTTTGCATTTGTATGCCGCTTTTTTTTTCTTACTGTCAGTTGAATAACTATTATTTACTTTTTTTTTTGTCTTTTTTTATTCACAGTAATGTAACGAAGAACATATAACTATTGATCATTAGTAGAAAGCGAAATCGAGTGTAGCCGATTGGTTGTCTAAACAATGAATTATGAGTAAATGTGTCCGCACGCGAACAAAGCCATTATGTGTTCAATCAAATATGATAAATGAGTGAAATAGAAGCATTTTAACATTTTTCTTATTGAACATATGCAGAACTACACTTATGATAAAATCTATAAACCGATAATTTTCTGTGCTTGAAGAAAGACAATATTAAGATTAATTGTATGTATGCAATCCGCTTAGACATTAGGATATAATAAAACAAAAAAACACACGTTTCTTCTATTTGATTGAGAAATTAAATAAATGACATCATCATTGATAAAGTACTTTGAATTTCGATTCATTAAAAAACATTTTCTTATTCTTTGTTTATTATAGAAAAAGCATCATAACTTTAAATAAATGAGTTTACATAATCTTTATGTCTTAACTTTTTGATATGATTGATTCTTTCATTAATATCAACATGATCATCATTGAGAAAATCTAAATACACGTATAACTTAATAAAATTAACAGATTAATGCATTTGTAATTAGTTCTAACATGAGATTAATATCAAGGTGAATTGTATCTTTATGAAAATTGTTCATTGCTTGTGACAACATATACAAATCACTGCAACTATTGTTTTGATAGCATCACACATCATGATTAAATCATTTCAATAACACGTTTAACAAGCTGTAGACAAATCTTTCGTCACGTTAATTTTATATTTCTTTATTAGATTTAAAAACTTGTCACTTTTGTCAGGTGGAAAATCATTTGACAGAATAATTAATGCAAAATAATGTATAAAAATACATCGATCAAAATCGTTGTTAATCGTTCAATAGAAATCTATGACATTGAATGCATCAGGACAAACTATTTGAAAAAAACAAACAAAATGGTTTGTAACAAACAATTATAAAGTTTGAAAATTCACAAACTTTAAAATATATTGTTACATATTAATTCTATATAAGATTGATGTTAATAAAATAAGAATAATAAAACTTTTCTTTTCTTCCTTGCCATTCGATTTATTTTCACAACAAATAACTAATTGATATATGACATCATAAAAAAAAATCATTTACAAAAGTTAACAATATTTTCCTCTTTAAAAATGATTAGCATACATATATTTTGTTACACTTTTCATATTATTAGGAAATAAGTGTCGACTCACATGATACCATCTTTTAGTGTCTTTATTGTGTTAAATTTCACAAAACACCTTGTTGTTTTTTTTGCATGTTCGGACGATCTTCGTGCACTAACAATTGCTGTTCAATTCAGATAGCATCTCACCAATGCAGTAAAGATGGTCTGATCTTTTAAGAATTACGTTATCTTGGTATCTATGTACATTTTTTAACAATAAATGTAAGTGTAGGCGGTTCAAAATATATAGGATAGCTACATTTGAATTCATTTTCCAAATATTCTTTTTTGAGATTATCATTCCGAGTGTCTCAGTGTGTGTCACAGGATATTTTACCAATACCTTCCGCTTCATGGGTATTTTTGAATAATCTGTCCTGTGGGTCATTAGTTTTAAGTGTTAAGTATACTATTCCATGTAGAGTTTAGTGCTAATTCTAATCATGACAATCTCGGAATACGAATCCGTTTTTATGGATTTGTTCGCTACCATGCGGAAAAAAAATCGATTTTCTTAGCAACCAAACAATATCTTTCAGAAAGCAGGCACAAGTTTTACCTAACTATATGACAAGTAAAATAAAGAAAGATACTCGAATAAATCTTGAGACTCTCAAGACTTGATACATTTGATGCGTTTCAATTTTTATAGACCTAATTAATATTTTAAAATCTAACTTTCCTCAGGTTTACCTCCAAAATAGCGTCTGAATATGTTGAAAACAACATTTTCACAGGTAATCTGACGAGCTATATTTAACGATGACAAAAAAATGTTGGCTTAAATTTCCAATTGCTACTACGTTACCCTAGAAGAAATGAAAATAGTATCTCTAATTATTATTATCAAATATATATATCAAACACAAGCAAAAGAAAAAAAAGCCAATAAAACAAAACAAAAAAAAAAGTTTTTAAACAGTTGTTTGATTTAGTTGATTTGATGCTACAGAATGTTTAGATGATGATTTCGGAACGGTTGTTAATGGTTTTTCTCTTGAAATTTGTTGATAATGTGTTGATTTTCTATTTCTTGTTGTTCTATTTGTTTGACGTTGTTTTAGTACTATTGGTTTTTTTAATTTTCGAGTAGCTGACAAATCATTCATTTCAATAGGTGCTTCGCTAAATCCAAGTAAAAGTACTGAATTTTCAAATAATTCTGATTGTACACGTGAAAGTTTATTTGGTAAACGACATGCTTCATCTTTTCTTGTTAAATATGTATGAATATCACTAGCAACAACAAGACCAGCTATAGCAGCAATTAATAATATTGCAACAACACCAAATGATCGACTTGCTGCTTGTAATAAAACAGTTTGTACATTTTTACGATCACAATTAGAACCATAAAAACCATCAAAACATGAACATTTATATTGATCAATACCATCTTCACATATTCCATGATCCGAACATGTTATACCAATACAATTATCAATATTTTCTTCACAATGTTCACCACGAAAACCTATTGGACAGATACATTTTTCAATTGTATTATTATTTATATTATTTATTTGGAATAATGTTCCACTATTTAAACAATAACCTAATGGATATTGTAAAGATTGACAATGTTCACCTGATGTATGTAATGGACATTGACATTTATAACCAACATGTCCAATTTCACTATTAGTATTTGAATTATCATCATAATCAGGTATAACAGATTGACATATACCATCATTTAAGCATGGATTTGTTCGTTCACATATATCAAAAAATAATGCTAATGGTTGTTCACGATCACATGAATTTTTAAGCATGTGTACTCGAGTAAAAACGGGTCCAATATTTATTGGTTTTCGATTACCATAACGAATTGTTCCTTTAAAATAATCAAAAAAACATATATATGAAATTAAGAAGACAAACAAGAACAAGATTAAAAAAAATTTTTTTTTTACCATTTTGAGAAAGATTTAAATTAATTTCTAAACTACTTTCATTTGTACAAAAATTACTATCAAGATAAAGTTCAGCTGTTGCTGAATCAACTTGTCGTACCCGTACATTCATATTATCGGTTTTAGTTAAATTTAATTCAAATTGTTCACTTTTAACATGACCAATAATAACATCAGATAAATATCGTGTTGTACGATTCGAATTTAAACCATTATCTGTAGCATTCATTGTTAATGAAAATTGTTTTGTTTGTACACGATCAACTTGTAAATTAATTGGTATACCAATTATATTTGCTGATATACGATTTGCTTCAATATTTGTAAATGTTAAATTTGTTGACGCAGATGATATCGGCAATATAACATTAAGAGTAACAGTTTCATTTGACTTTAATGATAAATTCCATGCTGATGGTGGATAATCATTTAGATTAAAATCAATTAATCTTTCTGTTGAAGAATTTGTTGATGTTGATATATTATTAAATATTTGATTAAGTAAATAATTAGTAATAGGTGTATTAGAATCATTTTTAATTAATGGAGGTCTGATAAGAGTTGATTGTTGTTGATCAGGAAAATTCCATTTAGAAGGCCAAGTTGATATTTGTGTGGATGTTGATAATTCATAGTCTAAAAGATGTAGAAATATGAAGTACCATTTCAAAGCCGCTTCGATCTTTCAAGAATTAATCTCGGGTCGAATATATTCAAACTGCATACAATTTTCAGGATATGTTGCAGCTGTAGCGGAGAGACTATGCTGAAATTTTTCAGCCCTATAAGATGACGTTTTCGAAGATATTCAATTAACAACTGTCAAAAATAGCTCATTTGGGAAACTAAAATTTGCTGAGTACCTTCATTCTATATACTTGATTATTTTTGCTTGAAAGAGTGTGTTAGGATACCGTGCATGAGAGAGTGCTTCTTACTTTTTGAGGAGAAGAAGAGTTTAATGTTTCAAAAAACGGTACTCTAATTGTAAAAGTACTATTTGATATAACAGTGGTAAGGGTTAATTCACACGACAAGCTCTACCATGATCTGCATCTTGACATGGTTTTTCAAATAAATAAAGAAAAGTAATTGGTTATGATGAAGCTTCTTCGAAAACTCCGAAATGCAGGATTAAAAAAGTATTCGAAAATTTTCTTAAATTACGAGATACCAAATAAAAGAATCATGTCACATATAAAAGAGCAGCCTTGAGCTATCTCTCATGCATATGTATTAATTTCTATAATTCTGAGGAAAATTGATTTTTTTTTAATTGGACTTAAAGAAAAAATCTAGAACATACCATGCTTAAAGGTTGTTCGATATGAAGTTATAATGAAAGTGGTTGGAGAAGAAGAACTAGTCGATACTTGTTGTGTTTTCCGACCAGTTATCTTTGGTTTTCGAGTTTTATATCGATATTTTGTCGTTGTTGTTGTTGTGGTGGTGGTGGTGGTAGTTGATGCAATCGTTGTTGTAGTTATACTTGTTGTTAATGGATAACTTGTTCGTACAGCAGAATGTTCAAGTGTCGAGAGAATCTTTGATTTATAAACGTGAGGAAAAATTGTTGATACAAATTTCAATGAAGTAAATTCTTCTTGATATTGATCAGTAGTTAGTGATGATAAATGTAGTGTTTCAGTTGTTTCTAACGGTTGATAAGTAGATAGTGGAAGATTTTCTTCATTCGTAGTAGTTAAAGTAGAGCGTATTGACGTTTTATCTGATGTTATTGTGGAAGAAGAATCAAGATAAGTACTAGGAACCAGAGTAGTGGTTATCGATTGATAATCAGTAGTGAATGTTTCAGTGGATTCTACGTATGATAACGATGATGATTCGATGTACGTTGTGGGAAGTTTAGATGTATATGAATCAAATGTTGTCGTTAACGAATGTTCATCAGTAGTAAGAAATGATGTAGAAGAAATAGTTGATGTCAAATGTGGTTGATACGTTGTTATCGGAGGCGAAGAAGACGTATCAACAAGAGTAGTAATTAATGTCGATTGTTTAACATGTGATGTTCGAGCTTCATTAGTAGTTTGTATTGATGAAAATTTAGGTGACGATTGTAATGTACTAGTAGGTGACGAAAAAATAGTCGAATGTGAAGGCATTGTTGTTATTCCTGTAGACACTAGCATTGTTGTTGGTGTTGTTGTTGTAGTGGTGGTTGTCGTTGTCGTTGTTGTGGTGATGGTGGTTGTCGTTGTTTCTGTTGTTGTTGTTGTTGTGGTTGTTTCTGTCGTTGTTGTTGTTGAGGTGGTGGTTGTTGTTGTGGTTGTTTCTGTTGTTGTTGTTGAGGTGGTGGTTGTTGTGGTTGTTTCTGTTGTTGTTGTTGAGGTGGTGGTTGTTGTTGTTGTTGTTGAGGTGGTTGTTGTTGTTGTTGTTGTTGTTGAGGTGGTTGTTGTTGTTGTTGTTGAGGTGGTTGTTGTTATTGTTGAGGTGCTTGTTGTAGTTGTTGTTGTGGTGGTTGTCGTTGTGGATGTTGTTGTTGTGATAGTGGTTCGGTCTGAAAAGAGTTTTGATGATGACAATGAAGTAAACTTTGGTGATTTAGTGCTTGAATATGGACGTGAATAGTGCAATGGTGATGATAAAGGTGAACGACGTGAAGGAAGCAGGGTTGTATTAGACGTAATAAGCGGTAATGATGAGCGAAAGGTAGAGGTAACATTGGCATCTACTGACATTGCCGAAGAATGTTTATGGCTAATTTCATCTTTTATATTTTGATTAATATAACCGGATGTTGTAATTAAAATCAATGTATCATTTGTGATTAAAGTTGGTAATCTTGAAATTTGTTTAATGTTAATAGATTCATCATTAAGATTATCTCTCACAATATCATATGGTTTTGATGTGTCGTTTATATTAGATTGATTTTGTAACAAGGTAAGATTTTGAAGAGTTGTAGGAACTTTAATAGTATGAGTTTTTGGAGAAGATATTTGAGTTTGGTGAACAGTAGTTTGTGTATTCGACTCATGAGTCACTAGTGGTAATGAATCTATAGTTGTCATATTATCAGGTAAAATTATTACTAAGTTTGATGAAGTTTGACCAGTTTTAATGTCTGCAGGAGATTTTGAAGTTTTATCAAATGAGATACTTTGAACTTTGGTTGATATTAATTGTCGTGGAGTAGATTGTGAAATTTTCCAATCCATTGTTGATTTCAATTTCGTTGAAAAAAGAGAAACATTTATTTTATCATCATCGTCATGAACGGTTACCTGTTGGTTGTTATTATAAGAGTGTATAGTAGCATTTTTATCAATGAGAATTGAACTGAATTGAGTTACTAGAGAATGATTTTTTACAATTGATGAATCATTAATAGATAACGTAGATGATATGAGATTTACATCAGAAATGTCTCGAGTTAATTGATCTGATGACGATACTGTTGATAGACGATGAATTTGATTATCAATTCGAGATTTTTCACCGAATATAAAGTCTGATTTTGTTCTATCTAATGGAATTGTTACTAGAACTTCTTTCAATGGGGTCTTGATTGATGTTCTTGAATGAAGTGATTGTTTAGCTGACGTAACATAGGTATCTCTCTGGAATGGTGAGATAAAAGATTTTGAAGTTGACAATTGAGAATATTCATTAAGTGAATGAATCGATAAATCCCTATCGTCACTTGATTCAGTAAAGACATCAGAAAGTTGTTCGATACTACGGTCAAAATCATTACTACCATTAATGTTCGATTGCCAAAGTCGTCTTATATCTGTGGGGTTTTTAGTTGTAATTGGTATGACAGAAGCTGAGTTTTGTAAAGCTAATTCTAATGATGCTCTACTACTACTAAGTGTACCATTTAAATATTTCGAAACGGGATGAAAACCTGTTGATTGAGGTGGTGTGCTTAGCGAAAAACTTGTTTCTTCAGAAAAACCTTCTAATTTTTCGTCAGCCGTTGATATTTCAGTTGGCGTATTTTTACTTGTGAGATATCTTGAAAATGTGATTTTATTCAGAGACGTTTGTTTTGCTAAATATGCCCGAATCTGTGCATCTTCAGCCAACGATAAGTTACTTCGTCCTTCTAAATACGATTGCAAATCATCATCAGACACTGAAATTTCTTGCGAATCGACAACTCTGCTAATATCTATCGAATCAGGAACTAGTGACTTTGTTACATAACGTTGCTGAGGCGTTTTCTCGGTTTGAAAGCTAGAAAATATATTGCCAACAGATGTATGCTTTTTCGCCAATGTTTTTGTGCTCGTTGAAACACTTGGAAAAGTGCTTTGTGTGAGTGACGATTGTCTACTTAGATAAGCTTCAATCTGCGCCTTTTGGCTGTATGATAAGTTTGCTCGACCTTCTAGGAAAGATCGCAAATCATCATCGGAGAATAATATTTCTTCCCTCCCGACAGTGCGATTTAAATCTTTCGAATTAGACGACGGTGTCTTCGAATCATGATTTTGCAACCGTGTATCTTCACTTAGAAAATCAGAATATATACTGCCATCAAGCTTATATTTCCTTCCTCCTGGCTTTGTGCTCATTGAATAATTCGAGAAGATACTTCGATTGGATGACGATTTTTTACTTAAATAAGCTTCTATCTGTGCCTGCTGCTTTTTGGATAAATTTACTCGCCCTTCTACGAAAGATCGTAAATTATCGTCCGAGAATAATATTTCTTCTCCATCAATTGTGCGATTGAGAGTTTTGGAATCAGAAAATGGTTTCTTGGATTTATAATCCGACAATTGTGTATATTCGCTTTCATAGTCAGGATATATGTTATCATGAGGTGTGTATTTTCTGGCTCCTGGTTTTGTGCTTGCTGAATAAGTCGAGGAAGTACTTTGATTGGATAACGACTGTTTACCTAAATAAGCTTCAATTTGCGCCTTTTGCTCTTTCGACAAATTCGCTCGGCCTTCTACGAAAGATCGTAAATCATCGTCCGAGAATAATATTTCTTCTCCATCAATTGTTCGATTTAGACTCTTGGAATCCGAAGATGGTTTCTTCGATTTATGATCCAACAACTGTGTATATTCGCTTTCATAGTCAGGATATATGTTATCATGAGGTGTGTATTTTCTGACTCCTGGTTTTGTGCCTGTTGAATAAGTCGAGGAAGTACTTTGATTGGATAACGACTGTTTACTTAAATAAGCTTCAATTTGCGCCTTTTGCTCTTTCGACAAATTCGCTCGGCCTTCTACGAAAGATCGTAAATCATCGTCCGAGAATAATATTTCGCCACCATTTCTTGTCCGATTCAAATGTTTCGAATCCCATAATGGAGTCTTTGTTGCATAACTTCGCGACGACGTACTTTCACTTCCATGGGCAGGGTATACTTTGTCATGAAGTGTAAATTTCCCCGTTGGCAGTTTTGTGCTCGTTAAATATCTTGAAAAAATACTCTGATCTGATGATGATTGTTTACTTAGATAAGCTTCAATCCGTGCTTTTTGCCTGTTCGACAAGTTCGCTCGATTTTCTAGAAAAAATCGCAAATCATCATCAGAGAATAATATTCCTTCTTTGTCCATGGCAAGATTGAAATCTTTCGAATCAGTTGATAGCATCTTTGAATCATAATCTGGCAAGTGTGCATCTTCACTATCATTGTCAGGATATATGTTGTCAGTTGGTGTATATTTTCTGGCTGCTGATTTTGTGCTGGTTGGGTAAGTGGGAAAAATGCTTTGCTTGGATGATGATTGTTTAGCTAGATACGCTCGAATNGAGAATAATATTCCTTCTTTGTCCATGGCAAGATTGAAATCTTTCGAATCAGTTGATAGCATCTTTGAATCATAATCTGGCAAGTGTGCATCTTCACTATCATTGTCAGGATATATGTTGTCAGTTGGTGTATATTTTCTGGCTGCTGATTTTGTGCTGGTTGGGTAAGTGGGAAAAATGCTTTGCTTGGATGATGATTGTTTAGCTAGATACGCTCGAATCTGTGCCTTTTGGTTTTTTGACAAATTCGCTCGACCTTCAATGAAAGATCGTAAGTCATCATCGGAGAACGATATTCTTTCTTTCTTGGAACTGCGATTAACATCTTTCCAATCGGAAAATGCTGTCTTCGTTACATAACGTTGGGACTGGGTAGTGTCACTTTGATGGTCAGTATTTATTTTGACATCAGGTGTATATTCTCCACTTGGCAGTTTTGTGCTCGTTAAATATCTTGAAAAAAGACTTTGATTTGATGCTGATTGTTTACTTAGATAGGCTTCAATCTGTGCTTTCTGACTCTTTGAGAAATTCGCACGTCCTTGTAAGAAGGATTGCAAGTCTTCGTCCGACAATAATATTTCTTCTCCATCAATTGTGCGATTCAAATGTTTCGAATCAAGTAATGGAGTCATTGTTGCATAACTTTGCGACCGGGTATTCCCATCTTGATAGCGTGGGTATCCTGTGGCATCAGGTACATATTTTTTGCTTGGCTGTTCTGTGCTCGTTGAATACCTAGACAAACCGCTTTGATCCGAAGTGGATTGTTTATTTAAATAAGCTGCAATCTGTATCTTTTGCTCCTTTGACAAGTTCGCTCGATCTTCTAGGAAATTTCGTAAGTCATCGTTTGAGAATAATATTCCTTGTTTGTCAATTGTGCGACTAAAATCATTTGAATCAGATAATGGAACCTTCGAATCATAATCTGGAAAGTGTCTTTCGTCGGTATCATACTCATGATATACGTTGTCATCAAGGGTATATTTTCTCGTTGGTGGCTTTGTGCTCGTTGGGTAACTGGAAAAAATGCTTTCATCGGATGATGATTGTTTACTTAGATAACTTCGAATCTGCTCCTTTTGCTTGTGTGACAAATTGGCTCGACCTTCTAGGAAAGATCGTAAGTCGTCATTTGTAAATGATATTCCTTCTGCATGGATAGTACGGTTAAATTCTCTCAAATCGGATGATGGTACCTTTGTAAGATAGCGTGGTGACTGTGTACTTTCGCTTGGATGACCAGTGTGTACCTTGTCATCAGCTGGAGATTCTCTGCTTGGTAGCTTAGTACTTATTGAATATCGTGAAAATGTACTTTGATCCGATCGTGGTTGATTGCTTAAGTAAGCTTCAATTTGTGCTTTTTGATTCCTTGACAAATTCGCTCGACCTTCTAGGAATGATCGTAAATCATCGACTGAGAATAATATTCCTTCGTGGGCTATTGTGTCATTAAGATCTTTTGAATGATTATCGGGGAATTGTGTGTCTTTGCTTTCGTATTCAGGATATAGGTTGCCATGAAATGTATAATTTGTGGCTCGTACTTTTGTGCTCGTTGGGTAACTGGGAAAAATGCTTTGATTGGATGATGATTGCTTACTCAGATACGTTCGAATCTGCTCCTTTTGCTTGTGTGACAAATTCGCTCGACCCTCTAGGAAAGATCGTAAGTCATCATTTGTAAATGATATTTCTTCTGCATGGATAGTACGGTTAAATTCTCTTAAATCGGATGATGGTACCTTTGTAAGATAGCGTGGTGACTGTGTACTTTCGCTTGGATGACCAGTGTGTACCTTGTCATCAGCTGGAGACTCTCTGCTTGGTAGATTAGTACTGATTGAATATCGTGAAAATGTACTTTCATCCGATGGTGGTTGTTTGCTTAAGTAAGCTTCAATTTGTGCTTTTTGATTCCTTGACAAATTCGCTCGACCTTCTAGGAATGATCGTAAATCATCCTCTGAGAATAATATTCCTTCGTGGGGCATTGTGCCATTAAGATCTTTTGAATGATTATCTGGGAATTGTGTGTCTATGCTTTCGTATTCAGGATCTGGGTTGCCATGAAATGTATAATTTGTGACTCGTACGTTTGTGCTCGTTGGGGAACTGGAACTAATGCTTTGATTGGATGATGACTCTCTACTTAGATACGTTCGAATCTGCTCCTTCTGCTTGTTTGACAAATTAGCTCGACCTTCTATGAAAGATCGTAAGTCATCATTTGTAAATGATATTTCTTCTGCATGGATAGTACGGTTAAATTTTCTCAAATCGGATGATGGTACCTTTGTAAGATAGCGTTGCAACTGTGTACTTTCGCTTGGACGACCAGTGTGTACCTTGTCATGAGCTGGAGATTCTCTGCTTGGTAGCTTAGTGCTGAGTGAATATCGTGAAAATGTAGTTCGATCCGATGGTGGTTGTTTTCTTAAGTAAGCTTCAATTTGTGCTTTTTGATTCCTTGACAAATTCGCTCGACCTTCTAGGAATGATCGTAAATCATCCTCTGAGAATAATATTCGTTCGTGGGGCATTGTGTCATTACGATCTTTTGAATGATTATCTGGGATTTGTGTGTCTTTGCTTTCGTATTCAGAATATAGGTTGCCATGAAATGTATAATTTGAGGGCCGTACTTTTGTGCTCGTTGGGGAACTGGAACTAATGCTTTGATTGGATGATGACTCTGTACTTAGATACGTTCGAATCTGCTCCTTTTGCTTGTTTGACAAATTGGCACGACCTTCTAGGAAAGATCGTAAGTCATCATTTGAAAATAATATTTCTTCAGCATGGATAGTACGGTTAAAATCTCGCAAATCGGATGATGGTACCTTTGTAAGATGGCGTGGTGACTGTGTACTTTGGCTTGGACTACCAGTGTGTACCTTGTCGTCAGCTGGAGATTCTCTGCTTGGTAGCTTAGTGCTCAGTGAATATTGTGAAAATATACTTCGATCCGATGGTGGTTGTTTGCTTAAGTAAGCTTCAATTTGTGCTTTTTGATTCCTTGACAAATTCGCTCGACCTTCTAGGAATGATCGTAAATCATCGACTGAGAATGATATTCCTTCGTGGGGCATGGTGTCATTACGATCTTTTGAATGATTATCTGGGAATTGTGTATCTTCGCTTTCGTATTCAGGATATAGGTTGCCATTAAATGTATAATTTGGGGCACGTAGTTTTGTGCTCGTTGGGTAAGTAAAAAGAATGCTTTGGTTGNATAACATATCAAAGATCCTTCGATAAGACCTTACGACTAAAAATTAGAGAAATAATACTGAAATGCTCCAAGAGGTTCAACTTTCAAAAGTTTCTTTTCTTCAATCTCCGAAACGGTTCAGCCTATTTTCTAGCTCTTGAATAAATATAAAACCGCAGCCTAACAAGTTTTTGAGAACAATTAAGTATGCTCTTTCTCGTGATGTACAGTGGAATCAGTTTCAAAAACGTAAGCCATTGCAATTGTGACATTATATTGAGTTGAGGCAGAGGTGCGCTAACTTTACTTATATTGCGGAGTAACTCGGTAACATCGGGAAAAAAGAATGCAATTCAAATTTGGAAAATATTATCGAATGTCTTGGTCACTCTTTTCCAATAAAAAATGTAGCGAAGCTACAAATGTTGATTTTTGCTTGACTTATATCAATTTCACGAGAATCCCATAATGATGAATTCAAAAAGCGTGATTTTCGACCAGTTGGAAAAAAAGATGACTCATCTAGGCTACAAATATCAATGTGAAAATTTTTGTAACACAGTCAAAACATAGAGCCCTCGAGGCGCTACAAAGCTGCTTGTTAGTTTTATCGGTGAATCAAAATCCGAACACATAAATCTTAAAATATTGATTTTTACGCTTGAAAGTTATGTTTCTTGGAGCACTTCAGTATTACTTCTCTAATTTTTCTTCATAAAGTCTCATCAAAAGACCTTCGCTATGTTTTTGTAGAGAATTGAATGCTGAATCCTTTGGAAGAAATCCGAAGCCTTTGAGATGAAATTCAAGGCCGATATCTGTGAAGCAATCAGACCATCATTATTTATGGCCCACCCGTTATAACATATTCGAGGCATTATCTAAGAGCAGAATCGATTGAATATTTAAATCATCCATAGAGATATGTTCATCACCAGTTGATAATAAACTCGTAAAGTTTATTAGATGAGTGTCAGATAGACTACCTACCAGTTGATCAATCCTTTTATGAGCATCCACAAGTGAGTAGAGTATATCATTGCGTTTCGATTTTTTCATAATCATAAGCAATAATTCGTCAGGTAAATCGAGTAGGCGAACGCTTCGAGGTTTCGTGTTTGTGATCAAACAGCTTTTATCTGCATCGTCATTGATATACGTATATGTATGTATTCATTTCGTGCATGGTTTTTTTTTCGTCAGCAGAAAGAAATACGGCATTGTTTACTGCTGTCTGATCAAACTAAAATGAAAAATGCCTCAATTTTTCTTTCGTTGTGATTGACGACAACAAGTGAAATGTTGTTCGACTATTAACGTCGCGTTTCTTTTTTTTCTAGACAAATTAGGATGTGGGTGCGAGGCTTCTCCCCAACTACACACGTCAACATTCTAGGTGTGTGTAGAAAGGAACGAGTTTGAAATAGTTTTCTTTCTCAATTGTATACAAAAACATCAGCGTTGTTTATTAGATATAAAATAAATACAAGCTACCTTTAAAAAAACACAAGGCCGTGTGATTCAGATTGGTTACCACTTCCTCTGTGCACATTTTCTTTTCTGTTCTTTGTCATGCCTGTCAGTGTCTTGGTAAACATTCGCAGCGGATCATAATATTCTGTATGTTTACATGGCATTACAGTAGATTCTTTTTTCATATAAGAAAACAAACAACCCACTTCCCTTTTTCACTCTTATCGCTTTGCATATAAATAGCTTTCTTTTCATGAGTTTTATTACAGTTATCTGCTGTTTTAAAGCAGTGAAACAACTATAAATCAGTATGGCTACAGGAAATTCAATCAACTCAAACAAAGTTTCATCTAATTTTCATACAGTACCCATTTGTCCCGATTTGCCAGAGATCAAAAAATATTACAAAGATGAAACATTAAAAGATCTTCCACCTACTGACTATTGGATCAGGAAAATGGCTAAGAAAGGAGAAGAAACACATTATAAAGTGCAACATGTCATGGTCAATGGTCCATGTAAGTGATGTTTAATCTATTGTTTCTAATCAGAGTCAATATGCTTGTGCTTAGATACTACGTTAATTGAGAATCATCCAATTTTCGCTGCGTTTTTATTTGCATACAATTCCCATGAGGATATTGTTCTGTCTCCTGACGATATTTGGCTCATGATTCGTATCTACTTCTGCCAATATATCAATGATAATGCTGAAAAGTTACGCGCACTCTTTGTTGATCATACTGATAAGAAAATATTGACTATTGTACAAGTAGGCATGGCCGAAATCGAGTGAGTATATACTTCTATTTTTCAGAAACGCAAAAAATATATAGATGATAATGTTCTCTATCTTACAGTTGGGATGATTTTATCGAACGTATGCAAACCGAAATGAGTAGAAATGTAAGAAATGATGTCACAGAACTACTGAGAGCAAATTTTTCAACTACATCCAAAGTAGAATTGTTTCTTTCTAATTTGGCTACAATGGATACGTTGAAGAAATACTTTAAATATGAAGCCTGTATGACGTTATGTGGTATTCGCCAAGCTCATTTCATGGGTACTTTGGACGATTGGAAACTATTGCGCCGCAAAACTGAACAACTCAAAAATTTTACCACAGATCAACACGATAGTTTTGCTATGTATATTGATGGTATCTTGTCTATCATCGATCAATTCATCGAAACATACAAAGGCAACGTCGATAAAAAGTTTTGGAATGAGATCATGTACATCAATCATAAATCAGGACAATCAGGAGTGTAAGTTTTTAGTATTTTCTGATGATCTTTATCGATCTTCACTTCACAGTTCATGTATTGGAAACTGTTGCATGGAAGTATTTCTGTGCCATCTCATTTGTTCGAGTTTTGACAATTGAGTTCTTTTAGAAAGAAATCAAACCATTGATGTATTGTATTTTTCGTAATATTGAAAGTTGAGATTATATAATGATTATTAGGCACGACAACAAGTAGAATTCCAAATCGAACTCACGATAGTATCGATCACAAATTCTATAAAACGATCGTAGCTCAGTGGCTTAGTCATGAAAGAAATAAACTTCTCGTTATTGAAATATAATTAGCTTTCAAATGAGATGGTATTTGATTTAGATGAGTTCAAAACTTATCAGTATGTTCCAATTGAGCAAAGACCGAATTAAACTATATTTCTAATGGTAATGAAAAGGAAAACAATTATTGGTTTTGTTCTTTTCATATTTCAGATGGGACGGAGATTATGTGAATGGTGGATGGATTCTTCGTCTTTGTTATGGACTACGTGAGAGTAATATTCATCATGTAGCGGATCTAAAACTTCCATCGTTGGTTGTTCCTGTTCAAGTAAACAATGAAGTGACTAATCAATCGAAAATGTGTAACATTGTCGGGCGCTTTCATGGAGTTCAATCATGTGATGGACGCCACAAACCCATGATGGGATTTGCCATTATAGACGATTTGCGTACTATTACACATTTAAAACTTTCATAATTTTGAATATTTATAGCTTATTGTCAAACGGTTCCTATTTCAGCGCATTCTTTTGAAAAATGCTAAGCTAATAGCAAAGTATTGTTTCGTATAATATTGAATGTATTTATGTGACTATTCTTAGTTTTAAGTGATCTTGAGGGTATGGGTGTGGTTGTGGGTGCGGATGTTGGCGTAAGAATCTCTTTGGCCACACCCACATCCTCAAGTCTATAGTCTAGATCTTATTGAAAAAGTACACTCGAACCAGTTTGGAAATCTATATATCTCGCTCAGCCGAACTGGAATTAGGATCAATTTGCAGATTTATATTTATATTTTCTTCATTCGGATAGCGCAGCTATCAAAAATTAAAAACATTTCTATGAAAACTTATCAATAGATATATATTATTTTAATGTCATACTTGATAGTAACAATGCTGAAATTTTTGACAAGAACGTATGTATTACGAAGAATGAAAACTTGTTATGATTTTTATGCATGCATTTTTCTTTCTTGCTTTAAAATTTTCAGTTTATTCTATTCACATCTACCGTCTATTTTAATATATTTGAAATCAAAATAACTCAATTGCGATTCGAAACTGTAGTAATACATTCCGAAAAACGAACTCTACTTTTTATTGACATAAAATTGTACTGGACTCACTAAAAATAAGTTCCTAGTTTCGGCACCCGGTTCAGTCGAAAATTATTTTTAGTCCCGAATATGATCCCGCCGGGATCGGAACCATTTTGAAACTGTCTAGTTATAACAGTTTAATTTATATATGATAGATTCATGAACTCCTTAAACAAAAAAGTCCTCAATAATATCAAATCATGTAGAATATATGTAATGATAAAAAATGACTACCAATCAATTTCTCTTAATAAAACATTACTGCAAAAGAACATTGCTGATATTGATTTTCTATAACGGCCAAAGATAAATAGGAATCTTATTACTTCAAAAACAGAGATTCCTGACTTGTTTTTAATAGAAATTAGACAGAAGTTCGTCGTTATTAATATAAGAAAAAAGACTTGTTTGATAGTAAATTTAGCACAAGGAAAACAAAGTAATCTTCCTTAATCAATAACAATTCTTTAATATACTAACAATTGAGCAGATGTATAAGACCATGATTTTCTAGATAGGTATTGATAGTAAATTAAAAATATAGAGTCCTTTTTTCTTCTTCGGGAACGGTACATGCTAAAAATATATGGTAACTCCATTTAAGATTTTTCTTTGAGTCAAGTGATTTTGAAATGTAATCGTTATCAATAAAACACGTGCGAAGCCACTGTACTCAGAGTTCGATACCCAACGATTATCAATTGAAGAAACGTTAAAGTTTCTATTGATGATGATACTCAGTTTTAATCGATCTGGTTTAATAATTCTTTTATATCAGAATCAAAATATTTTGATGGATCGATCGAATAGACAAAACACCTTGAATTATTAATCAATGTTCTAATTCAACTTATTGAACCGAGCACAACACAATGTCAAAATCTATTGAATAGGTCGTTTTGTAGAACTACTGTTTTCATTCAGCTCAATTTCCTGTTCCTTACGTACATAATATCAAAAGAGAGAGGAACGTCCTGTTCACTGAATTCGTACTCACTATCTTTTTATCAAAGGTTTCCAACTCTAGTCAACTGTCTCTTAGCAAGAATATGGATATAAAGGGTGAGTGAGGTGTATGCTTTCATGCGAGTAAAGAAAAAAGCAGTGCCTACATGCGTAAGTTTTAGTTAATTGTTATTTGCTTTCACAAAAAGTCTATGATATATTCATAAGTTTTGCCGAAAATTTTTATCTATGGTAAAATATGGTCTTTTATGAATTTGAAAATATTTCTTATTTTTTCTACTATAAACGAAACAAAAAATGCGAAATATTTTACAAAAATCAATGCTGATTCAAATAATATAAATTCTTTGTCGCATTGAATTATAACAATTAAAGTTTAAAATAAAAGTGAAAATAAAAGAATAACAGGGTGTGAGGGTTTCTTGTTTTTACTGTTACTCGCAACCGTAGTCATGCTTTTATCAACATGAAATATAGAGTAAGTGAATGCCACTTAAATGGGATTCCAGAACTTCGCCAATAAGACTTTCGCCCATTATTGGCGAAAATCCAGAAGTGTATTGGAGAAAGTTCAGTGAACTTTCGCTAATTGACGAAAGTCGAATAGATTTTCATCAATGCTAGTGTAACATTCATATCGTAAGTGAGGTACAAGAACTATGCCTAGCATTATAAAAATGCACCAGAAGTGATACACTTAAGAATATAGTTGATATCAATCTCTTTAATCAATTCTACCGTTCTATTAAAGTTCGAGAAAGTTCACTGGACGTTCGCCAATGGCGAAAGTTCAGTTTGCGAAAAACCCTATTGGCGAACTTCCGGCAAGCCACTTAAGTCATAAAACTATGTGTAGTGTAAGAAGGTGAATGCTATAAAAATGTTCCAAAATGATTTTAATTGGTTATAGGAATGGGCTTATCTGACTTGAAACGATTTTAAAATCGTGTGAAATATTTTCCTTAAAAGACATTAATCGTTTCATTATCTACTTACAATATATTGATTATGTTATATTTAAATGAAACACAAGGTTTGTATGTTATGAAATGTCGGTTGCATTTCGTTCAAAGCCGCACTAAAAAATAGCTGAGTGAATATATTTCTTCAAAAATTAAGCTCATCTACCTAATCGAGATGCCCATCAGCAATTAAAATTTGTCATGATGATGATCAACAAATTCATGTTAACACCGTCACGATGATCTTTTCAAAGTTTTTGAATGAACAATAATAAAGCTTTTCTAGCATACGCGAGACGATGAAATCAGCTCATTATTTGTTTAATGAACTTGTATTTCTTCTTGATAATAGAAAGTTTATGCAAAAATGGGCATTCCATATGCAGAAAAATGCATCATCCTTGAACATGATTGAAAATGTAATAAACAAGAGTATGATCTCAATTAGAAAGATATATCAAGATTTTTATCAGATGGAAAAATGCTCAAATAGATTATGATGATCCTCAATAACATTAATTTTTTCAGTTTTATGCCATGGATTTATATAATCAAAATTAGGGTGCGGGTGTGAGTATGGGGTCAGCACTTCCTCTAATTTAGCTTACACCTACACCTACACCCATACCAATACCCACACCCAATAAAATCAATTCTTTTCTTTCATACCATCTCGAAAGGTAGTAAAACAATAGGAGAGAAAACTTACCAGTTACTGGATAACAGGAAATTCGTGGATTTGACTCGTTCATTAAAGGAATGGCTGTTGAGGGGAAATCACGAACTTCTATAAAATTTGATCAAATGCTTTCGTAGTCGAGAGAACTTGATCAAAATATCAAATATAAAATTTCGAGAATCCGATTACAGATTCGAATTCCTCGACTATGAAAACCTTTGGCTACACTTTATAATAAATCGTTACTTTCATACAATAGCCTTCCTCTAATAAAAAAAAAGCTTATTAGTGCAACCACGCATTGAGGCTGACATGTGGAACTCATATGTCTTCTTTAATTTCATTATACTAATACAAAACACGGCAAGTGTTAAATTTTTAAAAGGCGATAGTTTCTTTCTAACGAGAATCAATCGACAGCAAACTCTCTTTCATTCGTATTTCTACATTTCGAACAGAAGTTTTGTTTTATTTGTCTTGTTACTATTTGCTTGGTTTCTATTTTCTTTTTTTTTTATTATTTCATTTGCATAATTTATTATTGTTAGTCTTACTATTGATTTGACGGACAAATACGCCTCTTTTATATATTCATTATGCATGCATCAGTTCTTAATGGTGTATCATGTATTGCGATGAATACAGAACCACTGACGTGAGTTGCTAAAGTCTGTAAAGGAGAGAAGAGTGAGGAGCGTAAAACTTTGACTTGTAATTTACACTCAGTATTTTCGTCGAAAATGTACATGTGTTCTGTGAAATCAAGGGTACAATTTCGAGTAATCGATTACAGATTCACATTCCTCAACACTCGAAATCTTTGATCAACTTTATGAAAAAATATCGTGGCTTTCTCCTAACAGTTACTTTGGACAGAAAAATCATCAATTTTTATAATCCAAAACTTAAACTTGAAGTTCTTTGGAAGTAAAAAACAAAACATTTATTAACATTTCAATTAATGTCTTTTATAGTTAAAATATGTTAAAATGCAAAAATTAGCTTGTGAAAAATAGGAACGTCCAGTCTTGTCAATATTATCATTTTATTATTCTTATGTACTTAATTTATCCATTGATATTGATTATATTATTTAAAATATCATTTTCATCTTTATTTTGACTGCAAATTGTTCACTGATTGATTTGATCTAATTCATCCACGTTATCAAACAGTTTAAGATACTTATATCATATATACACAAATCAAATTTTTTTTAACAAAAAAAGAAAGAAAAATAATCCACTGAACTTTAAGATAAATAAACGGTCTATGTTTCACAGAAATGGAATAAGTAAAAAAGAAATATATATATTATATTATTTAACTAAACAAAATTCATGTCAATTTAAGTTTTTTATTTGGTGGAGGAAAAAACGAAGATGCGGATGAAATAAAATCATCATTATCATCATCTTCAGTTAAATCAATCATTGTTTGTGTTCGAGATGAATTAATTTTTTGAGATAATGTTGGTATTGAAGATGTAGACATAGGATGTTGTGTAAGAAATTTTTGAAAAGGTTTACTTTTGATTTGTTTAACATGATTTTTGTTCATTTTTTCATTATGATCATCTGTTAACTTAGTTATTTGTCCTATTTGAGATGAATTAACTTTTTCCAATGATATTGATGGTGATGTCATAGATGATTGACGTTTAGCAATAAATTTTTCAAAAGCTACTTTTTTTATTTGTTTAGGTTGATTTTCATTGACATCTTCATCATCAGTTAAATCATCAACTTTAAATTGTCGATAAGTAGGTTTAGTTCCTTCCGTTTTATTTGGTACTTCTAAAATATAAATATAAAGTTACTTTTTAAAAATAAAAATAATTTTTAATTTTACCATTTGATGATGGAAGATTTGAATTCAATTGATGTTGTTCATCATTAAATAATTTTTTTTCGGATTCTTCATTGTGCTCCTGTTGTTGTTTGTGATACATTGATATTTCATCAGATATTTTCATATTCTCAACAAATTTTTCTAAATCATTCATTGTATCATCATATTGACGTGAAATAGAAAGACGTTGTTTGATCCATAAAGAAATTTTATTATTAAAGTGTTTATCACTCATATTATTAACAATTCGTTCTTCAACAATCTAAATAATGAAAATTATATTAAACTTTAAAAAATAAAAATATCCTATTCATATATATACAATTAATGCTCCCCAATCATTTTTATGACGAATACATCTTCCAAGTGCTTGATTTAAAGCACGATATCCTTGAGAATCATACTGAAATTTAAAAACAAAAGAAATAATTATTTTAGAACAGAGAATGCAACAGCACGTGTGTCCTGCAAGTAGGGATGCACCAATTCCAATTCCCAGAATTGACCGGAATTGGAATTGGTTGGAATTGGAATTGGTGCATCCCTACCTGCAAGACAAGCCGTACAGGTAAACAATTTGGTGTCGAAGAAAAAAAATAAAACTTTGCTAGGACAACGAGAAAGAGAAACTGCTGAGGCTGGGTTGTAGAGCCCGTCGGGTCCGACCCTCACCCGGATCCGAACGGGTACGGGTTCGGGTCTGGAAATTTTCTATAAAGTGGGTCCGGGTCTAAAGCAATTTTTGATGCATAGGAGAATATTTTTCGAAGTTTTACTGATCTTCAGCTTTCTCTGAAGAGCTAGTTGCTTTTGGTTGTCAGTGTTGAAAATAAATTGTTTGTGTTCAATAGAACACGTTGCTTTGGCCTCAGACACAGACGAGATCAGGTCCGGGTAAGGTTAGGGTTCAAAATTTTTCCATTTACCGGGTACGGGTCCAAAAGTGTTGTACTCGACGGGCTCTACTGGGTTGGGACTGAAACAAAAAAACTTGGTCTCGCATATTTCTTATAGTGATCCAATGAAGAACTTATTTATTAGTGAAACTTGTCGCGGTTTTCCATTATTATAAGTAGTGACGAGAAGAATATATGCCATACACCAACGACTAGTGCTTCATTAGAAAGAATATTTAGCTCGCAAGGAAACCTCTTCAATTGCCTCATTTTGATTTCAATGATTCTTTGCCCGTAGATACTACATATTGTTCTAATAAAATCTCTAACAGGATTTGACTTTCTATTGAGCTTTAACTGAGCTATAAAATTTTTTAACATGTCTATTTTCTGAACTTCAGGTTTTCAGAAACTCATATTTTCGAATTTTGATCTGAAACTTTACCCATGTCGACAACTCAACTAGACTAGCTTCCTTAAAGAAATTCAGATATTTTGAAGAAAGTGTACTCGAGATATGACGCTTTCAAAATATGTATGTTATATATACTATCCATGGAAAAAGAGTCTATATCTTAAAATTTTCATTTCTCGGAGACTATTCAAAACTCATGAATCTTTTTTATGGAAGCATAGGAACGTTAAAAATTCGATAACTTAGTCGAATCTCAATAGGGCCCAAATATTTTAAAGAGTTTAAATAATAAATATTATTTATAGGCGAAAAAGTCAATGAAATCGAAAGGGTACAGTTAAAGAGGTTATCTCTTTCGAGTGGCAAGATCTTGTAGAAAGCAGGGCAGCATGAAGAAAACCGTTCTGTGACGTTCTCTGTTGTAGAAAAAAAAAAGAAAATCAATAAAGACTAACCCAATCACTACCATTCATAATTTGTGGAATACGTCTATTTTGTTCATTATTATAATTACGTTTAAAACAAACTTCTTCATCTTGTACATTAGGATATGGTATTCCAAGTGTTATAACACAACGTGCATTATTATCCGAAAAATCAATGCCTTCAGATGCACGTCCACGACAAACAGCTAATAAAAGACCACCTTTTGAATTAAAATATGGTGAATTTGTTGTTGATGTTTCATTGGATTTAATTTTTCGTTTAAACATTTCCTTTACTCGTTTAGTAGTAGTTGATATTGGTTTAACTATTTTTAATGTTCCATTTGCTTCACGAAATCGAGCTTTTAAATGATTTATATTAAATAAAAACCAAAAAAAATAATAATTATATATAAAATCTTACTGATTGTATTTTGAAAATTAGCACTATTTTTTTCTTCAAAAAATACTGATTTATATTCATTTAATTTTTGCCAAAGTCCACTTGTCATCCAACGATTAATAATTACATTAAGAAATCTATATGATGGTACAAAACAAAGTACACCAAATGGAACACGTTGACAAACATCAAGTATAACAAGACCACATTCATCCTTTGAAAGAATTTGTTTTATTAAAGAACAACAAAAAGCAAATAATCCTACTTGAAATTCAAGTTTATCTGTATTTTGATATGTTGCTCGTAATTTTATATTAGGATTTCGTCCATGACTTAATGCTGTTATAAATGTACGGTCTAGATCAATAACATGATTACATTCTAAAAGAAATTTTTTTATTTAAAACATTTTGAAAAAAATGAAATTGTTTTTTTTTTACCCATTTGAATATCAAATGGAACTTTTAATTCACCAGAATAAGTTGCTAATGGTGCAAGTGTACCGGAAGCAAAGATTAAACTGTAAAAAAAAAAATCACATCTATATTTAAAATCACATCAGAATAACTTACGATCGAGCTAATTGTAAATCTTTAGAAAATGCAACACTTGGTGATAAACAATAAAATATTAATTGTTGTGTATGAAGAGGATAAGTTGTTTGAGCTAAATTACGTTGATACCCTTTAAATTGACTTGCTGATTGTGAACTCATATCAATCCATCCATTATCATCTACTTCCGTTGAACTTTCAGATCGTTGTTGCATTTGTGAAATTAGATTTGCACTTGGTTCAAATGGAATTGTTTTTAATGTTATTTTATAATCATCAATAAATTGATAATCATCACCATATAAAACCGATAAACAACTAAAGAGAAAAAGAAAAGGAAAGTTTTAGCAAAAATTTTAAAGCTAATAATTGACCAAATCTATTTTAGATCAAAACAAAAAACTCAATATATTTCAATGTCAATTTTTAACACAATTCATCGAAATAAGTCTGTCTAGGAAAAGATGCTAAACGATCATTGATCTGTATAAGAATCCGAGTAGTACATCAAATATGTTGGAATATTTCGTTAAAGTTCAATCAATAGTCTGTTTATAAAAGAAAAAAGTCAATCAATTGCATACGAATCAATGATTATTAAGAAGCATTTTTCTGGATCTAAGTGAAAACAAACGTTTACTTTGATAGAAACGAACTGATCTCTTGCTGAAATTAACTCTGTAAAGGAAGTTTGACGAAATTTCATTGATACAAATACTAAGAAGGAAACATTTTCACTTTACTGATACGATTTGCATCCATATCTATAAAGAAAAATCATTACACCATATTGTATGATACAGAAAGCGATCACGGTTTTGTCATAAGAACTGTTAAACTCTATTGCTCGGACCTTTTTTTTTTCAAAAGGATGTACACCAAATACTAAAAGTTAAGACAAAGGATTTAATCATTGATATATTCACTCTTGATGAAATATCATTCGTTTTATTTTCTCAATTCGATACTCATTTGTTATATTTATCAATTAAATCGTAACCAATCTTGATTAAAAATTGTCCTAATAGTAAATCGACGTAACTCAAAGTTAGTGAAATTCACTGTGACAAACATAATATAAAAATTTGTCTTAAAATTTAAATTTTATATTGTTGCTGATATGCAAATGTCACAAAGAAAATACAATTTTTTTTTTAAGAAATATTATAGAATCATAAGTATGAAAGAAAAGTTTCTCCCGCTACCAGAAGGCACGACTATGTCGTTCGTCCAAAAGGCTATTCGGTCGGTGACCGTTATTTTGGAGCTGCTGTTGTTCTTCGCGCCGACCTTGCTTCATTTTTTAGATGAGGTGCAGATCTCTGATATCATATTCAAAGACAAAAAAAGATTTCGTACCTAATCGGAAACAAATGAAGGATGCGTACTGGCAGATGTAAATGCATAGACCAATCTCATGGAAAATTTTATTCTTACAAAGTTAATATTCGATAGTTAGTTACTTTTGAAGAAAATTATAAGATTTTGTTTGGTCATAATTCAAGAAGACATATATATGGATACAAACTCTTTTTAAGACTTAATCGAGTTTCAATCGGATTTAGATTAATTGCAAAAGCGATTTATTACTTAGCAAGGTTTCGTCGTTCGAAAAAGTTAATTTAATAGATGCACAACAAATGTTTTGTAAAAACAAAAGATTATAATCAAATTGCTATCTTACAGATCAAGTTCTTCTAGAAATTTTCCAGTTTCATCTGAAAATTTAATATATTCTGGTCGATTTAAAAATATTTTAGATAATGCTTTTCGTATACGAGCAGCATCTTGTATAACTCGACGTTTAGTTGCTGGTTTATTTTTTCTAAAACAAAAATATAATTTATCCATCTATATAATAAATAATAAATAAATTTAACATACGCTGCCGGTTTATGAATATTAATAATTGATTGATCAATAAATTTTGCTTGATGAAATTGTTCAATAAGTTCTTTAGGTGTAAATGTATATTTTTCACGTATATCTTTCGTATCAAACCATAAAATAATTCGAGAAAATCTTTCAGCAAGAAACTTTAATGCATTAGCAACTTCATGATCATCAGATTTTAATTTTTCAACTGAATCAGATGATTCATCTTGTTTATTTCCATGTTGATCAATATTTAAATGGTCAAGTAAATTAGTTTCGTCATTTAATTGATCAAATTCCGAATAACCCGATGCACGACGTGCTGCTTGTTGTTGTGTTACTGTTAATTGTGTTGAAGAAAGTGGTTCTTGTGTTGATGAAAAACCTGATTCATTTACAATTAAGTCAGCTATTTTAACTTGTGCTAGTTTCAATGCATTTTGATTCATACATATTTCTTCTAATGCTTGTTGAAAATCATATTTTCTCATTTCAAATTTCATTGATTCACGAGCACAATCTTCAATATTATGTGCTAAAAAAAATAGAACAACATATTAAATTAATCCTATCTTTTTTTGGGAAATACGATTTAAAAAGAATGCTGAAGAAAAGGAATAGAAATTCTGCCCTCCTGGCATTTCGTAATAGTCATTACCGTGGAAACATCACAGATACCATAGCAAGGCTAACCCTACTCCATGTTTTAGACCGTAGCAGAAGTTGTTGATATACGATTACGGGCCGTGTATTGATAATATCTCATTGTAATATATGAATTACTTATTGCAATATCTGTAGGATTAAGTAAAAGAATAGTGAAAAAAATATATCTTAAAGTAGATCGAATGAAACAACGATCTTATGATTGGCAACAGCAGCTACATCATATTTTACATTTTAATCTCGTAGAGATTGTACTAATAGTAGTTTTCTATTTTTACCTTCATCAATAATAATAATTGCATCATTTACTATCAATTGCATTGAATTACGTACACGTGGATCAATAAGATAATTATATGGACAAAGAATAATTTGTACATCATGTATTAGCAAACGACTTGTATAATATGGACATATACCATGTGATATTCGACAATATTCAGTAAATTGTTCAATGTCAAAAACACGTGGCAATGGTTTTGAATGTGATCGAATAAAATCATTCGCTATTTTACCTTTTAAACGTTCATAATAACCACACTCACTTTTAAATCCTCGTACTGCTGAATTATTTTGATTTGGTCGTGTTATTTTAACACATTCATTATTTTTATTCGGTCCTCTAGATACAGTCGGATGTACACAATAATTATCACGTGATGATAATAATGTCATACGAATTTTATCTTTATATATTGTATTACTAAGTTGCTTAGCTACTTGTTCAAGTTGTTTATGTGTACGGGTACAATAATATATAGGTGAAACTGATGTTGGTTTTGTTGTTGATTCTGTTGCATTATCTGTATTTTCATTTAATGAAGACAATCGAAGTTGTTCGATTTCTTTTTGTTGCCAAGCTAATGATGCACATAGTAAAGTTAAAGTTTTTCCAGTACCTGTTGGTGATTCGAGAAGACAATTTTTTGATTGTTGCAAAGCTTTTATTATTCGTCCAAGCATTGCTATTTGACATGGATAAGGTTTATAAGGAAAATCGACTGTAACACCTGGAATAAATACAATAACCTTTTTTTTTTCAATATTCAACTATGAAATTGATAATTTAAGAAAAGAATTATGACAAAAATCTTCAGGGAGAAAAGATAGTCATAGTTTATCGATTTAAGCAAGACTTGGTAGTATAGTACGAGTATTAGATGTACAAAATTTTTCAGAATTAACTTCGAAAATGTTCGTTTTTGTTCAAGAAAACGTCGAAGTGGTGAATAGTTTCAAGTTGTTTCTTATACAAATATTCACAAATAAAATGGCAACATACCAAATATTCTAGATAGAAATTAAAACAAAGGAATCTCTTTTACATAAAATTTAAAAGCAAAATATATCGTTTTAAAAATTTATTAAGTTTTCATTTGCCAAAAAGCCCTAGAAACATCAATCATACTGCTGTCTAACCAAAAACATCATCCGATTTGTTCTATACATCAAGTGAGAAACACAATTGTTAATATTAACATTCATCAACACTTTCATATGTCTTTCACATAATTAATTCCATACTTCATTGGAATTAGAGATGTGCGATACCAAGCTTTTTTAGTTCTGATTCCAGTAACAACTTCTTTTGCTAGTGGCTCCAGTTATAGCCTTGGTAAATCTAGCCTGATCTCGATCCTGGATTAGAGAAAACTATTCTAAGATTTATTCGTATTACATTTAAAACAACTCTTCAAATATTCGTCTTTTGATTTATTCTGTCGATGACCAGCAATTTTTTGGATCTTCTCTCTTGAATTATTTTTTAATGGATATGATTTATTAGATAATTTACTTAAAACCATAGAATATTTAGCTATAATCTTTATTTCGATCGAACCAACTTCCTCCTTGTAGACAGTCTCGGTTTCGGCAAATTTTTTTCTCGTGAATTCTGGCCTGCATACCTTTTATCAGTATATATATATATTGTTTAATGGTAAATATCTTAATTATTTTAGACTAAAATTACCTGACATAAGCATTGTTTCAGACTTCATATTGTTTGCCATCATTCATTCAATACTCGAATAAAAACATTATCTGGAAATATTCATCTATTTTTCTCTAATATTGTGTTCATTTTTTTTTTAATGTTTTTCTTATATTGATACAATTTTTTTTAAATATATGACTAGTTCAATTTAAGCAAGAAGAATTTACGATGATAAAATACATTATACAAAGACAAGGAAAGTTAAAATTATGATACAATAAAAAAAAAAGATTAAGATTTAGTTCGAAAACATAAAACGAGATCACCACCTCCTTTCCACATAAAATGTTTAACAGTTCTTAAATCCATTAATAAATCCAAAACCTATAACAAAAACAAAAGAAAAAGAACTTTTGACTTTTGAAAAATAATATTCTAACTTGATCTTGACATAATAATTCAATATGATCAACACTTTTACTAATATCTGATTCGCGTTGTTGTTCACTATTTCCATCTTGTTGATCTAGAAGAAAACATTAAATTCTATTTTTTTGTCTTTCAATTTAATAATAAAAAGTTTTTACTTATTCCATTTCCAGCTGTTGCTGTAGATAAATTTTGTTGTTGTTGCTGCTGTTGTTGTTGCTGTTGTGATTGTTGTTGTTGTTGTTGTTGTTGCTGTTGTTGTTGTTGTTCATTAAGAACGTATCGTTCGTAAATATATTCAATTACTTTTCGTACAATCATAATATCACTTGCTGATAAACGATCTCTGAAATATAAAATACATAATTATTAAAAATAATAGCAAAAAAAAACAAAATGACTTTTTATTATATTTTGTACTACTAATTTGATGATGAAGAATAAACGGAATTTTTGTTAATGAAGGAACTTGATGCTAAAAGAAAAACAAAACAAGATTAAGAAAAGTTGATAATTCGATGTTAATGATTAAACTAACTTTAACAATAACATTAATAATAAATTGAGGTAAAACTTCATGTAGAAAACTTTGTTCAGGCTCACCACTGGCTTCACTACATCGAAAACGATAGAGTGTACGACCACCAATTTCACTATTTTAAAATTAAACAAAAAGAAAACGAAAATTATTTTTCAATATATTTGTTTTTTTTTTCATTCTGATTATGATCATATACCCGAGAAAAATAGGTGTATGTCCAGGTATATGACAAAGATTGTCCAGATGAACACGTTCTGCATAACTATCATTTGTTTCTAGAATGAAAAGAAACATAAATAATTCAATAGAACAAAACAAAAAAAAATTCAATGGAAATACCTAAGGCTTGTTTTACTATTGGCCAATGTTCAAAAAGTGAATGTAACATTAAAACACCATAATTTTCTAAACAAAATAGGATCTCATTTGAATTATCGTAATCCAAGGATCATCAAAAGCGCAATAAATGGCATCACATTTTTTTAGATCTGATGTACTTTCCCAGGGGTTCGAGAAAGATGGGTTCATTTGCGTTGAAACTTTCAGAACTATTTGATGTCTATTAAGTCGATTTATAGACAACATTTTAAGTCAAAACTCTTCATTAAGATTTTCTCTTATCTCATGATACTCTATTATATGAAGCAAGAATGAGTCACAAAGGAACTGAGCACTAGAATCCATTAGATTCAAAATTTTCGAACTCGCACTCGACGGACTCTAGCCCTTAGACAGCCTGTCAAAATTTTTCTCTCAAACTGCGCTGTTGGTTTTTTCAGTCAATGTCTTCCGAACAGTAAGAACTTATATTTCTATCGAAAAAATACGATTCTAATAGGAAATAAATCATGTCCGTGTATATTATGTAAATCGGTTATTGTGCCTGGATAAAGTAATAGTTTACCTTTAACATCAACACTTTCAGTCGTATTTCCAGCTGCATTATTGTCTACTAATTCTTTAACAGAAATCCAAGCAGCAAAAACATCACTTTCTTCAAGTGTTATTGTTAAAATCTAATTAAAATCCAAAAAATATGAAGGTTTTTTTTAAATTATTTATATAAATAATTTACTTACACCAACTTTAAGATCAACACAAAACCAATTAGGTACAAAAATAGTTTTTGTACGTTTTCGTATTTCTTCCTCATAATCACATTTACCAAGATTTTCTATCATTTTAGCCTAGTAATAGTCAATAGGAATAAATTCAAAGTCTTTTATTTTAATTTAAATTACTTGTAAAACATCATAAAGAGCAACATTATTATTCGAATCTTTTGTTATAATATGTCTCTTATCAGATAAAATATGATAATGTTTAAGTGCTGGACCACCTTGTATAATCATATCTGGTTGTTTACATATCACTTCGCCATCATAATAAGTCGTACGAGTTAATGTTGAAAGACTATCTTTTAAATTCTATTAAAAAAATAAGCAAAATTTTATGAATATTTAATATACTAATCATCAAATACATACCCAACAACGTATATTTGATTCTGTTGTTGAAACCCATAATTGTTGTTGTTCTTTCCCAAGTTCAACCTTAAAAGAGGCTTTCGTTTATGAATGAATTGCAACTTTTTGGTACGATGGAGATTTTAGTGGTATTTAGCTATCAACTTTTGTTGCTGTTGATCGTTTTGAATAATATCTTTATATCCCAAGCAGACAAAACTTTCGAAAAACGCGTTTAAACGCACAAAAAAAGAGGCAAAATCCGAAAAAAGTGGGCGTTTGTGGCTCCCAANATAAAATTTCAGACTTATACAAGTGAATTAGGACTGATTCCATATACGTATATATATCTTGTCAATATTTATATCTTATTTTCATCTATCTCATTCTAATATACCCAAGCAGACAAAACTTTCGAAAAACGCGTTTAAACGCACAAAAAAAGAGGCAAAATCCGAAAAAAGTGGGCGTTTTTGGCGCACAATCGCGGTTCCCGACTGTGAGTCAAAAACGTCCAGATTTGTCACTTTTCATGCGTTTAAACGCGTTTTTTGGTAAAAAACGCGTGTAAACGTCTAAAAAGAAGACAAAAAGTACTCATGATTTTTACACTCATGAATGGAAATCGTAATTGTAAGTGCATTTCATGAATATGAAAAACATGTCCGTTTTTAGCCTTCTTTTTAGACATTTACGCGCGTTTTTTACTAAAAAACGCGTTTAAACGCATGAAAAGTGACAAATTTGGACGTTTTTGGCTCACAGTCGGGAACCGCGATTGTGAGTCAAAAACGCCCACTTTTTTCGGATTTTGCCTCTTTTTTTGTGCGTTTAAACGCGTTTTTCAAAAGTTTTGTCTGCTTGGGATGTTAATCGTCTTTGAGCGACCTATACTCACAATTAATATCAGCTTTCTAACTCATACTGTCGAAGAGTTACGAGGCTTACACTGCTGTGCAAAAAAAATCGTATTTAATGCACTAAGGAAATTTTTTGAGAATCAAAAGAAAGAAAACAAAAAATAATGAATAGTTCATTGTATAGAATTTGAAGTGTTTTATCGGTTTATATATCTTTTCATTTGTATTCGTCCGAAATAATGTACGACAGACACTTTTCCATTTTCATGGGAAACAACATTTTTTCTCAATTTTCTTCGTCTACACAGAAGTTAAAGAAAAACAAATTTGTTGGAAAGAACGACCATTTTTTCGGAAAATAAAAGTAATAAAAAATTTTCTTCTCAATGACTTTTCTTTCCCATGAGAAAAGTAACAGCCATCTTGTTCTAAGACTTCGTCACGAAGAACTTTAGAACAACTCATCAATTTTTATTAAAACTTTTATCGTAGATATATATCTTAACGTTGTATTATTAGTTAAAATAATTAGTCATCTATTACCTATCATGCTGGAGAAATTTACATTACAGGACAAAATGTAGAACGACATTTTCATGTAATATTTCAATTGAGAATGAGTCGAAATGGATACTATTTTATACAATTGAATTCGTTTCATTGTTGAAAGTCGCTAGTGACCATTCGGCTAATCCCGAACTTGATCGGATAGGAGTCAGGAGCGAACCCGACAGACTCTAGTCATCTGAGAAATGTGTAGGGTGTGCTTGTCATTGAATACCAAAAACCTAGAAAAAAATATCTCGTATATTCTGGGCAAATATTTGATTTCGATTAGCAAATTTCATTGAGAATATCAAAGCACAATTCGATCGCGTTCAGGTCTGAAAATATTCGATTCAACGTGTCCACTACGATCTTTAGAAAGATATTTTTAATGTGATATTTCAAGGAATAGTAGTGAGTCAAGATTGATTGGATTTTATGTCATTGAACTCATTTCATTTTTGGAAAGTTTTATCACATAAAATTTCAGCGAGCTATAATCAGTTTTTCCAATAAATAACATTTCTTACGATATGCTTACACTAAAATAAATCATATCTCGGCGAATATGCAGCGTACTTTTGCTGTGTAATGTAGACATAGAACATAAGGAAATATACTATTCATAAATTTTTTAGGTTGGCTTTCAATTTTTTGCATCAATCGTATCAAAAAGATATAATTCATTCATATAGAATATTTCCTTACTCGAAGAACAGGTTCGACTTCTTGACAAACACAAACACTTCTTGATGTATCTGTTAAATCAGTAAGATAAACACGTCTATCGCGACCACTTGAATAAAGTCTCGTAAATGCTTCATTAACCTATAAAATATTTATGAATCTCAATAGAAACACAAAAAAAAAACGGTTTTCTTAAAAACATACGCATAATGTCCAAACAGCATCAGAATGTATATGAAGTTTACTAATACATCTTTGTTGACCAAGTGACCATATACGTATTGAATAATCAGAACTAGCTGAAATGCACTAAAAAGAAACGAATTTTTCGCTATGTTATTTTTCTATTTGAAATTTTAATTTTTTGTTTTACTTGTGTTCCATCTCGATTTAAAACTAATGCTCGAATATTATCTGTATGTCCTTTTAATTTCATTAATAATGTACATGATCGTGGATCATAAACACGTATCTAATCAATAGATAATAAACAATTTTATTTTTCTTGAAATAAAACTTACCACATTTTCAGGTGAACCACTAACTAATACCGTACCAGATGGATTCATTGCTAAACTATACACGGAATGTTCATTACCAGTAAATGTTGAAGCTAAAATTTGATATTTTATAAATAATTGAACAAAAACTTCTTTTTTTTTTAATTTACTTGTTACTGTATTATTTACAGCAGTTAAAGCTGTTAATACATTAACATCCCATAGAAATATATTATTATCGAAACCTCCACTTGCAACTTGTTCTTTATCTTTTGCATATGCCAAACATTTAACGAAATCCTTAAATATAAGAAATTTATTCAAAAAAGGAAAAAAAGACAATAAAATATATTTGTTTTACCTTATGTGTTCGTAATGTTGACATGCATGTTCCTTTGGGTGCATTCCATAATTTAATTGTTGCATCGCTTGATGCCGAAAGTACTTGAAAAATTTACAAAGTATGAATAAATCTCCTTCTGCTTTTTGTATAAGAAAAGTTTCTTACTATGTTTTCCAGAATTAACAAGAACAATATCATTTACCCAATCTGTATGATGTTCCATTGAATATTCATACATATCAGACTGAAAGAAAAGTTTCTTTTTTTTTTTATAGATTCAACGAAATAATTAAAAGTCGTACTCCATAACGTTTGCAATCCCATGCTCGAATAATTGAATCACGTCCAGCTGTATAAAGTCGATCGTTTTTTGCATCATAACGAAGTGCATTTATGCCACCACGATGCAGACGTTCATTTTCATTTCGTATAAGAAATGATAGCTAAACAATCGAGAAGAAAGATTTTTTTTTTTTCAAAATCTAATTTTAGTTTTGGTTACTTGAACGCGCTTCTTCTGCATCGTGAAGTATTTTTAATAAAACATTCTTTTAATCTGAAAATGAACGAAACAATATGTTAATGAACTTAATAGTTTATTAGGTTTTAAGTTAAACTTATGAAGAGATGTTCAAATAACTGAATTATTTACGTTGGTTTTCATCTATTTTTGTTTGACATTCAATTTTTCAAATGGAATTAATCGTTAAATATTTTAGATTTTTCTTGAAAGAAAATGAGTGATACTGATAAGAGTATAGTGGACTGTATTTTTTCAGTGTACTTTGTCTTACGAATAGAGTTCATCAGGTCTAAAATTGTTGAACTTGTTCGGATTTGGGATCAACCTCATGGACTCTACTTCCAAGAAAACTCTTCCAACTGATAGATCATTGTGAAGTCGAGACTATGCGCATTCTATAGAGCCAAATGAATATCCTGAATAGAGTTCGTTTCGTTAGCTTATTGCTGTGATGCTATCTCATTTTTACGGTATATTTTAAGTGAATGCTGTAATCCCTCACAGAAACCCTAGAAAAACTTATTTTCAAGTTTTGACTCGAAACTTTGCGTAGAAACAAGTCTTAATGAGAATAGCTTTTAGCGAATAATTCAGACCTTGCTACTGTTTCTATTCTAAAATACAGCTATAGTACTAGCGTGTTTTTTACATCACTCATATTAACTAGCAGCTTTGATCTTCTTATTTTAGGATTGAAACAGATCAAAAGGCTTGAAATAACTGTCGCTAATAGATGTTTCTATATAAAATTTGAAGTCAAAATCCAAAAATAAGTTTTCCTACTGTCACTGAACGGGACCACAGCATTCATTTAAAGAATACATTAAAAATTCAGTATCTCTTCAGCGATAAACTAAGGACACAAACTCATTTCCGAGTATTCATATCTCATTTAGGTCTACATAATGTACATAGTCTCAACTCAAATGAGATTTTTCAGTCGAACAAGTTCCCTCGTTAGTCTATAACTCAGTGTAAATGGAAGAATATCATCTAATAATAAGTCACAGCGTTATACGATTCGATTTATGAGATAACATAAGTAATTAAATTCTCATACAAGTCTTTTACCTGTCGATGGTGAATTTTTTTTTCTACTCTTGTATCAAGATTATTTTTCTAAATAAAACAAAATAACCAATAACCAATTATCTTAAAATATTTTTAACAATCAGATGGACTTTAATAACAATATTATTCATTTATATATATATATATAAATAAAATGTTTCTTCTTTTTTTTTTCGAATAATATTTTATTTTATTTTATCTAAATGAAGAAAAAAAAACAAGAAATTTTGTAATGTTTTTTTTTAAATCTTTTCAATTTATATTTGTGTGTAGATTTATTTTAAAAAAATTCTGATCTTTTACAATCAAAACAATACACACAAAATAAAACAAAAAGTTCTTATATATATTTTTTTGTTTATCTTCTTCTTGTCTTGAGCACATGAAATTGATGGTTGTTTTTTGTTTTATTAAGCATTTCTTTGATGTGCTGCTTCACGAGCTTTAACACGTTCAAGTCGATTAATACGTGCTTGAGATTTATTACCTAAAACACCACCACCCCAATGACGACGTAATTCATCATAACGATCATTAAAGTTAGTTTTAATAGCTTCAATAAGTTTATTTAAACCAGATTTATCTTCCGTATTAACATCAGTTAAAGCTATTGATGTACAAGTTTTTAAATGAACAAGACGACCAAGTCGTGCTTTGCCTTTAACAATGCAATATGGAACACCCATTTTACGACATAATGATGGTAAATGAAGAACTAATTCAATGGGTTCAACATCATGAGCAATAAGAACCTAAGAATAAAACAAAAATGAAAAGAAAATTAGAAATAAAAGAGTTTCTTTTCGGATTACCAATTGTGCTTTCTTTTTTTCAACTAATGATGTAACAGTATTCATTCCACTACGAATACCATTGGGTCGTTTTGTTGGTTTATCTGGTTTACCGGTTTTTGCTTGATCTTCAGCACGTTGTTTTAAACGAAGTTTTTTTTCAGCACGTGTTTCCGGACGATATTTGTCAAGTAATTTAAATAATTGTGTTGATGTTTGTTTATCAAGTGTTTGTGTAAATTGATTGATTGGTGGTGGTACTTTCAAACGTTTAAGTAAAATACTACGTTGACGTTGAACACGAATATATTGTGGCCATTTAACAAAACGTGTTAAATCGCGTTTTGGTTGAATATCTAAGTTTTAAATTAAATAAACAATAAAGAAATGAAAGTATATTTTTACCTTGACCAATGCCAAAATTTTTTGGTCGTTTCTCGAATAATGGATTGACGAGTTTTTTTGTTTCAGTTTTGGATTTAAATGGTGCAGCGGCGACTTTCTTTTTGCCTTTTTTAAGTGCACCACTTGTTGTTTTGCCTGTTGATGAAGACGTTTTTGTTGTCGTCGTCTTAGCTGTGGTTGTTTTTTTTGTTGTACTACCTGTTACAGGAGACATGATAATGATTGAAAATGATTATTAATATTCAATCTAAAAATATATTTTTGATAAAATAGTATCGCGTTCATGTCTTCTTTTATTATGTTGAGCAGAAAGTTCGCGGTCACTTGCAAAAAAGATCTAATCGGATAAGATGATCTATCCAGCATTGAGAAAGCAAATATACCAAATTGTAGAAAATTTCAAGGCGCATCGAANTTCAACTTGAAATTCAATGTCTAGTGAATCACTTTCTGTCGAACTCCTATCCTCAACATTCATTTTTGCTCTTTTTGACTAGTATTTGACACTGCTCGACGAGAATAAAGTTGATTTGACTTCAAACAATTATCATATTCTGAATCAGCACACAAAACTGCGTCGATCTATATATGTTTCATATCGTTTTTGCGACTTTCATTTTTCATCACATTTTGGTCTCCTGGTCCCCCTCAGGAATATGCCAAAAAGTGAATTTAATTAATTGTAACTTAACCACAGGTTTCGCAGTATCATCTAGCTATTTAATAACATGCTTTATCAAATCTAAATTCGGTAAAATAAAGTCGAGACTCAAAGGGTTAAGACGATAAAAGTAAAACGAACAGAAATCATTAGTGTTCTTTTTCCACTCTATCATAGTCTCGACTTGATGGATGAGTCGATTGAGCATCTTACAGTTTATTTCTCAAGAAGATAAACTTTGTTGTATTAGCAGTAACTGATAGGCTATCATTTCATCTGTAAATTATCCCCCTGGATATCTATATATATTGCTGCTAACATGTGCAACAAATTTTTGAGAAACTAAATTTTTTCAGGTCAATATTTTCATTTACATTCAGCTAAATGATAAAGAGACGAAACATATTTTTATTCATTTGGCTTTTGGCACATTTTTGACAAACAAAAATAGAATAAGTTGAGTACATCAATTAATGATGAGTTATTTTTATAGATCAAAAAAAGTCAATTAGAAGTACTTGTTGTTTGTTGAGAATGTCTCTCAAACTACTGCCATCATTATCATTTATGATAACAGTATATGAAAAAAACTTCATATTAATCTTACGCATATCAATCTTTCGTTTCAACAAATGAATATTTAGTTTAATCAAAATTATCGTTAAACAGAACGTACAAAGATAAAAATTAGTTTTATTCAAAGGTATATTCAATGCTTTTGTAAGTATGGTATTCAATAGAAACAAATTCTGCCTTTAGCTATTATTATCATTACTTCGACCATAATTTTAATTCATTTTTAGAGTCTAGTTTTTTTTCCTCTATCTTTTTCTGATATTACTCATTGGAACTTTTTGTAATGTCTGCAATTTTACAACCAAAAGTAAGGCATTTGTTATTCGCCAATGTAATTAAAAAAAATAGCTAAAAATAAAATCAAGACTTCTTTAAGTCATTCGTAAGCTACGATTAAATAAAGATGAAAAGAATCTTACACATTTTTATTCGAAAATACAAATAAGACGATTCCAATTTGCTTGTTCATCAGTTTTTGGTAGTCACTGTTAATATAAAGATAGTATCTTCCGTAAACAGACAACTTCAAATTATTAGGTTTATTCGATTTACATATAATCAAATTGCAATTATCAATACTCCTCATGAAAGACCATTGAATTGATGCGATAGAAAATGAACTTACGTTAACAAAAAAGAGTTCTACTTTGGGAATGCCCACAATATCTAATTTAGATTCAGTATTGTGATAATTTATTTTACAAAATTGTTTGTTACAACTGTGCCATTAGTTACTTCAATATTCGTTCGTAGTGCTAATGATAGTATATACTTGCTATCAGGAGACTCAGAATAAACAGAAATAAATACAACATTATTTCTAAAATATATACTACGGTCGTCATTATTTTTTAACAAAGAAATGATCTTTATGATCGTAAATACACTTTCAAAAATTAGTAGCATAGCTCTCACAATCACTCGAAGATCTCTGACAACACCATTAAACTAAACTGAATATTACACAAAACAAGATGAGAAAACCTCAAAGTTTCATAAATTCAAGTTTATTTATTAGAAAAAGATTTTTCTTTCATTAATTCAAAAGCGATTAAAACTCAATAATTAAATGCTTATTCCAATGGCTGCCTGATACAACAAAATATAAATCATACGAGCTCACATCATTGTTGAAACTTCGCGATTTGTTATAAAATAAAAAGAAAATGGCAGTTTTTTTTTATGTCAAAAAATATGTACAGATGTTCGTTCATATTCTTTTTTGTGAAATACTTCAAGTGATGTTTGCACTTATCAATAGCTCGAAATTTTAACAATGAAACAATAGGTGACATTTGTCACATTGATTCTTTGAAATGTTAAAGATTGAACGCATGAGTAACACATCTTAATCCTTAATGATGCTTCAACCTTTTTTTTCTATGTCATGATATACTAAGAATTCATTGCTATTCAAACATCTATCTGTCAAATAGAAATGTAACCATACAACATTCATATATATATAAATTTACTGTGGTCTATCATAGCTATCAATAATTAGATCATGTTTTTGCTGCACAATTTCATCGTTAAAATGAATGAAACCATTGAATGCCATCATATAGTCATGTAACATAGAGCAATAAACATTAAAATTGTCAAACAAAACGTGATCTTTCACTGCTTTGCATATACATGCAAAAAATCATCATATTCTTTCAAGACACACTAAATAAATAATATATATTTTTTTTTGCATCCTCATTTTCATGTTTTAACATACTTCATTCTAATACAATTGAGACTATATTCAAATTGTGTTCACCAGCTGAGAAAAAGATGAAAATTTTCAACACAAGACAAGTGTGTTTACATAAGATGATGTTTTCATATTTGAAAAAAAAAATAAATTAAACAATTGTTTTCATATAAACCGATTCACACTTTATTTTTGAGTGTTTAATATACATATGTTTTTATTTTATGTTTTAAATTGCAATACAATACGACGTAATCGATAAGAACAAGAATCTAATGATTGTTTAAAAAAAAGTTTGTTTTATTTATGTATTATACGAAATCAAAACACTATTTTAAATAAAATAATTGAAACAGGCATTTTGATTTACATGTAAGAAATAATCGAATTTGTTTGTTAATTTCATGCTTATTGACTAAATAACAAACAAATAATCAATTTTGTTTTCACTCAAGCGTATTTCCTATTGTTGACACTAAATTATATAGTCTTATTCCTTATATCAAGATTGATAATTGAAATCTTGATCCCCTTCGTTTTCAATCTCACACATTGTATTATCATGCAAATAGAAAAATGAGAGTAGAAAAAAAATGATTGTATGTTTATTCATGAATTTTGCTTGAACATAAATTGATTCATTATGCAAAGAAAACAACTGATATCAGTTATGTGTATCATACCTTCATTTTCTTTTTCTCTCTCTCTCTCAAGTTATCTATTCAATGAGTATACATATATATATATGATAATAGATATATTGATGTGAACGAACTTTATTCAAGCAAAAGGTCATTGTCATCAAACATAGCCTACGGGAAAAAAAAAAGAAACCGATGATCAGTAACATATTCGAACATTATATTCAATCGACAAGAAGATCACAGACTAGACGATAAAAGGAAACAAGAGATAAATTTGCTATTTATATTAAATCACATACATATATTTATGATATTGAATTTACCTGAATACTATGATGAATAAATGAAAGAGCATTGAACAGCTTGAGGCATGTTCTCACTAGCGTGACAATAATCAAGCAATACATTTCACATTTAATTGTTTTAGCACAAGTAACAATGACGGAAATTATTGTCGGTTTTGCTTTAGGCATATTTAGCTACGATCGTTTTTTCTTTTAATGAGTTTTACTAACTTTATCCAAATATACACAACACAAGCAAAAAAAGATAGAAGAGCTAATCTATAAGCTGTTGTTTTTAACAATCACCATAAAAAGATAAGAGAGAATTGGAAAAGATCGGTTTCGTTTATATGAGATTAAAAAAAAATGCCAGGTGAGAATATTCGTCATCATAAACGACTAGAGTCATTATTATGTTTTCTATGTATCCTTTTTTTCATTGTTGTTTCTTTGTGTATGACGTAATTATTATAAGATGGATAGTTGAGTACCAGTACACCATCACTCGCAATTAGATACGTTTGAATAACGATGACGAATGGTTCGCTGATGACGACGCCATCATTCTAACAACTCTCCATTCGTCTCGGTGTATGAACAAACAATTTGCGCTTCTGTCTTCATTCTAATCAATAGCGAAGTGTAATATTGTATATAGTCAAAAAGGCATGGACGGGTAATGATAGTAGGTTCAATTTTGTTTCTCTTAACACATATGAAGGTCTTATGAAATATAAGATTGAATGAATATTTCGTAACCTTATAAAAATGCAATAGAAGCTTCAATAATTCGATAGGCATGAACGAACGAGAAATATCCATTAAAACAGTTGATCAAACAATGAGAATAGAGATGATTTCCACAAGGATTTGCACAGTGTATATAGTATATACATACAATGTCCGTATAGATGTGTGAAAAATGTCAATAGTACAAGTTCGTGTTAATCTATGTACAATGAATGGATGGCGTGAAGAGGGGCCAAGACACAAAAAAAAATCTCATCGTTGTTGTCACCCATTCTTGAACATGTCTCATAGATATGCGTGTCTGTCTCTATTCGTCAATGTAGTCGTTCACACTTTGTCTATCAGTCAACTAATCATCTTTAATTGCTCGTTAGTCGATCACGCGTGCAAGAATTCACTAAAAACTACATGTCTATTTATTTCATTCTTTTCTCGACTTCATTTTCAATATAGAAGACAAATTCTACTGGATCAGTCAATTCATTGTTATATTCTCTAGAGCAAACAGTACATGACAATGACCTTTTATTTTCTTCGACGAACAGTATTAATATGATTTTCAGTCGTACAACATCTGTAAATTGTCATGATAGAGGTTGGCATTGTTACTAAAGCCGATTATCAATCCAGATGTATGACCATATACATATATTTAAGTAGTACAAGGTTAAATTCTTTTCTCTATCGAATTCATCACAAAGGAATTTTTATTGCATTATTTTTCTATTCCATTCACATTGCATGTCTTTCGTATATTTATCTATATAAATGGGTAAAAGAAAAATAGAATAAGTTTTCGCTTCATGTCTCATTCATTTCTTTCTACTTGGCTTTGGACGATTGCATGCATTGATAAAAGGTAGGATGACTAATTAATATAGAGGCAGTTTGTATTAGATTATTTGAAACTTATTATCTATATGTGTTTTATCGACATGCAATGATAGGAATTTATATCCTATTTGCCTTATCGATTTTCGGTTGGAATTCGTTTAAGAAAAATAATTATTTCTCTCTCTCTCTCTCTATATATATAAATATATGCATATTTTTAACGAGACAGACAGAATCCGATCGACTTTCATAAGTGAATATATTGTCTATCTTGTTTAAACCGTAATTTGAGCTTTGACATATCGTTAAATGAGTCTTTAATGCTAGCATAAATTGTCATCAACAAAAAAATGTTGATCATTTATCTGGTTCACAATTTATATATTTTTCTTCTGTTTTTTTCTGTTCATTGTGTAATATGCAGTTATATTCTTTATTATTTGCACTTTCGATTATCTGTCTCTAGAGAGAGAGAGACTACCGTATCAATAATACATTTGGTTATGACGATCACTTGACATTCTGTCTCCGACTCAGAACGCTCTTTTGCTTTTCTCGTATTCTGAATAGGATGCAAATTGTTACATATTAGCTCTACGAACGATGTTATGTCGCCGGCCGTTTAGTCAATCAATTGTTCGATCTATTTCCATAGTCGTTTTTTTTTCTGACCGAAATGACAAGTTATTTCATTACCGGCTCAATTGTATATGGTCGATGTGCGTGTTAGATTCTTCAAACATCGACCAAGCGAGACATTTCTTCTTTGTTGCTTTTGTTATATTCTTGATTATGAAATCATATGAGAAGCCATTAGCAGGTTGAAAGCGAGCTTAAATAAGAACAGAAGTTCCATAATACGTAAAGAAAACAGTAAAAGTGATTTACTGTTCTATGAGATGAAGAGAAATAGAGAGGGAGAAAAAGAGAAAAAAGAAAGATGAAGTTACGTCATATTAGAAATTCTAATGACATTTTGTTTCATTTTTTTTCTTTTATTGGTCACTGTTTTCTTTTTATCGAAGTCATTTTCATTGTGTAAGTATATTAAAAGTTTGAATTTCTTGACTTCGATTTCAATACGTGCGTATACTACATATGTTTAGTTAAATTGAATGATAGATGAATTCTTATGTAATCGATCAAGGACCGATTGATAGACATAATTCGGTTTAGTTCGACACCTGTTTTTCTTTTTATTTCGTATCCAACTGTGGATAAATAATTAAAAATATTGATTATCATCAATACGTCTACATACATCTAGGTAGTCAGGTAGTCAAATAGATGACCGATTAGATAGAAAAAAAGACGCATTCAAGCTTAAACAACAAACGGCAGGATGGCGGCATCAGCTTGTTGTATTCGAATTCATAATAATGATTACCGAGATGTCTTTTCATCATCTCAGCATGCATTGTCTCCATCAGAAAGATCTAGAGAGAATAGAGATTTTCTTCTTGTGCGTGTGTCTCTCTCTCTCTTGTATTCAATCTATCACCGATGACATAATTATAATAGCCTGTGGGTATCATTTTAAAACATACACTTTTACATTGACCAGAGAAAAGAATACTTCCCCTTTTTATATTGTCCAATATTGTTGGTCATTCACGATGAAACATACTTTACTAAATAAAAGAAAGAAAATGACTAGAATCAAGTACGGAAGTATGCCATCTCGGACAATGATTTCTTTTACTATATTTTATCATCCATCTAAAAGAAATAAGTCCTTGACAAGGTGTGTACAATGACTTTTTCTTTTTTTTCTTCTTCCTCTCTATTGAAGTATTAGAAACATAAAGAAGAAGGTATCATTTAGATTATAATTCCATTTTTTTCTTAAGAAGATTAAAATACATAATACATTCACTATTATACATCAACATTCTTTCTTTCTCTTCTATTTCGTAAAATTTCAAGTTATTGGCAATGTAACAAGCGCACGCACCATATATTTCATAATGGTCTGTTGTATTCGTATGCTGCTACCAGCTATAGTGAACACGAAGAAAAGTTCACCCACCCCTTCCCGATTATCATTTTCTGCCTGCATGCCCGCCTACTAACGCGCGCACACACATACGTATATATATATATATGTATATACATTCATTCACGTTCCTTTTTTATTGTTATTGTTATAGTCTTCCTTATTCAGTGTTTGAGCCGTGCCCTGCCTTCTGTCTTGTTCACAAAGTAAATAACCGCAAGGATTGAATGAGGAAGAAGAAAAAAGAAAGAAGAAAAAAAAAAAGAGCAAGCAAAGTAATATATAGAGATCTGTTGATTATTTAAATGTGAATAGAAAATTGATAGGATCAATGTTCGATCATTGAAAGGTAAGAACTTTATAAATGACCGATTGAACTTCTCATAGAAATAAAAAATATATTATTTTTCTTTTTTCGAAACTCAATTTCATGAAAGTTAAATAGAACAAACACCTGTAAGACTTATTCTAAATTCATTTGATGTTCAAATAAAATGACGGAAAACATTTTTCTTGTTTAATCACTTGAAAAAAATCTGTTTTTTTAAGAGTGACAATACAATCTGGCGATCAAGAAACGTGTGTGCGTATGTGTGTCCACTTGAAATAACCTTGAAGTAGACTAATTTCTTTCTCTATCCATGCCTATTGTCTATATATATATATATATATACGTGTAAATCGATATCAAATGTACGAATAAAGGTATGAGAAAGCGACAAATATTCTCATTGATCATTGTAAAATACGACAGCTGAACGTTTCCCGTCATCATATGTTATAGAGTTAATAGGACTTGAGAATCATGGTGATTTACTTTTGCTGTTAATATAAACGGAATGTGACCTGCAGGGGGTGGAAATGTCTATTGTTGTATTTTCACAACAACAAAAAAAGAAAACAACCTTGAATAACACATCTTGCTTACGTTATGGATTTTATGCCTATTTATTTATGAATAAATGCATTGTTTATTTGTTTGTTCGCTAAATCTTTCTCTTTTTTTCTCTCTCTCTCTTTGGATTAAACTATACCCATATCTTTTCTTCTATTCTTACGTCATACATATACATATAAATGGACATAAATAGCGTTCATCCGATTATCCATATGTGTGTGTATATACATTCGAAACATCAGAAATTTCTATTCTTTTTTTCTTTTTTTGGCATATCACCTTTTTCTTGTATATTCGTATGTTTTAATTGACAACTTACATCATTTACAACTAAATACAATTTTTAATAATCGTTCGTTACTTTCTTTTTTGACACGACGCAATCTTTTATTTCCTTTTTTTTATAGTTGAATATACAGAGAGAAGAAAAGAGTGGTGACATTTGCGCTCATAGAGGAAATTCCTTTTTTTAGGGGATGACGAATGGTTGAGTATAGGGAACATACCAGTTAGCAGCAAGCATTTTGTTCGATTATGCAATGATATCTGTCATTCTAGATTTGTGTTTATGTCAGTTTTGTTGTTCTTTTAGATTAGAAAAATAAATTTGTTCGATAGAATATGTTAAAATTTTCCCCTATAAAACAAATCGTTTTTCACACCGATTGTACATATGTCAATAGAATGAGAGTATATATTCGTTTAATGTATATAACATATATTCTTAAACCTTGAGTGTAACAAAAGAAAGTAGTACCTATATTGTCAAGTAAAATATTTAATCATTTTCAAGGAAATCTTTACATGATCACATATGTATTATATTTATAATCTCGGTCGTGTAAGAAGATTTTTAATCGAACAGTTTTCTTTTTTTTTTCTTTTTGACAATCTAACTGTTCTATAAGTTGATTCTGACTTGTTCATCTACTTAGATTTTTTTTCTGTTCTGTTTTTCTTTTTATATCCGTTACTTAGATTGAGGAAGATGAAAAAAATGACTAGAAGATAAGCCATTGCCGATCGATTGCTTGATCGTTTGAGCAATAAAGCAAGAAGAACACTATGTTCCTTTTTTTTGCTCTTCAGTTCTTTCTCGTCTTTTTTTCTTTTTATAGATGTCTGCGTTCAACCATACGTGCGGAAGCGACACTGATCGGAGAGTGTGTGAGTGAGCGATTTTTTTTTCTTTTTCTCCCGCCGTTTCTGTCAGTGCATCGTCAAAACAGGTCAACGCACACAAACACATCAAGACATGAAGGACTTGTTCATCATCATTTTTCTTCTTCTCCTTCTTTTACTCTTCGTACCGCTGGCTGCTTGTCGATTTCAATAAAACCATCGACGTGTCCACTCAATTGAAGAGAATGCAACTCATTCTCTCTATCGTCTAATGGCTACCTTCTGTCCAGATTGATTGAAGGCGGTGGTCAACAACAACGAGTAGTTGTGATTGCGACACACAAATAATAGTGGTAGTAGTAATAAAAGCAGTGCATCGAATATATATGTCTAGCGATCAATCGTTCGTGCAATTTGTTGATGATTACGCATCATCGTGATCATTATTATAATCAACCTCATATTGCAAAAAAAAAACATATGTTCTTTTTTTCTAACGATAAAAATCTCAATCTAAACCACTATTTCACTAAGCGAAACGAGTGAGTATCTATCATTCTATCTATCTTTTAACTATAAACAACATATACGAATACTCGTTGATATTGTTGATTAGACTCTTCCATCTATCTATGGATGTTTTGTTGATATATATATAATGTTCACACACTCTTATATATACATGACGAAAGAGTTTTGTCGAAGAGTGAGAAAAGTAGATGAGGATATTATTGATAACATGAAGGTCACCAACCATTATCTTTAACGAGCGGATGTGCATGTGTTCAATCTCAGAAAAACTTTATCAAATTGGATATGACTCATTTATTCTCTTCTTAGAAAAAAAAATGATACAGTAGGACAAAATTAATTGAAATTTCGATGTCCGATTAATAGTGTACAAAGAAAACAAAATACTGAACGTTTGTCGGTAATATGCTTGAACTGTTTTTATCTTTTTTCTATGTCTATATATATATAGGAGACCGCTAACGTATTTCATTTAATGATTGACTATATAGCACATCTGATTTTTCTTTTTTTCTGGACATATATGAACTGTTCAATTGCATGTCTATTGAAGATTGATAGTAATCTTAGCATATATAAATACATTTTATTTGAAGCACAAGGAGTGATCGCATCGCTCGTTCTCGTTCTTCTTTTTCTTTTTTGTTTCTGTGTTTTCTATTTGATATATATATGTGTGTACAATGAGATGAAGATCGGCGTCGGTAAAAATGATTTATTTGCCTTGAAAGTTCATTCATTTGAGGTGTTTACTATGGCGACTTTCATGTATCTACTCAAAAACAAAAAAGACAGTTTATTTGTCCATCGTATTTCGACATGAAGAGAAGAAAAATAATAAAAAAAAAAGAAAGAGTAAGTGCGAAACATTTCTTCCTTGTTTGTCTAATTTTATTGATCGTAGAAACGTTCTTCTTCTGCTTCTTCTTCTTTTTGCTTATTTATTCATAAGGCATATTCAACCGAGACATCGACACGTAATTCCCAATTGACGTTTTTCTTGTGTAGTTCTCTTCTTCTTTTTTTTCCTTTCATATATATATATGTCGCATTCTAACTAAAAATGATGATGTGCTGCTGTTGTGACGATAGGGGTGGAGTTACTATTTTTGTTCACCTTTGCATGTCGTCCGTATGAAATGAGACGACCAAGAGGGTATAAGCGGAAATGCTAAAACAAATTGTACGAGAGAAAGGAGAAGAAGGATAGAAGAAAAGGAAAAAGAAAGCAAAAGAGAAGCAGCTTGCTGACAGATGAACAATCTTTTGAAGAGAAACGAGCGAACGAGAGAGAGAGAAGAAAGAAATATGCTTTGTCAAGAAAAAAATGATGATGACTTATTGAATTCTTTCGCGTTCTCTTTCGTTCTTCGTGTTTGAGCAATGTCGACAGTAGACACCTTTCTTCTTCTTTTCGGCTTGTCTTAATTCTTCTTTTTTTCTACTTAAAGATGCTTCCATCATGATCATCTCCATTGTCTAGTACTCTTGTAATTACATACAAAATATGCCCCCGACTATCAACAATAACACCCCTCATCTACTTTTACACGCCGTCTGTGTCTTTTTATTTTTCTTATATATATATATATATAAAGACTGAATGAATGAACAGCTGACGATAGGCGGTCAGTTCTCGTTCAACCTGATCTCATTAAAACTAAGGATAGGGGTTAGTATTGTTATTATTCTTACTGTTTGAATGCTCATTTGTATGAACAATTGATGCGTCCATGTGTATTAATGAAGATTTCTATTTCATATATTTTGTTACTCTGTATGTCTTACATCATATGGTTTCATTAATTGTAGATGTCTTTGTTTTTGTTTTATTTCATTATAATGTACTATGAACAATGAAATTAATCTATATTATCGTATTCATTTTTTATTTAAATACTATTGGTAAGTAAAAAGAAAATAAATTATTTATTAAAATTTTCATTCAATAAAATCTAGATGGTTTACCACAAGTACGTGTATATCCACAATCAGCTGTAATATCATCATCATCTGAAGTACGATTATTATGTGAAAGTAGTGATACACCATTTGTATCCGTTGCTTATTGGACTCATGTTGGACAACGTATTGAATTGAATCCATCGATAATTGAAATGCATGATAATGAATTACGAATATTTCAATTTGGTGACACTGCATATACACAACCGGGTGCTTATGCTTGTGTTGTTTCAACTCGTTATGGTTTACTTGAAAGTGAACCAGCTATGTTAAGTTTACCAAGTAAGATTTTTATGTTTATTTATTTTTTTGAAATTAATCTAACTAACCGACAACTTGTCGCATCACTGTCAAGATGTATGCATGTGTGTACAGACACATATGTTTAAATGAGACCTGTCACAATAGCTCATTAAAAGATACGAAGGTGATGTCTTTCTTTTTGTTCTCATTGCCGCCTTGCTTAATTGTCTCAATCGAAAAGTCTTAGTAGTATCCAGACAAATGGTACCCAAATGAATAGACTATTGGTCTTTTCTTATCGTTTTTTGATATAAATTTAAATGGTTCATTAAATCTTCATAAGAAATATATATGAGTCTTTTCTCTAATTATTATTTTATTGGGTCTTCATTGAATATAATATAATGGTCAACGATTAAATTACTAGCCACTAGCATCTTTCATGACTCTTTTAAAAACAAAACAAAAGCCTATCGTTCCTGCGGTTAAAGCGGTAGTAGTATCGGCTACTATATTTAATATGATTCCATTGCCTCCGTCTTTATAATATATATTGTTGTCCGATCGTCTATATATATATATGCATACTAAAAACGATGAAACAAAAGAGACGACGGTCAATGACCTGTCCGGTAGAAATGGCAAACTTATAGTTTGATTATTAATATCAAATAGCTTGAATGTATGTTGTATGCTTTGATGCTGTCAAGTATATAATCGTAGGCGATTCAATCCGTTCGAAGAATTCTCTATTTGCTTTTTTCGAGCACTAGATACACATGAATATACATAGAAAATTGTTAAACAAACAGAAGAAAAAAAGACGAAGGAAAAAGTTTTTTGTTTTGCTTTGCCTTGGAGATGTTCTTGGATTGTTTCCTTGCAGTGAATTATCAAGATAATCAAGAACATGAAGAATTGTCTAAATAGACTCTTACTCTATTTAAGTGAAAGTGAATAAATGAATAAGAAATCTCAATATATGATGTATGAATGTGTAAACAAGTCAATGTTGAGAATATAAGCACATGTCTTTTTTCTTTTTCTTGCAATTAGAACATTGCTAGTTTGATGATTTTTATTGCTTTATCTTACGCAACTTATTGTTCATACAATCGGAAGTTCATTCTTGATTTGTATTGCATACACAATAGATCATCGTCTCTATCCTCTCTTTTTTTTTTTTCGCTTGTGAATAATATATGTTAAACAGATAGGTTATGTATCAACAATCTACTAGTAAAATGTCACCCTTATATACATATATATATTTAGCTTGAGGGATGACTATGACCAGAAGAAGAAAGAGGATTTCCCATGAGTAAAAAGTTCTGTCATCATTGTTTTGTCTTGATAGAATCATTGCACAAAAAAAAAAGACGAAAAAAGGTCAAGATCACCCGTAGGCAATCTCGATCAAAATGATGGAACGGCACAGAGAAAAGATAAGTGACCAGTCGGGGGAGGTTCGATTCTATCTTCAATGATGATCATTAATTTTATATATATATATACACTCATAGATATATGTATATGTATGTCTTCTCACCGCATTTATACATATATATTCTCTTTATGTTTAAAAGAAATAGGCGGAGGAAAAGACAAAGACTATGTAGACAACTAAATAGTCGATCAGTCTCTATAATTATCGAAAAAAAAAACAAGATTTATGCTTTAATATGAATCGTTCGACTGTCTGTTCATTACTAATATCATCAAGCTAATTTTCTAATATGTCGGCAACATAAGTTGTTTGATTGTGTTGTTGATTGAATATCTATACAATCATCATTCTCTCTTAGACAGAACTATTACGACATAAAAAATGATAAATGTTGTTTCTTTGTTTCTATCGTTTGTTATTTAATGAACAATGTAAAAAATCTGAAATGAATAATGACCGACTCTTGTCCATGTTTCTTCAAGTAGTAGAAAGGATTTCTCTCTCGTTTTTCTTTTCCGACATACAATCATCGGTCATGCACATATTAAGCCGGATATTATTTTAGCCGTAATTCACTTAGCACAAGAAGGAAAGGTTTTTTTTTTTTGTTTCTTCCATCTATCTTTTTCTCGGAAATTGAGGTTCGCATATATTGATGATGACCGGCGCCTCTCGTTTATAAACATCCGAGTTGTATATGGGCGTCATATATTCACTGCAGGAGGCAATAGCCATGGAAAGGGATGCACACGCCTTATTCTATTTGTTCAATAGCTAATCAAAATGTGAGATGAAACATTGATGAACATCATCACTAGTGTACTCAGTCAAAGATGAACTAGTTAATTGTGAACATACAGATGTTTTTCTTTTTTTTTATGAAAGACAAAAAGGGTCAAGTGTCCATTTTCTCTTTGCTCTCAGCTTGATAGAAAAAAGAGATGAGTTGAAATTCGACAATTGAATTTATCTTAAATGACAACGAAAATGTTAAACATGTGGAAAATTCATGAATATAGATTTTCTTTAAATAATCCATCTGTTCAATTGTGAATATGATGTTTGTCAATTGAAAGAATTAATTGATTCAATTAAGATAAATCGTATCGTTTTCTTTTTTAGCATTGGATCCTTTTAAAACGTTAACTAATGAAAATAATATTCTTAATTTAACTGAAGATAATATTGCTGTTATACCATGTGAATTACCAAATGGTAATCCAAGACCAATACCAATTTTTACATTAGATAATAAACCGTTAGATATTGAATCGAAATCAAGTATAATAAAATATGATTGATTAAGAAAGTTAACAAAAAAACTTATTTTTCATTTTGTTTCTTTAGATCGATACAAATTTTTACCTAGTGGAAATTTACATATTACCGATATAAAACAATCCGATGCAGGAAAATATCAATGTTCAGCTAAAAATCCATTAACTGGACAAATTGTAAATAATAGTCAAACAACAATTTTACAAATTTTTAATAAACCATTAAATAATCAAGATCGTATACCATTGACAACTGTATATAAACCACCTGTTGCTTCAAGGTAAATTTTTTTATTCATCTTAGAAAGAAGTTCTTTTTTTTTCAAATTTTAATATTTAAAATAATTAATAGAGTTCTTGTTGGAAATAATTTTTCCATTGAATGTGTTATTGCTGGTTGGCCAAAACCAATTGTTGAATGGGAAAAATATGGTGATATATTACCTGAAAAACGAAATGAAGTTTTACACGGTACATTACATTTATATGATATACATTTGGATGATCGTGGTACATATATATGTCGAGCATCAAGTTCAAATGGTCAATCAGATATTGCTTATACTGCTTTATTAGAAGTTTTAGGTAAATATATTAAAACAATTCAATTTAGAAAGCATCAATAAGCATTTTATTTTCTTCTTAAGAACCACCAAAAATTATTCAACGTCCAGATTCAGTTATTCGAATAAATCGTGGAGAAAGTGTATCAATTAAATGTACGTTTCGTGGTCGACCTGAACCCATAATTAGTTGGTTATATAATGGAGAAGAAATAACAATTAATGGATCGCCTGTTACAGGTATATATAAGTTTCATTCAACGGAAGGTTAAACAAACGGAAACTCATAATTATCTTACATAAAATTAAGAGTAGACACGAACAAGATCAGTCGTTTTTGATCCTAGTTCCGGTGAAAAAGAAAATTTGGTCCCGACTTCGGGCAAGGAGTACTTAAGTACAACTTAAGTACTCTGAAGTACAAGTGAAGTACACGTGAAGTACGGTACTTCACTGTAATTTATTCACACTTCATTATACTTCAGTATTACTTCACTTGTACTTCGAACCACTTATGTCTCGCTTGTTTCCGGTTGGTTTCGAGTCAAAAAAATTGATCCGGCTCGAGTAAGAAAATTATTTGATTTTGTTTTTCTTGGAATTATCTTGTTTATGTGTAATCAAGAGCTAGGGTGAAAGATAGTAAACTTCATTGATTTTGAAGATCTACTATTTATACTATTCATGGAATATATCATAAGACTTTTGAACTCTTTAAAGTAAACTATTTATTTTGTTTTAGGTGGTATTTTATCTCTTAATCAACCTAAAGAAGGTATTTATCAATGTATTGGTCGAAATCCATATGGTATTACTCAAGCAAGTACTGTTCTTATTTTTCCGAACAGTATAAAGCCAGAAGGTAAAAAGATAATTTTAGAAAATACCTCTCAATTTTTTTTTAAATTTAATTTCTTTGTTTTTCTTAAGAAAAACTCGATCAAGATAGTTCATCAAAAAAATCTTTAATTGTTATTGGACCAAATAATATAACAGTTTATGAAGGTGAAACAATTCAATTACATTGTTTAACACAAACAGGTTCGACTGTTCAATGGTTACATAATAATGAAATGATTAATTTAAATTTAATGCGTCGTTATGAAATGCTTCCATCCGGTGGTTTACGTATTGTATCAGCACAAAAATCTGATAGTGGAATATATGAATGTGTTGCGTCAAAAATTGGTTTCAGTACAAATACAGCTAAATGCTATGTTCATATACAAGGTTTGGGATTGAATGTTCCTGGTTAGTTTTGTCAGTTTTTGTTTTGTGTTTGTTAGATTTAAAGAAAAAAAGATAAATAAATAAACAGATAAAAGAAAATTACTTTTTTGTTTTTTTTTTAGAAAAAAAAACTCTTCCATCATCAACTCGTGGAGGTAAAACAAATAAAATCTTACCATGCTTCTCTTTTTTTTATTCTTACATATTTTCATTTAGAATTAAAACTTGAAATTCTTGATATAAAGCAAGTAAATAATAATGCCATTGAATTATATTGGAAAACAAGTGAATTAATTGAATTATATATTCAAATTCAATATCGATTAAATACACCTAAAGTAACATGGATAATTGATGAAACTATCTATAATAATACAATAACACATGGTATTATATCAAATCTTGAATATGATCAAACATATAAATTTCGTCTTATGGCTTTTGATTCTAATGGTAAACAATTAACATCAAGTTTACCAAAACGATTTGCATTAAAATTTTTAAATCAATTTTATTTACCTATACCACAAATAACTGATGCATGGATAACAACAGACGGAAAAATAAGTTTAAAATGGAAAGTTAATGATTCATTTAGTGATGTTATTGATGGTTATATTATATATTATCGTTCAGTAAATTCAAATGATAATTATACAACAATAACAATACCAAATTTAGTTTATCCAATAACAGATACATTTACAATATCATCAATTGAATTAAATGATAAATATGAAATACGTATGGCTACATATTCAAATCGTGGTTTAAGTCCAATGAGTAATTCAATTGAAATATCATTACCATCATGTAAATTAAATTCAAATTCAAAAAGAATGTTTTTTTTTGTAAGTTAATTGTTTCTTCTTTTTTTTGTTTTTAGTTTCAACTCAACGTCGTTCGCAAATTTATCAAAAAAGTTCTTTAAAAAATCTTGATGAAATTCTTGAAAATATTAGTAAAATACAAAATCCAACACGTATTTTACATGATTTAGCAACACCGATATTAAATTCAACATCAGGACATAAAAATTCGGATATTCTTTATTTAACTATTGGTATTATAGCTGGAATTTTATTAATTTTAATCATAATACTTATTGTTATGTGTATATTAAGAATTTTACAACGAAAAAAATTTATCGGTATGTTTTATATCAAATGTTGACAGTTGGCATAACCTTTTCTTTTTGGTCATGCTTGAATAGGTTTTATCGAGTTACCAAAAATTATCTATACTTTTAAAAAATATTACTTTATTATTGAGAAAATCGATTTGTTCGATATGATAGTCAAATATCATAAATATGAAATTGTATTTAAAGATTTTTGACTTTCGAAGTTTCGGTTTCGGATGAAATAAACATTTTATTCACTTCGCACTATTATTTTCTCGAATAATCTTACCTATAGAAATCTTCTAAGATCGAAATTCGTTTTAAGTATTGAGTAAAAATCTTTGAATATGAACCTATGTTTATGGTGTTTTACTATTGTATCGAAAAAAAAAACGATTTTTTCAAATAATCGATATCTTAGAAAAGAAAATCATTTAAAATAAACTAATAATAAATTTTCCTTTTTTTTAAGCTCATGTTAAATCTGTAAATGGCTCCGAATATTATTGTGATGGATTACATAAAAGTTTAAATCCTGATTATGCAACAACACCTTGTTTACAACATGGTGTTGTAGCTGTTGATGGAAAATTAATACCATTTACTTATCCAACAAATAAAAAACAAACTATTCTATGGAATGGACAAAATCCTTTACCACATAGTTCAACAGGAATAACAACAACTGACAATGGTACTATGCGTTTAAATACAAATCCAATGAATCGTTTGGAAAATGAAAATACAACTGATGCACAAGAAAATTTTTATCATACATTAACACCATTTACTACAAACAGTCAATATGAAGAGCATGCGTGTACACTTAATCAACCAAGTATGTTATGAGAGCAAAAAAAAAAAGGTTTTTTTTCTCCAAAATTGTGTTAGGATGAATATAGTGACAAATAGAAATGTGCCGAACCGAAGTTTTTGAGTTCCGGTAACTATCTTTCATCAGTTTGGGTGTCAGTGATTTTAGTTGTTCGAGTCCCAGTTCTGATTTTTGAGGAAATTATTCCAGAATTTATTTGTATTACATCTACGACAATTCATAGATACTCAAGTTTCGATTTATTTAGTCGACACATCAATTATTTTGAGTCATCTCTTTTGAATTATATTCCGTTTAAAACTATAGAATATTTAGCTACAATCTTAAATTTCGGTTGGGACAACTTGATTCTCATAGTCCGGGCTCCGATCCTACACATCTCTAGTAACGAATTCTAGGGAACAATTTCGTTATTACTCTGGAATTATAATTAGAATGTACTTAAATTGTTAATTTCTAGCTTTATTTGGTTATACAAGTGAACGTTCGAATGTTTCAGCATGTCCAATTCATCATCATATAATAAATTATCCATCGGATACATTTCCTTTAAAAACTTCTTTAAATAATAAAGATAATTTAACAAATAAAAAAGTTAATGGTATTGTTTTATCATCACAAACAAATGGAATACAATTTCATCATTTACATCATCATCATGCAACATGTCAACGACATCAAAAATCTAAACTTATAACAACACCAATTGTTAATGATAGTATGTATTTGTTTTATTTAATTAAAAAGAAAAAAAAAAAAGAAATTCTTATTTTTCTATAGATGATCAACAAAATGATTTATGTGATCGAAGTTTTTCATCATCGTCAGCCGGTTGTACCGGCAGTGGTGGACATTATTGTACACATTCATCAAATGAGTCAACACGTCCATTAATTAATCCAATTCCTCATCAACAAACAAATGATAATAATGAAAATTTTAAACATTCAGCACCATCAAGTACAGGTTCATCATCACATTCATCAAGTGGTATTGGTTCAACAATTGAATCTCCTTATAATCATTGGAAATATTTAACACCATTATCTGTAACAACCAATGATAAAAATCATTCGGTATCAGATAATAAAATTTTATCATCATCAAAAGAACATTCAGTAACAACGAAAATAATTGAGCCAGTGTCAATATCATAAACATAATTTATCATAACAGCCATAATTCTATTTTTCTATGTCTTTCTTTTCTATATTTTTGTCTCACTTATACCTGTAATCTCATTAATTAAACCTTTGTTTTGTGGTTTACGTTTTGGTTTTTTTTTTCTTCAGTTTGTATCGAACGCATATAATTATTTGATTTTGATATGCAAACAAAAAAACAGAAAATAAGAAATCTTCCGTTGCGTGTCTTATAAGAATAAATAATCTTTTTTTTTGTTTTTTACGCAAAAACGATAATCAATTATCTGATATGATCGTTTTCTATTCAAAAATAATAGAAATCTTTTCTACAAATAATTTGATTGTTTAAATAAATTATTTAATAATTCTATGTTGAAATAATTTGTTTGTTTTTTAACAAAAATACACAATATTGTGTATAAATATATATAAAGAAAGAGTTTTCCTCTAAACAATAGATACATTAAATTATTAAAGAGTCATCTATAAAGATCATCAAAGTAAAAATCATATTTTTATTCTTCCTTTCTCTTCTCTCTTTGAAAATGTTTGGTTTTTGCGAACTTCTTTCTCTCCGTGAAACATCTGATTTTCAAAATTTGTGTCGAAAAAGCCTATTTACTGAAATACACCATTTTTCTTGTATTAAACGACTGATATACGTGATTTATTCGTAAATAATGCGTCACAGCATTCTGAGAAGTTGTTCTTCTGAAAATGCTGATCATTATCAATGTAACTTGAAAATGTCGCAAAAAATGCTTAGACATCGAGAAATAAATTGTAATAAGCGTTCAGATGTCCACATGCGTGTGACTCCTTGTCCGGAAAAGCAAATAAACATTCAATTAAGCTGAAACTTTCATGATAGTCTCTTGATCGTTCAACCTGTTTATGGACGAAATTTCAAATTGAAATATCGTTATTCAATTTTTCGATAAATACTGAAGGATGGACCAATTGTTTTTAGTGAGTTTCGATCAAAAAAATAGTTTGTCCTCAGTTCCAGTTCCACTGAGACCAGGACCATCTTGATCATATTTAGTAGAATGTTATCAAAATCCCTACTGAATAAATTTGAATTTTTATCGATTAAGCTTATGTAAGTCAATTTGTATCTCGTTAAATTTGCTTTTATACTCCTTTCTTTTATCTCATCATCTATTTCTACGTTTTGTTACATTGAATGATTATTTTTGTTTGTTCTTCATTGCACGTTTAATCAATGCTGAACTTTGATTCATTTATACAGTTAATCGATTTGATATTTCTCCAAACATTCAGAGGTTTAACTCCGATTTGTCTCCATCGTAGAGCAGTCCTAAATAATTTATTTTGAATTAATCTCCAATCAAGAACCTTTCGCGGATGATTTGTTCCCTATTCGTCATCACTTTATTTAACAGTTGAATTTTCATGTTTTTGTCTTTGTCTATATAAATAACTCACACCCATACGCATCATCATACAGAAGACATTCAAATTCAACTTTACAAGAGAAGAAAACGAAATGATGTTGTTGACTTGCTTCTCGAAGATTTGCTCAAACAAATCTCTGATGGATAAATTAGTAAGATAGATTTAGCCGTCAAATGCAGTGAAACTGTTAAGACTACTTATGTCAAATAATGGCTTGCCTTTCCACATTAACTAAAATTTTTCTCTTCGAAATTGTATAGTTTGTTGTTCTTTTCTATGCTTGTAAAAGAAAAAGTATCGATATTTAGTTTTTGATATTATGATAAAAATTGTTTTTCATACTCAATAAAACGACATTAGTAAAGCATGTATATGAAAATTAAGCGCTAATTTAGCCGAGAGATGAATTTAGGGTGGGGACGAATATGTGAAAATAATTAAGGAAAGACGAGTTGATTGAAGGCGTCACTGGAGATGTATCAGAGGTAGCTCCATTCAAAAGATGAACGATAAAATCATACAATCTATAAGATTTTCTTTTGTTTCTGTTGTAGTTATATGAAAACTTTTTATACAAGCAGAACTTTCACAGCAATAACTCATATTTAAGCTAGAATAAGATAATGAAAATAACATTAGGAAAAGAAAAAAAAACACAGAAAATCTTTAGAAGACAAAATAGATTTGCATATTTATATGTGTAAATAATAATGATGTCTTTTTTGATATTCAAATAATAATTATGGATTATCTAGTGGATCAAATCGTCTCGAGAGTTTTTCAATAAGAGAAAAAAAAACATAAGAAAAATGTTCAGATCGCTTGTTTATTTAATTGAGTTTTGGTGCACCAGCAACAATACCACCTTCAATACCACATTCATCTTTACCACGAAGGATTTTGAAGAAACCATTATCACCCCAATCTTGATTCCATGCTAAAAAACACCAACATTTATCATCATAGTTACAATTTGGAGAAAAATGAAAGTAGCTTACAGTTGGCGACAAGCCAGTATGGTACCGAATTTTCTACACCCCAACCAAGAATTTTTATGGCTGTAGAAGAAAAAAACGTAATCAGCATTGAAGAAAAAATTCTATGAGGAAAAAAAATACAAACCATGACCACCAAGACTTGATCCTGATGTGTGTTGATAAACACCTGAACTGTATAAAAGAAAATCTGCATAGACAGTGAAAGCACCTTCTACAGGTCCATTATTGTAGATTTCAGTTTGAATTTGTTTTTCATCTGATCGAATTGAATAAACACTAGCACCAAAATGTTTGTCTTGATTGTATGGAATCGAATAACTATCGATACATTTTTTAGAACAACTAGGTGTTTTACCTTCACCTTGACACTATTTAATATAAAACAACAACAATTTTCTAAAAAAACAAATTACTTATGACTTACAGGTGGTAAAGTTTTATTAACACTAGAAGCAAAAGAAGACGAAGAAAAATTATAAATAATAAGAAAAAAACAAAAAACTTACTGATGATCACATGCTTCAATCGTATATGGTCGACATCCTTCTTGCGAATTATAATTACCTCCAGTTACTAAACCTGTTTTTTTAAAATATGACCAAGCACCTTCTGGAAAACCACCATTACAACCAAAACCACATATTTTACAGCATGCTAAAATTAAGAAAAACAAATATATAAATGAAATAACATTATTAAGATAAATTATTATAGATAACATACAAACAAGATCTTCAGCTGAGATATGTGCATTTTGAGCACCATTTGAAGCAATACAAATACGATCAGACATAGCTTCAACAGCGCCAAAAGCCCAGCAACTGCCGCAACTAAAAACAAACGATTAAAATAATTATTTCTTTTTTTTTTTCTTTATACTAGTTCCTATAACAGACCTTCCTTGATCGCGTACTTCTTTAAGTGTTGGACAATTTGGCCATTGTTCACGTGCATCAAAATTTTCTGGTAAATCATTTGGTACATCATGTTCAAGTATTTCAAGTTCTTTATGATGTTCAAAATATTCTGGATGAACACCCATTAAACGTTCAATTGATTCTTGTGACCATGACATAAATTTTGATGGTTTTGCTTTCCATGTTGTTTGTGCTGAATTAATTTCATTGACAAGATTTAATGACAGTAATGATCGTTTTGGTTTAAGTATACGGCTATTAACAGTAATCAATGCCAAATAAACAAAAATACAAAAACGAAAAAACATTATGTACTATTTTATTAATGATAAGATCTAAAATAAAATCAATAAGTAAAAAATAAAATTTTTTTTTTAAATATTATGAAAAAGTACGTATACAAATATTTGATCTAGTTGAAATTTAAAAAAATAGTTTTCCTAATTATTTGCTATCAATATTAATCATACTAAAATAACTTCTAATTCGAAGGTCATTATTAATGTCATTAAAACAGATATTTTATCATAATTTTCATCAAAAAAGTATTTTTATGCTACACTCAATGAATAATAGAACGTATGAGTAACATTTTCCCGTAATGTATAATAATATTTATTTTTGTTGCTATCATACTATACATCATGAAATATATTTTGTCTCCTATTCCAAAAATGATCAACGTGTATGATAAGAGTCAATCAAAAGAAAAACAAAATTAACATAAGTGCGTATAATCATTCATTTAGAAAAATGATAGGATCTATGCTTATTATCTGTTACCGGTATTTATAAACGTATAGTATTCTTTTTTCGAATTTTATTACAATACAAAAATATCACAATTTTTGTTTTGCGGGATAGTAATAATCAATACTCAAAGGTGAAGTAGGTAGTTGGACATATATTTAAAAAAACGTATATTCTGTCACAAACAACACTGTTTTCCTTTACATTTCTATCAATACCTGTACAAGACACGTCTATCTATGGCTAGTTCAACAACAATGAATGGAAGTGTCGTGTTAATGAACAATCCATGGCCAAAAAGTTGAGTATTATACTATTCAAAAGAAAAGAAATCTGTTACTCATGGAAAATTGATAGGCATCTAAAGGGTCAATGTAAATTGAATTCAGTTTGCACTCTTTTATGTTTTCTCTTAGTCTTTCTTATTTATGTATATATATATTTCAATTTATTCAGTCTTCATCATAAAATAAAAATTTAAAAGGTTCTTTTCAAGCATCTTTTTTCTTTGTATATTAAATACACAAATTCTACTTCCTTCATTTATGTTCAATATGTAATAACGCTTAGTATACCTTCAACATACATTTTGTTCTATGTCTCATATAATTCTGTATTTGTTTAATATTCTTTTTCTTTATAATAATTTAGAAACTGGTATGGAAACTGCAATTGAACGATTCGTTTCTACAAATACAAAATGTTATGCGTGTGGAGCACTTGTCTATGCTGTCGAAAAGAAAAAAACAACTAATAATGTGAGTTAATTTAAAAAGGTAAAAATAAAAATTATATAATTTCATTTAGATCTATCATAATCGATGTTTTCGTTGTCGAATTTGTAAACGAAGTCTAACTGAATCATCACTTAATGAAGAGGGCAATGATATTTATTGTTCAAGTTTGTTGAATAAAAAAAAACAATTTCATAGGAAATTATTTCTTTTATTGTTATGTTTTTCTCGTTTAAATAGATTGTTATCGAAAAAAACAACGTGGTGATTGTAATAGTTTAGATTTTCGACGAGCTGCATCTGAACGAGAACACAAGATTTATAACAATCATGATTCTGATCAACAAAAATCAATCGGTAATTCTCGACCACCGATTAGATATATTTTTTCACGACATCCATCATTGACATTACGTCAATTAGAACGACAATTTCTTTCTTATCAAAGACCCAATATTAACAATTATGAGGTTTGTTGAATTTTAATACTTAAAAGAAAAAATAAACAATTAATTAACTTATTTAATTTTAGATAATCAATGGAATTTCTGAAAAACCTGTTTCAACTTCAAATTTTCGAACTATGAAAACCAGTTTTTCTACTCCAGCTAATTTTATAGCATTCCGACGTAGTTCATTGTTAGGAAAAGATCAACGAACACCATCATTACATTTTTCACCTGTTTTTTCACCTATCATAGAGAGTCCTACAAAATCAAATGATATAACACCTAAATTATCACCAAAATTCTATAAAACTAAAGCTAATAATGAAAAAGCTAAACAATTATCAAAGTCAACTGATAATATTCTATCTGAATTAAAAAATATTCGTCTAAATTCATCTAATGTACCATTACCATCAATCGAACGAAAACATAGTATCGTTATAGATGTGCGTCAAGATGATGAAAATAACAAGGAAAAACACAACATATTTCGCTTTCCGAGCACTACTATTACTCCAGTTCGTCGCCGTAGTAAAAGTACCAGTTATGCTTTGAATCGACGCAAAACAAAATGAACCTATAAAAAAAAACAGACACTTATTAAATGTTTTCATTTTTATGCATATTGTACTATGTTTCTTTTCTTACATACACTAACATTAAAAAAAAGTAAAACTTAAATAATACGGAAAAAAAAACAATTAATCATTGAATACCTTGTGATGTGATTGAAGTATGCAATGCAATCGGCATCAATATGTAATTCGTTCGTTAGTAATATGAGATTGGTTAAATGATATTTTAAATGATTAGGTTTTACTGCTTAATTTTATTTAGATGATAGTTATTTATTTGATTAAAGAAATTATTGATGTTTCAATGCAATTAAAAATTCTTTCTTTTATTTATAGCGAATGAATTGTGTGGTGCTGCCATCTATAGAAACTTGAGTCTTGTATTTAATTTATTGAGTAACATCTTTTCTATACAATATTTCGAGGATATGTATTATAAACTACCAAATTGTATGTATACAAATACAGATGATTTTCTCAGTATTCTATTTTTTCGCGACGAAATTACTTCGGATTGAACCTTTCTTACATGGTAAAAATTCGTACTATGAGAAACTTTTCGAATTCATTTCTGACTGAGTTTTAAATAGACTTCAATAAGATATTTTGTTTATTGAATAATCATCTGGCATTGACTTCATTGAAAGAAATATGAGTAATAGTACACAAAACATCATGTAAAAAAATGGCTACTTAAGAGTATGTTTTTTTAGTCTTGACATATTCTCTAAAATATGATATCGAATTTCAAACCAGTAGGATTACCATCTGCATATTCGTTAGGATGAAACTCAATAATTGAAGGATTTAAATGGATGTGAGTGTTTGCACGGACGAGGAACGTAACGATATGTGTGTTGATTGATCTTCTATATATTCACATCCACACACGCACGTCTTATATATTGATAGAACGATTAAGTCGAGAATTGAATATTAGCTACGAGTTTTTAAAGACAAATGTAAACGGAATCAATGTGAAGGAACGTATAGTGATGGACAAAAGCTTAGAGCAGTTGTAGTTTTGAGTTTTCTTCTTGATAGTAGTAACTAAGAAGAATCTGAAAAAAATATTTGAGTACCTAAAAGGATACTCTATTAGTATTTATGAACTTAAAAAAGTCTAATAAAACTGTGTAGCTGAGGATTTCTGAAAAACCAAGACTTATCAAAATAAGTTTTCTCACATTCATCTAAAGCTTTTGTGTAAATGATTTTTCTTGATAGAGCAAAATAAGATGTCTCGTTTTTCTTCATGATCTTCTTTCGTCGAAGGGCATCTAATTAAGAGAAGAATCAAGAAACATGATTCTTTTATTTTTATGAAAAATTCTAATGCTTATGTCGTGCTTAACGCTTTGGAGTCTTCCATTAATTGAATGTAGTTCGATGAAGGACACTCATGAAGAGAGGCAAGACATCTGATTTTGCTCTATCAAATAAAACTATTTCCAAAAAACCTTGAAATGAATATCAGAAAAGTAGTTTTGGAAGGTCTTAGTTTTTCATATATCTTCAACTACATGACTTTATTAGACCTTTTAGATTCTCAAACGTTTTTTCAGAAATCTTCCTAGTTATTACTATTAAGAAGAAAACTCAAAAATGCCGTTGCTCTAAACTTATGTTTATCACACTATATATGCCTCATTCAAGATATTCCTTCGTCATAATTAATATTAATAAGAGATATTGAGGCAAAATATGTAAATAAAATGCATACACGACTCATTCTTCTCATTGAATTTCCCTAAACAACCGAAACAAATTCAATGAATGAAGTTGTTTCAGAACTTTCAAACATTTTTTAAATTGTCGATTGTTCAACTATCTGTGAGGCATATTTAAAAACAAAAAACTAGCTCTAATACCCTAACAAATTAATAAAAGAGCCAGCAAACTAGTGGGTAAGGTTTCAAGTATGATTGCCTTTCACTTAGATTACTATTTGAATTTAATTACTGTAAATCTAGTAACAAGAAATAACGTCAATAGGATCTGTCAGGTCTCACAATTTTTGTACCCGAACTCGAACCGTACCTCTAAATAGTCAACAAAAAAAAATCAGTGGTGAAGCCAGGTTTTTTTTGACTTTGAATGCTCAAGTATTCTCTGACAAGATTTTTGAAGAAAAAAAGATACATCTTTTGAAAATCTAGCTAGTGGACGAGGCTCAAAGATCGGTAGTAGAGGTTGAGTCTGATGATCAGTGTGGTGATGCTCGAGATACTTTTTATTGATTATTTCTATTCTATTAATAACACCACACCCTATAATTTTCTCAAACACTCTTGACAATAATCTTATAATAATAAAATTATAGTCGGCTTTTACTTTTCGAATATAACTCGTTGGGTCGGATCCGAGATTAAACTGACGTTCTCTAAATGTCAATCGACAAGCGCCATCTATCCAATTTCAACTTTACCGATGATGAAGTCAAATCAATAAGATCTGATTGGAATATTTGAACGACCTACGAATATAATATAACAATTGATACGTTGTTATTTATTTATTTGTTTTCTAGGAAAAGTAGACAAATTCTTCAAGTTCATCTTTTCAATAATTTCTTTTAGATTCTTGTTTTTTTTTGTGTTATCTATCATTATGACTAAAACAAAAAAACGTAAATCAACAACATCTGCATCACCAAATCGATCAGAAAAAAAATTTAAAAAATCTCGTTGGCAAGAACAAATTGATGAAGATAATAATGATAAATCTCTTAATCTTCATCGATTAGGTCCAGCACCAATATCAACATCATCATTAGTTCAACGTTTACCATCAACACGTGAATCCGATAAAATTCAATCAATGAAAACATCATGGATTAATAAACAACGTGTTCTAATATTTTCATCACGTGGTATATCATATTTAGGACGACATGTTATGAAAAATTTACGTTCAATAATGGCACATTCAAAAAGTGAACCAAAAGCTGAATTACGTAAAAATTTTTCTGTTCTAAACGAAATAGCTGAGTTACGTAACTGTAATAAAGTATTATTTTTTGATATGAAAAAAAAACGTGATCTTTATTTATGGATGGCATCTGTACCTGATGGACCAACAGTTAAATTTCTTGTTGAAAATTTACATACAATGGAAGAATTAAAATTAACTGGTAATTGTTTACGTAGTTCAAGACCATTATTATCATTTGATACAAAATTTGATGATGAACCACATTGGAAATTAATTAAAGAATTATTAACACAAATATTTGGTACACCTAAATCACATCCTAAATCACAACCATTTATTGATCATGTATTAACATTTACAATAATTGACAATAAAATTTGGTTAAGAAATTATCAAATTATTGAAGAAAATGGTTCATTAGCTGAAATTGGTCCACGGTAAATAGTTTTATTTAAAAAGAAAATTTAATTGAAAAAAAAAACCTTTTTTTTAGATTTGTTCTTAATTTACATTGTATCTTTGAAAAAAGTTTTTCTGGTATGCTTATATATGAAAATCCATTATATGTAGCACCAAATTTAAAACGTCATGTTGCAAAAGAACAAGCTTCACAAAAATATAAACAACGTATCTATCAAAAATTATCTTATGAACAAAAGAAACCAGAAGAAAGTTTTCCATATGATAAAACTGATGAAATATTTCAAACACCGGCTGCACCATCTGATGATGACGATGACGATGATGATGATGATGATGATTCGGAATAATTTTGTTTTTCTTTTTTTTGTTTTGTTAAATCTTGATACAAAAAAAAAACAAAAATTATAGGAAAACTTGTTTCTTCCTATTGAAAGAAAATAAAATTGTTATGTTCTGTTTTTTCAGATGGCAATACGTATTTTAGTTGGTGTCAAACGTGCTATTGATTATGCTGTTAAAATACAAGTTAAATCGGATAAAACAGGAGTTGTTACAGACGGTGTTAAACATTCAATGAATCCATTTGATGAAATAGCTGTTGAAGAAGCCATACGATTAAAAGAAAAAAAAATTGCACAAGAAGTTATTGCTGTTTCATGTGGACCTACTCAATGTCAAGTATGACTACATGGGATTTTCTTTTATGAGAAAACAAAAAAAAACATAATTTCTTTTTTTCAAGGAAACACTTCGAACAGCTTTAGCATTAGGTGCTGATCGAGCTATACATGTTGAAATTACTGGCAAAGACTATGAAATGTTACAACCATTAGCTGTTTCAAAATTAATTGCTGCAATTGCTAAAAAAGAAAATGTGGATTTAGTTCTTCTAGGAAAACAGGTTAGCTTTATAAATCGAAATCATTAAGCTAAGTAAAAAAAAAGACAAAGCAATAATGAAAATGTTATTATAGATTAAGATTAGGTCTCAATAACTGAATCGAGGCCCACCCATCGGCCGAAATTTTCTTTCTTTTTTTTTAATAGAAAGCTATGGGAAGCTGATTCGATATTGCGATAGATCAAACGTTAAATAAAATTTTCAAAAGGTGTTGCGTATTTCTATTTTTCGAAAATTTCATGTAATTCTTTCATTGGTTAAATCATTTCTGAAATTAACAGTAAATATATAAAGCGAAAGATAATATTGATGTCACCTTAAAAAACTTTCTTCATATTCAAAAAAATATTTTTATAGGTATGCTCACAGGATTTTCAACAAAGACATGATCAATATCTTTTCCGTTTAGTTTTGATGAGACTTTTACTAGTGTAAGATAATTATATTCATATTTGATAACTATTCTATACAATGCGAAAAGACGAATATATATATATATGAATAATGAAATTTTAATAGTACTATTTACATTTATCATGATTCATTAAAACAATTAATAACGTCTTTTAATAGTCTATTAGCTAATTCATCGAGACACTGATTCCTTTCTTTCCGTTGAAAATAAAACAATACCGGCAATAAGCTTCTTAATACATTTCTGAATATTTCAGTCAAGAAGATTTAGCTACCTATGTAATAATGAAAAATTCTTTTGTAGCTTCTTGATTGGAAACATATAATCCAATATCATTATCTTTTGACAGGTATATTAATAATGATAGTAGAATTTTGATCAACAGACAAGTTCCATACGAAATACGTCCTAATATTTATCTGTTTTTTTATTTATTGTGTTTGATAAGACTTTGATATCGTTATATGTCAATTATAAAGTAGCAGAAAATACTTGGAATTATTTGAATCATAAATATACTTGACATTAATTATAACTAATAAAATGCGGGCATAAAACTAATGGTTCAGGTTGACTATTTTGACATAAATGTTAGTGCAAACATGCTAAATTGAGAGTACGATTTTTTCTTGAGAGAAGAGAAGCAGGATTGATCTTTCCATCAATCCTTAGTAAACGCGCTTATGTTTTTACTTAATTCTCCTCATTCATCAGCAATTACGTTTTTCTTGATTCTAATTTTATTCTTACTGAACCACCTCAATGATTAATTTCTGTAAACATTTTTTTCTTCAACTACCGATGATGGTTTGTCAGCACATACAAAGTAGATCAAATTCTTTTTTTGAAACAACAATCGTCGACATACGCCGTTCTTGAAAATGAAAAAAGAAAACACGTCTTAACGTTGAATAGTTTTTGATTTTCCAACGAAAAACAAAACCCAAAAAATATTGATGAATTCGAAAGACTTGAAACTTTTGCAATTTGTCAAATATGTTACCACATATTTGCTTATACATCAACTACTGGTACTCGAAATATGTTTGTTTATTCATGTATTAAAAATTTATGCAACGCAATTAGATGAACGGTCCATGGGCTAATTTAAAAAAAGACAGCATGAGTTGAATTAGGCCAAAAGTCAATAACCTATGCACCAAATTTCTTCGATTCAGCCCAGACCATGAAGATTTCTATTTTTTATTACTATTCGATGTAAAATAATCATATGAATAGAATATTAGTTTTTCTAATATGCTAAGGGCGTGGCCAAATGCATAATATTTTATGTTCTTGATACAGAATGGTTTTAGTCACGCCAGTGATCGTGCGATAGAAAAGAAAGGATTGAATGACACGCAAAACTCTGATTTCCTTTTTCTTTTATAAAAATATTGAATCGCCAAAAGCAGCTTATATCCAAGAATACTGCAATAATAGAAAAGAAAAGAAATGTTTTTGAGATATCGTGTCAAATAACTACTTGTTATTTTTCGGGGCATCATGCAACAACGGAAAATGCCTTGTTCATACTAAATATTATTTTCAATTTCCTACGTAATCAAATTTACAATAGATACATTTACTTTCTTCATAATTTTCTTTTGCGTATCCAATAGTAGTAATACGTTCTATTTTGCGCTGTGTTATCTATAATTCGTCAAGCTATCTTGACACTTATATCAATTACTAATAGGCTTCTTCAATAATCTACATCAAGCAACACAGATCCTTACTGTCTAAAAAAAAACTATCGAATTTTTAAGTACGACATTTCAGAGATAGAATGATGCGATGAAATGTTCTTGTTTTTTCAATTATCAATAGCTCATGAATTCACTTCAGTGACTATTTGGGATAAAGAATTTAATATTTCAGAATGATTGTTTTTCAAACTTTCTGAGCAAGATTATATAACTATTATTAAATGGATGCCCTGAAAAGAATTTGAACTTTTAGCATATTACTCCGCAGATTCTCATTTTTGCGATATTTTTTAAAAGAATGTTAAGATGCAAATTCTGACAAGATCTGAAATATTCACAAAACACTATTCTCGTTAATGCCTATTTCTATGCAAAGTTTCAAGTCGAAATTCGGAAATTAGTTTTTTTGCTATGACGCTATTCATTTAAAACACTACCATTAAAAGTGCGGCATCTCCGTAGCAATAAGCTAAGTGCACGAAGTGTTTTTTCTGGAAATTCATAGTTCATTTCATCTATTGAATCATATAGTTTTCATTCTGTATTTTAGTGATAAACTTTGAACAGTGATTGATCATAGATTTTTTTCCTTCGAAAAGGATTAGAATCATTTTCAGTTAATTTCTTTGTTAATTATCATTCATTTTAGCTATAAAAATATTTGAGTTCTTTTTTCTTTCATAAAAATATATATAACTTCATAGAACATAGATTCTCCTATTGATGCTTGTAATTTACGTTATTTCTTATGAATAGATTTTGCAGAAAAGCATTAGAAACTTATTTTTCATAAGTGTAAATAGCTAAAAAATTCAATTATCTCGAAAAAATCAAATTAACTTTGTTCAATGTGTTATGCATATTTAAGTTAGATAAATCTTTTCCATTGGGAATAATTTTAGTGATTAAAGAATATCGTTTCATTGATTCTCAAAAATGTACGATGTCTTTAGACAAAAAATAAGAAAAACAAAACGATCATTCTATTGTTCAGTAGATCAATGAACATTCTGTTCAATCATATCGAAATAATAAATGTTCGAAAGTTTTCGAAAAATACGACCAACTAATCGAAACCTATCACAAAATATGGTAATTAACAACTTACAAAAGTGTCGTATGTTCTTGTTTTACATGAGTACTACAGTTTGCTATGAACTTAATAATCTAGCTTATCAGTTTTGAAACGTTGAGTTTGTATTTAGTATAACAAAACTATTATTTGTTGATCGTTGATGTTATGACCAACATCTTGTTCCGATACAGTCATACGTATTTTTCCCTCTTTCTCTACATAGTTATAGGTGTACATATATGTTATTCATCTTTTCTTTGTTGTGTTAGTCATGCACTATGAAATTTTCCTCTCTTATTATATGTATATATATATGATGGACTTTCCCTTTCCTTCTTTCTTTTATGTTGTTCTATGGATTTTCCTCATGCTATCACCCTATATATATAGCCATTACATTGCTGTTAAAGCAAGAGACATATATAGTGGTATCCAAATAAAATATAAGTAGGATTAAGATCTCACCGTTTATTCAGTAATTATTTCGCACTATGACTATATATATTTAAGACTGTTCTCCCATTCTCAAAAATTGATCTTAGGCCAGGTACAGCAAATTTCAGCCATGTACCATGATATTTTCGGAAGATATTCAACAAACAAGGTTCACAAATAGCTACTTTAGCAAATCCAAATTCTTTGTGAGTCTCCATTCTATATACTTAACCTTTTTCTGTTGAAAGAATACGTCAGAATGCAAGGCATGACAAAGCTCCTTTTCTTTTCTAAATTCTGACGTTTTAAGAAGAGAAATGTTCAATATCTCAAAAATGACGTTCTAATTAAAACAGTCTTATTTTTTCTAATGGTAACAGAGCTTAATTCAAAAAAAACTAGATCTGTCATGTCCTGTGTCTTGACATGATCTTTCAAACAAAAAAAAGTCATTGACGATGACGAAACTCTTTCGAGAATTCTGAAAAGCACGATCAAAAAACAACATAATCAAAGAAAAAAAGTGAAAGAAATTTTCCATTTTATTTGAAACGAGAATAACAGAATTCTTTGAAAACAAGGTGCCAAATAAAAAATCATGTCATTTATGAAAGATCATGCCTCGGACTATCTTTTTATACGTTTATCTCAATTTTCATGTTTTTCACAAAAATTGGATTTTTTTTGTTTTTAGAGAAACAAGACTTAATGTAATTTTGTTTAATTTTTATTATTGAATTCTAGTTATTAGACGCTTTCGAATATTAAGACGTGTTATTCTTATTAATGACAGTCTTGGCGAATGACATAAAGTATTTCACATGCATATGAATAATCATGTGATAAAATACGATAAATATTTTGATTGTTGTTGTCTGATGAGTGTGCAGCAATTTGTGTGAAAAATTTTTATGCGAATAATACTAATGCTTGTGCAAGATTTTATGAAAGAAATAAACCTGTCTTCATATCATTGGTTTGTGTAGTCAAATGTTCTTAATAAAATTATATAGTCTGAATATTCTTGACATTTTTCAAAAATGATTTAAACAAAAAGAAAATTGATTTTGTTTTACTAAAATAATTGCAATAGTATTTTTTCTTTTACTCAAATTATCAATTACAAATAATTTATGTTAATTATTCAGGCAATTGATGATGATTCAAATCAAACAGGTCAACTAGTTGCTGGTCTCCTTTCTTGGCCGCAAGTAAACCATAATAATTAAAACCTAAAGAATTTCTTCATTGATTTTATTTTTATTAGGCTCTATTTGCATCAAAAGTTGACATTAAAGATAAAAAAGCTGAAGTCATGCGTGAAATTGATGGTGGATCAGAGACAGTACGCATGAAATTACCTGCTGTGATTACTACTGATCTTCGTCTTAATCAACCACGTTTTGCTAATCTTCCATCAATACAAGTAAAATTTTCATGGTAAAGAAAAATAATTCTATTCTTTTGTTTTTTATAGAAAGCTAAGAAAAAACCAATGGCGAAAATGTTACCGAATGATTTAGGTGTTGATATTAAACCACATCAAGAATATTTATCCTATGAAGAACCACCTAAACGACAAGGTGGTGGTCGAGTATCAAGTGTTGATGAACTTCTTAGTAAACTTAAAGAAAAAGGACTCGTTTAAAACAATGCTTCTCCTTTTTTTTATTATTACGCCACAACCATTTGATTTTGAATAGCGAAAAAATTCTTTTTTTTTCAAAATATAGATTAAGATTCTAAAGATTTCTTCTAGATTCATTAACTGACATTTCCTACAAATATTGAAATAGAATGTCATATGAACAGGCCGTAAATCCGCTTCGAAAGTTTAAACTTGTTTTCTTAGGTGAACAAAGTGGTAAGAAAATGAAACAAAGATAACAGATAGTTTCATTTTAATATTTTTTAGTTGGAAAAACTTCATTGATTACTCGTTTTATGTATGACAGTTTTGACAACACATATCAAGTGAGCCTTGATTTTCGTCGAGAATTATTTTTTTTAATTTTTAGCATATTTTAAATTAAGGCTACAATTGGTATAGATTTCCTTTCTAAAACTATGTACTTAGAAGATCGAACTGTTCGTTTACAGTTATGGTAAGATTTATCTAGCCATATATATAGCTATTTGAGTTTATCTTTTTGATTAATATAGGGATACCGCAGGACAAGAAAGATTTAGGCATGGAATAAAATGTCTTCCCAATTAATTTTCTAATATTTTTCATTTTTTAGAAGTCTCATTCCTAGTTACATACGTGATTCTACTGTTGCTGTGGTTGTTTATGATATAACAAGTAAGGATATTTGATATGATATTGAAAAATATGACTTTTAACTTCATTAGATGCAAACTCATTTCAACAAACATCAAGATGGATTGAAGAAGTTCGTTCAGAACGCGGTACTGATGTTATTATAATGCTTGGTAAATATTGTTAAAATAATTTGTCAAAAAAAATCTGATTTTTATGTTTTAGTGGGTAATAAAACTGATTTAGCTGATAGAAGACAAGTGTCAACAGTAGATGGTGAAGAAAAAGCAAAAGAGTTAAATGTTATGTTTATTGAAACAAGTGCTAAAGCAGGTTACAATGTTAAACAGGTACTATTGACTTATATATTGCCTATTGATATAATATGAACATGGGTTTGCGCTCTTTTTTTTTGTTTTAAAGTTATTCCGACGAGTAGCTGCGTCTTTACCTGGTATAGATGGCCCTGATTCGGCACCTCGAGGAGGTAGGAGTAATAATGTTAAGAAATTTGTATTTTGTTTTTTTGTTTGTTTGTTTGTTTCGTTTTATTTTAGAAGATAAAGTGATAGTTTCACCTGTTAATCCAATAGATGAATCAAAAACTAATAATCAAAGCTATTGTCGATGTTAATCAATATATGATAAACACTGAAGACAAAAAAGAAGATATCTCTAATTGGTTTTTTTTCTCATTATTATTGAATATTGCTTGTTGTTTTTGTTTTTACTTATATTTTTTTATCATGAACAATAACAGCAAATTTTACAAAATGCTTTTTTTTTTAATTCTCTTCTTTTATTTGAGCTTATTTTGGGAAAGAAATCTTGTTTTTTTTCCTCAACAAATCAAAAGGAATAAAATAACACAGGTTTTCACTTTTAATGTTATTTAAAGTTTCTTTTTTGTTTGTAAAATAAAATATTATTTGTGTGCATCTGAATTCATAATCTTCTTTTTCTTTTTTGTTTTTAAATAAAAATCAAAATATTAACATACGTATATGCGTTGGTGTTAGTGATGATATGAGAGACATCGGACCATAATCGAAATATGAAGGTATAATATTACATATGCTATTATTCTCATGATAAAAGGATTAGTGTATTGATTTACTAATAAATTTCGGCATTTTCTATTGATTCTCACAATTAAACGAGTCTCATGTCATCAGTTTTTTCATATTCATTGATTATTTTCGGTGCTCTTATTTTAGGTAGGTTAATAATTTTCATACATAAAAATCCAAGTCATTTTGATTTATTTGTAGGAGTACTTTCTTCTAATCAAGGTTCAGTTCGAATCTGTAATCAAGGAGCATATGTAGCTAAATGTGGTCTTAATTCACGAACTGCCGATGGTCGTACTCGTTCTTATGAAACTGGAAAATTTCTAGCTGGTCAATGCTCGACGCTTGAACTTCCGTTTGAAGCCATATGGGGTGAAGTTTGGTGTGACAATTATGTCTTCATTGCTGCTACTAAACGTATTTTTAGAGAAGAATTTAATGCTCCCTCTGTTCGTTGCTATCAAATTACTGGAACAACAATTCATCCAGGAATGAGTGGACCACATTGTTAATTAATACAAAGAAAAATTAATTATTCAATTTGTTTTTTTTTCTTTTTCACATGCTTTTTTTTCAGTCTTAGAAGAAAATAAATGAACGGAAGCAAGACTCGACATACATAAAATGAGAAAGAAAGAGAAAAAAAATAAGGAAATACAATAAAATTATTTAAAACGAACAAATAATTGTTCAACACGATTTTTAAAAGATTTTAATAATCCAAAATTAATTCGACTATCACTATACTCTGAATCCGAACGTGTTGTTGTTGCTGATGATGATGTTAAACGACTCCATCGTCTTGGATGATGAAAACTAAATTCTATTCCAGCTATAGAATCTTGTCGTTGATCAAGTGACCATTTACCACTAAGTACAAGTTCATATACATCATTATTACCAAAATCTTGTAAAAATGTATCACGATCACTATTTGTATTATTTTGTGGTATGGGCATGTAAAAATATTTTGTACAAAAACAACATAACAAACGTGTTAATTCACGACGAAAGCGTTTACCAAAAAATATATATAAATAGCATTGTGATGCAGAATTAAATATCATTAAAAATTTACCGAACTCATCTAAATGTTGAAATGTTCGATAATGATACGATATAGTAACATATTTATCTGGATCATAAGCAAAAAACGCAGCAAATGGTATGGACGGCATTATACAAACAAGATAAATCGAAATAACAATAACAAGCATATATGTTACATCATTACGTTTTTGTTCATGAGGATTAATTTGTCGATGACGTCGTTTAGTTGTTGAAAGTGTATGTATAAGATGTAAATTTAATTTAAATACAACAAGAAATGGTATTATACGTACAAGAAAACAATTAACAAATAATGTTATTGCTAAACGATATGCTAGTGATTTACCTATTTCACTTAAACCAGATACCCAAAATGTAGTTGAAAATAATTCAGTTTTATTTGAATAAAAATAATTATTATAATCAATTGATAAATTCAAATGATCATTTGTTTTATTGTATGAATTTCCACTTGGCATAGCATGACATGAATTTGCTAATATTTGTGGTATTACATATGCTAATGTCAAAGAAAGGCATAGAATCAATACAAACAAAGCATTACGACGTGTACACAATTTTTCACCAGTAAATGGAAAACAAATCATAATATATCTATCAACCGTAAAACCAACTGTTATCCTTAAACAAAAAAAGAAACAAAAGTAAAATTTTATTTTTTATTATTAAAAGAATGTTATATGTACCAAGTTGATAGAGCAAATGTGCTTGAAGCAAATGCTTTTGCTAATGAAACTAGTATACAATTAAAACGACTTGGTGTAAATAATATTTCTAGCTCAAATATAATTCCCGATAATAATGTAACACTATTTGATAAGCATAACGCTGTTAAATAAGCATAAGTTGAAAGAGTACGCATTCGTCGACGAAGTAATGTACAAACAGCTAATATATTACCTGATTCAAACAAAAATATTAATATTATTATTGAATTAAAGAAAAAAAAAGAATAAATAAACTTACCAATAATACCTATTGTACAAACAGATATTGTTAACCATCGAAAAGATGATCGCGGTAACCATGTGCCTAATCCACCATCATATAAAATATCATTCCATGTTAAATCAAATGATTCTTCAACATGTAGAGATAAATCTGACGATGATAATTTATTTTTTGTTATATTTATATGATTGATTTTGTTAATTGTATTATTTATTAACATAGTATTAGAAACCATATTTTGAATAAAATTTGGTTTTTTGTTTACTTCGATATAAAAATAGAATAATATAAATAAAATATTGTTCGTGTTCTTAGTTTTTTTTTTTTTTTTCTTTTCGATGTAAAGAAAACCGGCTGTTACCAAAGAACGTAGATCATTTTCATTGACGAAAAATAATCAACTATGTAACAGATTGCTCGAACTTGATCAAGTTTCTAAAATAATTTAGTATAAATATCAATTTATCATGATTATTAATTTCTTTTTTCAGATGATAGAGAAAAAAAAATAACCTTCTATATATGAAAGACATTTGAGAATATTTTTTTCTTTGTTCTTATAATATTAATAATTATAATTCTGATGAGCGAAAAGGAAATTGAAATCTCTGTTAAAGACAAACACTGAGTAGATCTATTCTCATTTCTTTTTTTTTTGTTATTTTCTTCTATCCATTTTTTTTAATAATAGAACGCCGGATTAGCTAAGTTGAATGAGAAGAATATAACATACTTAATAAAACAGCCCATGTTTCTTTTTTTTTTTTAATGTGATACAAAACAAAAAAAAAGATGCTTGGGTGTTTTTTTCTTCTTGTACTCTTTTCTAAGTTCAAAACTGTCATGTCAATTTTTTTCAGTCTTTCATTGGATACTTTATTTTTTTCTACTGTCTCTATCTTTTTCTCTGGTGTTTTTATATTATTTTACATATAATCTTTATTAATTAAAAGTTATTCATTATTATTGATAGATATTAATGTATAGGCGTTAGATCCGATAACATAAAAGATAGATATTTTTAAATACTGATAAATAGCGAGTTAGAAATAACAAACTATGAATCGAAAAGAAAATTTAGAAAAAAAGACTATATTTGTTCCCTTTCTATCCACTTTACAGATCTTTTTTTTTATTAAGTTCTCTTACCAGCTTTGTCGAACTGCCTTGAATTATTCTTAAGTTGACTTTTCTCGTTTGTTTCTTAATTATTATGACTTTTATCTTGATTCTCCTATTTTATTTATAAAAGATGTTGCTAAGATGAAATTGTCTTTTATCTTTTTGTTTCTTTTCTTTCAGGTCTCTCCTTCCCATCTTTTCCTTTTTCCAAAGAAATGAGCGAGTTGGAACAGAAAAAAATATGTGAAAAGATAAAGAATCGTATGCATCAACTAAACTATTTTTAGAATATCAGCTCATCTATAAGTCGTGCATAATAGACATTCACGTATTCTATAAAACCTAATTATATCATCAAAAGAGAATTATTTTTTCTATTTTTAATACTCATTTTTTTCTATTTGTTGATTAGATGAACTGATCATACCTGTAGAAAGGAAAAGATGACAAAATAAAAATCTTTCTAAGTATAGATTATATGTTTCAGGTATTATTTTCGATCTCTAAATTTTTCTCAGTCAATTAATTTACTTACAGAACTTACTGTGCTGGTTTCTCTCATCTGAAAATATTTTTATGAATAATAATCATGCTAACACACATATAGATATAGATATATATAAATACAAGACAAAAAATACGCCTAATTCCACTTCCTTTGCATTTCTATTCGGCATGACTGATGAAAATAAATACTTAGAAAACATCGTTACCACTGTTGCGGATGATAGACTATTTTTAGAAGATCGTAGTCAATGTAATTAGAATTGAAAAGAAAGATTTTCTTAATGAGACACATGCATATAAATACAAGATGAATGATGTGAGAGAATCGTCTGTTCTTCTGCTTTTACCTGTAGAAAGTTTCTCTCTGTCTCTGTTTCTCTCCGTCGCGTTCTCTCTCTCCCTCCCCTCTTTTATGCTTTCTTTGTCGATGTTTCTTCCGGTCGTCTAACAGCAACTATGAACTTGAAGATATTTTTAGCCAACTATTTTTTCTATTTTTAATACTCATTTTTTTCTATTTGTTGATTAGATGAACTGATCATACCTGTAGAAAGGAAAAGATGACAAACTAAAAATCTTTCTAAGTATAGATTATATGTTTCAGGTATTATTTTCGATCTCTAAATTTTTCTCAGTCAATTAATTTACTTACAGAACTTACTGTGCTGGTTTCTCTCATCTGAAAATNTGTAACTGTTCGTAGAAAAATTATGTTAATCAGATTCCTTTGAAATTAAAATGTAGGAAACATATTTTAAAAAGTCTTACGCTGTCTTAAAGTATCTTAGCGATTAAGATATTGATAGGCTAGCTTTAACAAGAGAAACCGTCAGCTATGTTGATTTGGATGATTATTGTTTGTAATTATTTACTCACAAAAGATAACGATAGAAATTTCAGAATAGCTCAGTAGGTAAACAGCTGAATCTTGGAATCCTGAAATTCAGCAGAATCCAAGAGAATTCTGAATTTCAGGATTCAATAGTATTCTACAGAATTTTGTAACATATAATAGGGAATTCATAGAAATCCAGGATTCCGCTATGTATCACTTGTCATGGCCTCATGTGACATATAAGTTCTTCTCAACTTTGCACGTCTTTCAAAGTTTAAGGATATTTTGTGAAGTCTTGCAAGTCATGTGAAGTGTTTAAATCTCTTTGAAGCCTAAAAAAATCTGTATTTTTGGAATCTTTTGAAATCCACTCTTCCCATTTCATTTCGTTTTTCCAGAAGTAGCATCGTGATTAAGTTTAAAAGACAGATAATAAAAATGATTGGTAACTTATAATCTCGTCTTATCAGTCTTACTATGTATGAGAGAATCACGAGACACTTCGCGGTATTTTCGAAGCGATCTCTTTACATCATAGTTTATAACGTTGTAAAAATCGAAAGAAAAATTTTCTTAGAACGTACCGATTCTAAACCATATATGAACCCTAAATCTTCTATCTAATGAGCGCTCTCCGTTAGAATCGCATGAAAAAATCTACAGCAGATTTGTTCGTTTAGAAAATAGCTACAAAAAGAATGTCGTCTTGTCTAAATTGTATTTGAGAGTCAAAAAAAAAAATCAATGCGATTTTTCATCTTACGATATATAAACAAATCTATTCCGCGATCAATTATTCGAAGCCGAACTAACACATGTGATTCTAGTTTTCAATGCAAACTGTTATTGAATGATGAGTTTGTTACCCTACATCTGCTTATCAGAACTATGATTTTGGAGCTCAAATAAATGCGTGTAACTTCCGAGTCATGAGCTTTTTCAGGAGCGACCACTACATTATTATTAGAAAGTTTTGTCTGATCAGAGAGTTTGACTAACTCTTGATCTATTGCTTCTTTTAGCTAGAAATGGAGTTTCGTCAAGAAACTGTTGAAAAATGACTCATTTCTCTAAAGCAAACATGTAGCTGTAAACATCAAAGTGACGAGTAATTAGGCCGTGAAGCTCATAGTGCGTCTGAAACTGGTAGGTGCTCTTTTTTTCATACCATATAGATATTATGAAGCAAATAGTCTTTGAGATGAGACAAGAATTTATTATTCTGTCTTCATAACTTACTCACTGCTTCAATATTATACCTTATCATAAAATCGTCTGCACCTTGTAAAAAATCAGCAAGTAACTGATAATTATCATTAAATCTAAAGTATGAACCACAAATACTCTTATGTTCTGAATAATTCTGCTTTCGAGAGGTCAATAAATTTTCTAGATTGAATAATAAAGATCGTCATTATAAGATGAAAATATTTTTATTAGGGAACATAAATCACAATGTGCTGGCAGAAGGTACTTGTTCAGTTACTCAAGAAAATAAAATATGGAACCGAAAGACTTGTGTAATGTTTTAATGCGCTCAGTTTTCAGATGCTTTTGAATGATAACCGTACAGTGTGTATCATATTATTTTCTGCTCAGTCCCCACGTGAAGAAAAACTATATGTGGGATCAATTTTCGACTAGTTAAAATTTGATGTTTAATCATTTCTAGTTTCCTAGTTACTTCATTGGAAATGATATCATTATATTCTTACTGATTATTCTTTTATCTTTGGTATGCACAATGCGAAACGGATTTAATGTCCCACTTTTAAATATAGCTTATTTTCCATATATTTACATTGTTATCTTAGCAACAGTGGATTTCGAAATATTATACAAATGAAATGACGTTTGTTATGTATGACCAGTAGTTATATTTTCAGTGTTTTTTTAGACATCTATTTTACGTATTCTGGGGATTTCCAGGAGTTTGAAATCTTGGGAATCTGTCGATTCCACCTTGTCATTCACACTCCCAGACACACTCTCATGTCTTTATTCCGAGCAATACTCACAACAGCATTCACAATCACGGGAAGAACGACACGTACGCTATGCATTCACACCGACAGCTACACACGACCGCAACTACTACTCATATCCACGACATTCTTACTATGGTAAGAAAGAAACATTAATAGAAATAACGAATTATTCAATGCTATTAAATGATATTCTGTTTTTTCTAAGTTTTTTTTTGTCAACCACATTAAAGTATGAGTGATGAACAATGAGTAGACATTTGTCGAATGAGAATCTATTCTTCTTAAGTAATAAAAGAAGAAACAATATGTGAAGTTTCTTTTTATTATCAGCTAAACTTTTCTTGTAGAAGATGATGTAAAATTATACAAAGTATGAGCACAGCACAAGCAAATTTTCTTTCAATTAATTAAACAACAGCAATTTCAAAGATTTTATAAATTCGGATAATTTTTTCACTATTGAACGGAAAGATTAAGTTCACAGATGACAGTTATCTTGAGAAGAACGTCTGATTCTTCAAAACTACTGTTCTATTCCAGTACAGTTTAAATACATTATATGCGATTAAGTGATAAATTTCAGTGGTTTTTCATGCTTGTCGGAGTGATTTCATCTAGCTCACTCGTTCGATAATATATGTGTTGATGGTACTATTTCTTTTTAAAGATTTATTTGAAAATCTAAATACATAAAAACCAGTCTGATGAAATAATAAAATAAAACTTTATTCAAGATTAAAACGAACATAGTAATAAGAAAATGACTATTGTTTGTTATGTTTTATTGAAAGGATATTGTAATTCGTTTAGTTGCAAAAACATCAGCTTTCTTCTTCAATATTGTACACTAGAATACAAGACAACAACAAAAAGCTGAATTCTGATCTATTTCGTCTAGTAATAACCGTTTTATCTCTTCTTCCGTACTGATATTATAAAGAAAACGATAAGAAAAATATGTATAGATAATTTTACACCTGTCATTTTGTTCTCTTGTATTTTATTGTAAAAGACTGAAGAAGAAAAGTAATTCTTTTGAAACGTCTGTAAATTACTGTGAAAAAGTAATTGAAACTAATAGTGAATATATACAAAAAACATTGTATAAATTCTCATTTGAAATCCATAATTGTTACATTTAACAAATTACGTAGTTTTTTATTGTTACTTTTTCATCATTCATTTAATCGATACTTGACTTGTCATGGTTTCATTCACTCATGAACAAGTATTAATATATCCTTTTCAAAAATTCGATCTCTCTGATAAACAAATGCTAGTTGAGAAAATCGAATGCTTTTCCCATAGACTTGAAAAAAAAAGAACAATGTGTCTGTACACATACCGCCATTTATATTTTCATTCAACCATAAACGATTTCTTTTCCTTCTTACTTTCAAATCAGATTTGGAGTTAATTAATAGACGCAATCGATCACCATGCACATTTCGCCTTTTTTTTAATCACAGCAGGATAAATGATCATAACATTTAGGTTTGTTTTTCTATATCTACCTTTCATTAAAAGTGATGATCATATTTGATGACAAACACTGATAATTCTTTTCTTATCTATTATTGATATCAAGTAAAAAGAGAAGAAATCATCCTAATCAATTTCGATTTTTTTTAATGATTTTATTGCCAACAAGAAGAAGGATGTCACTGTTCAGGGCAAAACGCTAGAAAATAAAGAATCGCATCAGTAGAAATACTATACACACACAACAATAAAACAAAAAGAAAACAACGATCTTATTTTTTTTTCTTTTTAAAGTTTAAGATAAGGTCCTGTATTATTATTCGACGTCATAGATTGTTGTTGTCGAATATGATTTATTGGAAAAGTCTCTTTACGAGGATGATGATTAAAATTGTTATTATTAGTATTATTATTATTGTTGTTGTTGTTATTATTATTATTATTTATTCGTGTATTGGTTGTTGTTAAAGCTAATGGTTGTTGACAATAAGTTGGTGACTGTGCTGGTTGAATTCCAGGTGATAAATCTGATGTTGAACTATTACTATTACTATTTGCTGTTGAAGTCAATGTTGTCGGACATACAACAAGATTATGTGATGTTGCTATTGAATGATCATTATTGGTTGATGCTTCTTGACCATTACTACTTAATGATGAACTTGAACCAGCACCTGGTGTTGATGAACCTGTTGCTATACTTTCACCATCAGTTCGTTGAGATTTATCAAGTGCTTCACGACGACCTAAATTAATATGTTAGAATTTAATAACTTACAGAAACAAAAAAACAAAACATTAAATACTTACACCTTTCTGTTGCTTCACGTTTTTGTTTTCTAAAACGATAAGAGTTTAATTAATTATTTAAAACTAAGAAAAAAAATTCAATTTAAATCTACCGATATTTTGCTCGACGATTTTTAAACCAAACCTACAGAAAAAAAAAAAGAATCAAAATCATTTTTTTATTCCAATCAATTAATTCTCTTCTAAGAGATGATGCTAAAAATTGCAGGTGTAACCTATCAACATTCTCTATGCCTACTACTATTGGTCATAATGTCTTACGGTATATTCATTCATGTCCGTTGTACACTTTTTTTCTCTTTCATGTGTGATCATGCATAAAAATGAATCAAGTCAAATTATCCATCTAGAACATCATTTATATACATGAGTCGATAACATATCAACCAACAATTGACTACTTTCCGGAAGTGTACAAATGATTTATATATATACATATATTCATTTGATCACATATAAACATCGAAATCTAACTGATATTGATGGTGGCACCATCATGTATTTGTGTGAGTTATTAGCCTATTAGCGGCAATAGACAAGAAGAAGAAATGCATCATTGAACAATACCAAAAGAAAATAATAACAAATAGAAATTATTATTAATATCGTAGCATATAGATCTATTTGAGTAACAAAGAAAAGAGCAATCGGATATAATGAAATACAAAGCCTAGAAATGAATTGGCGGCATTAAAAGGAAATGGAAAAAATCTCTTGACATAAGAGTGAGAACATGGAATGCATACTGGATTTGTCTTTGGATGATCCCGGCTTCGTCACTCATTTTCTTTCTCTTTTGTCATCACTTTTCAATATGAGTAGCTGATCTCTCTCTCTCTCTCACTCTCTTCATTGCTTTCATTTGGATTCAATCAAGTTTATTTAGTCAGCAATCAGCGGATAATTGGCAAACGATGAACTAAATCGTGCAATTGCTTCTGTCAATAGAAGTCAATTCATATATGATTCTTTCAGACAAGAAGCAATACTAACAATATACCAGAAAAGTCGTCATGTCAACAACAACAATCGAACGATCGATTGTATTGTCAGCCAGAGGCAGTGTGAGAAATCAACTTCTTTTCTTTTTTCTTATACAAGATATAAAGAAAATGAATACGATTTTTAAACCACTCGACATTGTGACCAAGTACTTTCTTCCATTAGACGAACATACTGATAAAAGCTTCTCACGGTCTCTAATAAGCCCAATAGGCAAAGTTCATTTCTTCATCTTATTTTCGAAAGTCAATTATTATAATAAGAACAAAAATCTGGTTTAAATTCAATTATTTACCTCGACACGTTCTTCTTTCAGATCAATTTTCATTGCTAAATCTAAAATGAAAAAAAAAAGAAAAAAGAAAAATTCTTATTATATTTCTAAAAAAAAATATCTTTTCTTTTTACCTTCTCTCATCATAACATCAGGATAATGTGTTCGATTAAAAGCTTCTTCCAATTGTTCAAGTTGTTCTTCAGAAAAAATAGTTCGATGTCGTCGTTTTCGTTTATGATTTTGAGCCATTGTAGCAGCAGCAAAAAAATTTTGTAATGCAGGATATGCTTTAAATAAATAGAATAAATGAATTAATTCATTATTTATTTTATTTCTTAAACTATTTGTTGTCTTTCAAAGAAAATTTTATAATTAACTTGTATCTTATAGAGTGTGCCCGATAGCATAAAATCATTGTATATTTACATGAACAATCACTTTTTCTTTTTTTGCTCTTTGAACTTTCTGTCCTATTGAATATAATAACATCAATAACTTGACGTTATTACTAAAACAGGTGACGATTCGGAAATAAACATCTAGTTATAATGAATCACTGACCATACCAACAATTAAACACGTTTATCATAAGCAAATATACAAAAGAAAAAAAAACAGAGAAAGTATATTTATATATACATATATCATAACTTTTCGCTCTAACACCTTTTGTGTTCATTGATGATTATAGATAGAAACAAGAAAAAGAATATATCTTTCACGATATATATGCATATATACTTACAATAAAAATCGGCAGCAGCTTGAGCAGTACTTGCTGATGTTGTACCATAGTAAGAAGATAAAGGTACTGGTAAACGTGGACGTGGAGCAAGTATATTATCAATAGAAAACGGATTATTATGTGAAACAACAGCAGCAGCTGCAGCTGCTGCTGCAGCCAATTGATGATGACCACCGGTAGTAACCATCGAGTTTCCACCATTTGTATTACCACCACCACCGCCACTAGAAAAATAGGCTGTAAGTGCAGCCGGTGGAAAATGTTTGAGCGCATCAGAATAATGCGGAAGTTGATACATTGTTTTGTTGTTACGTAGCTTTGCTTTCAGTTGCTTTTACTTTCTTTTGACAGTCTGTAGTCAATAATGTAGTCGCTAATCGATCGTGTTCGTCTTTTCTCTTTTTCTCTCTTCTCTCTGTCTCTCTACTTCTTTTCCTTTTTTTTTATTTTTCTCTTTTTCTCTCTTTTTATTCCACCAATCGGTGACGATGTCTATGCTCGGTGATTGCCGATTTTCTTGTGTGATAATTGTTTTGCAAATATTTAATAGAAAAAAGCGAGCGATGCATACATATACGCATAAGCGCAAGGGTGTGTATGTTTATACTTGTGACTAGGTGACAGTAATGTTAAAAGCAAAGAGGTTGTTTTTAATCATCATAAACGATTTTTTTCTTTCTCTCTTACTTTTTTTTCTTTAAATTTGTAAGTATATGCATTAATAAGCCAATCAGTGTGAAGAGAAAATGTACATTAGTTGAATACGAAAAGCGAACCCAAAAAGAAATTGATTGATCGGGGATGATACGTTGTTCGGATGTATAAATGAAACGAGAGATATTTAATCATAGATAAATTATCATATACTACTGAAAGAGAAGATATTGAAAAAAAGAGGATGGACTAGAAAAAGAAATATGTACAATATCAAAAGATTTAATCTAAGTTAAACAAAACAAAAAAAAAGCCACAAGGAATAATTGAATGAATTCTTGATATTTAAAGTATTTCAAAAATAAAACTAATGAATAATTTGAAAAGAATCTATTATAGATTTAATATTCAATTTTATATTGGTGTTTACGTCTTTTGCCTGTAGGAGTTGCACATTATAGTTTCAATTAACATGACGCTGTAAATAACAATTAAAAATCAAATATACACAGACACATTTTCTTATTCTATATTGCAATGCTCGTTATAATTTTTTAATGAACTATGCGTGTGTAACAATCAGTTGGCCATGCATACATATACCTGTCGATTTTGTGCATCTTCTTTTTAATTAATTTCTTTTTCGCTTTTAATTCGAAGGTTAACCGTATGATATATAATTATATAGATCTAACCTTGACAAAAATTTCTTTTACTATCATCAGAAGAGTAAATGATTTCTTAGAGAAATTATTATTTTTTAAAAGTTAAACAGTAATAATAATATAAAATTATGTATGTATAGTACAACATAAGATTTTTATGAAAATAAATTTATTGTAGAGTTCTATAAACAACTGCTGCTGGGTGTAATGTGATGACGATTAATCAACAAACATATGCATCGAATTGAATGAAAACTACTTTTGTTTGCCGACTTGTTCTTTTTTTCTTTGTCCGGTTACAAAGTTGAAAAACACTTGATCAAGTAGTCGAATACATTATCGAACACATTTTTAATAGATGTTCATATAACGGTTGTTAAATGGAGACGAAAAAGAAAGTTGAAGAATTTGTATGTAGAGAAAGACAAAGAAATGAATTGGAGAGAAGTATAAAATCGACAAGCTACACAATGGATGAAAGATATACAATGTCGAAGCATTTTTTTTTTTCTGATGAAAAAGAAACGCAATAGAAAGAATTGTTGTTTACTGTGTTTAGTACGAAAGTCATACTTGATGATCGATTGTTCATGTTATTAGAATTATTGAAAATGATAAGAATTAAATTAATATTATTTAACAAATTTTTCTATAGTATAAGTATATACAAAAAGAGAAACAAAACTATATGTTATTATTCGCATTTATACAAATGATATTGATTGGATTCCTATAAACTTGAATAATCTCTAAAAGTTTCGAAAACTAACAGATTTTGTTGACATAATAATATTTACAGCTTTACTAAAGTAAGTAGTTGAATCATTATTTCTATTCGTTGTAAAAAAAATTTTTTGTAATATTTTATTTTACTATTATTATGTTATCCAATGAAATATTTGCGAGACGTCATTGTTATTAAAATCAAATGGTTATAATTAATCACTAAAGATTCGCTAGATCTGATACTAAAGCATATTAAAAGATTTTTTTTTTCGAATTCTTATCAACCAAACAGTGTGGGATGAAAGTGAAGTAGAAAGAATCTTGTTTCTACATACGAGTTTATCAGGATGAAAACTCTAATCTATGTGCTTGTTTTAACATTGTTTGTCAGAATCAAGTCATTATATGCATATATAGAGCATAAAGATGGTTCATTATTGTTTTGAGTTTTTTCCGACGTAGAACATATTTATTCTTGTAATCATCTAAGCATATAGCATCAGTTATGGTTTATAATTTTTGATCTATGGATGAGACAAATCTAATTGACTTTTAAAAAATATCATGTAAATGAGGACTCTTCGTTATCAGTTAGTACTCTTATTACGAGTATTCTTTAAATGCAATTTTTTTTTGCATAATGACAATTTCTAAAGGTGCTGAGAATAAGAGTCATGAACAGCTAACACGATCAGTTTTCAATCGCGCTGAAACAATTTTATAACTATTATATTGAGTGCCTATTTTTTTGTTGTTTGGAAAACTGTTGCACTGTTCATTTTTGGCAGGTTTTACATAGAAAAAAACATGTATTTTCGAAGGTATGTTTCGTATTGTGGAACTGGAAAACAAATGACAAATTTTGCTCTACTCATTGAGACTACAATTGTATTGAAAGACAAAGATGAAAATTATCCTATTCGTCACATCCATTCCAAATAAACCGAGTAATACTATTTGAACTGATTGAAAGTAAATCAAGAGAATATTGATGAATAATAATTATTGAAAATAATATTTCATTATTTTAATTATTCCCATAAATATTTCCATAGTGAATAAATTATATAATAACTAATATATTCTTTTGTTTTAAAAGATCATTTTCAACGACATACACATAAAGATGTATGTTTCGAAAAAAAAGAAAAGAAAACAAACGAACATTGCTGTGTGCACGAAAGGCCAAAGAAAAATAATAGCAAAAGCGAATGAAAAGAAAGAAAAAGGAAGAAAACTTTGCCAAATGTAAATTTTCTTCTTCTTTTTTTTGTTTAAATATTTTCCAGAGTGCAGATTATGTTATAATAATCAATAAATTCACTTTTATATGTTTGAAAGAAAATGAAAAAAAAAAAAAAAAAACAGAAGCAAAAACTAAGAAAAAAAAACGAAAGAAAAAAATGTATTTTTATTTAAGCTTTATATGGTAGACGTTGTTTCCATGCTTGAAATTTTAACTTGAAAATATCTCGTAATTGCGAACGTTTTATATCAAAATTTTTATTGAGCATTGAAAATTGACGAAGATCATCATCAGATATAAATAGTTGATTTTCTATATCCGTTGGTAGATTTTCATCCTAAAAAAAAAAGAAACGGAACAAAGTTTTCAATGAATTAACAAAAAAAGTAAATTTTACCCAAATCTGCTTCAGATCCATTTGAAAAAATGGATATTGTTGAGATAATTGTAGCTATAATAAATGATTCATACATACAATAGTGGACACAAGTCTCTACTCCATTCGATCTCGGCTGCTATTTATGGTGAAAGTCTGAAAATTTCTATGCACATGCTCGATCAAGAATGTCGGTCAAAGATAAAATCATAATTCGATTGCTTTCGTAACAAAGAGAATTATGATGGATACTACTGGATAGTACTTTATTATTCTTTTGAATTTCATAACTCTGAAAAAGAACAGCTTTATGAATCAACGAATGTCTTATTATGTTTATCAATCTTACTGTAATCATTGGTTAAATGAGAAAATCTATCCCATAACTCAGTAATAGTTAAATGAACTCATCTTTTCGAATAAAGAACGATCATCAACAGTGCTCTAGTTGTATATTAAAACATCAAGAATACGGCATTCATTTATTAAAAAAAAACTTGCAGCAAAACTAGATACTGTTCATTTTCGGCAGAGTATGTGTACATAAATTTTCAAACATTTAACATGTATGATAGTTTAGATCGAATGAGATGAAACCTTGTATTCATAACTATACTAGAAAATAAGAATTGTAAATATTTAATTACTTTAAGGATATGTTTTCGAGTAGTATCACATAATTCAATTGTTTTTTTAGAATCTATAAATATGAATATTATCGTTAATAAATTAGTTGTGAAAATAAATTTTTACCTATTAATGTGTTATGAACACAACAATTATGACTATAGACACCACTGGACAAAACAGAATTACAAGGTGAAACAGATTCACCATGTTCATCACTATTCTCATCTTCTTCATGCAATGGACAACAATGTGATACTTGAGAAAAAAAAACAAGATTGGTTTTTATTTATGATAATTATTGAAAAAAAAGATATCCTTACGTTCAGTTAAACATCCATCACATGCTAATGAACATTCACAAGGACTATATGAACAAGTTTCATCTTGCCCTAAAAATGAAGAAAAAAATGATATTGTATTTTTCTCTGTAGCTGATTAAAGCCTTCGTTTTTTGTATAGAAAAAATATTTACACGTCAAATGTGGAATGTAAATAAACCCCCTCCTGCATTAGAAGACCCCCCCACATTAGTAGACCCCCCCATAATACAAGACCCCCCTGGACAAAAATTTCATCAGGCGTAATAGAAGACTCCCCTTTAATTAATTAATTTTTTGCTAATTAGGAACTTTAATTAGGGAATTTTCGTCCAGAAGTGCACAGTTTTTAGGTTTTCTAGCTGGGAATATTTAGACAGTGGGTTCAAATGTATCCCTCAACCCTCAAAATCGTGAAAATCGCTTTGAGAATCCTGAAAATCGCTCTGGCTTTCTGGAAAACCACATTTAGTTAATAATTGCTAAAAAACCTAGGACATAATAGAAGACCCCCCTGAGAAATTTTTACGACGAAACATAATAGAAGACCCGGGGTCTTTTAATGCAGGGAGGGGTTTAATAATAACTCGTATAGTTAAATGATATAATTGAAAAAAAATCTTTGATTAGAAATCTACGAATATTCTTTTCAGTTTTTTTTCTGCTACTGTCGAAATGACCACAAAAAACAACAATGTTTAATTACTTGATCTAAAACTGTATCAGTGTCATATTATCTTTATTATAAATTATGAATTTTGAGTACTTTAATGATTATTATTCGTAGTTACAAATAACTGGCTAAGAAGATTAATGGTTTGCTTTATTTTGGCATATAGCATGATCCGAGGCTTTCATCCTATGATGGGATAGTGTCAACTCAATATTGAGAGCGATGATTTTGATGACAACAAGGAATTTTGTCAGTTGGATATTTCTCGGCTTATATTTTTGGATCATTAAAATCATGGAAGTCGTTAAAAAAAGCAAAATAGATTAGTCTTAGTGTCCTAAAAATCAACAAAAACATCGGCCGATCCAATTCCAAGTATGATTAGAAGCTCGTCATAAACAAAAAGAGAAATAAAACATATATGTAATTAAAACTTGCAATGTTTATCTCTTGTTGTAATAGTGAAAAATAATTTAACACACTAGTTCTTTAGAAATTTCATAATCTCATAGAAACGTTGACTGATGATTGAAATAATAGATAATATAATGTATAGAAATTTACCTGAAGAATAACCAAGATCAGTTCGTGTACTAGAACAACGAATACATGATATCGATGATGATGTTGGACATTCATCACACGACACTTGTTGTTTTTCTTTTGAAAATGATAAAATTTTATTCGATGACAAAAAAATAAACAAAATTAATTTTATTATACCTAAATTTCTATTATGACAAATACATTCCCTTGTTGAAACAGATGAAAAAAGAGTTTCAAGTGAACTTGATAATGGTATTGTTTGTTCATTAATAACTTGATTTGATGATTTTTGTACACATTCAGATGTAAAAAGTAATGATGATGGACATGATTGTGATTTAACTAATGATATTGATGGTATTATTGTATGACTAATTGATAGAGATTTTGATCGTTCATCACAATAATGACATAAACAAGAACAACAACTGCTTGTTCGGCGACGAGTTACTGTTTCTTGTTTATTATCATTAGAATTTGTACATAAAATTTTTTTTTCATCGACTTTTTTTATTATTGTATTTGGTTTATTCTAAAATAATTTGTTCGTCAAAAAAAAATGATAAAGATTTTATTTCATGTTGAAAAAAAAATACAAACTTCATTATTTTCATTCATTTTTATTTGACGACGAGCTTTACGTTTTGAGCGTTTTTGTTGTTTTTTTTGTACTTTTTGTTCATCGACTTCACGAAATTGTTCACATAATATTTGTAATGTCATACTAAAATCTTGTTTACGATCAATAGCTTTTTCAAAATCTAAATCAATATATATTTTTGTTTTTAAATAATAACAAAAAGCACAAAGTATAATTCATTAGAAATTTACTTAATCTTAAACAATCAATGGCAATATAAAATAATAATTGCCATGTTTGTTCTTCCGATCGCATTGTACGATAGATTTTGTCAAATCGTTCAAATAAATAAATTCCAATACAAGTTAAAATTTCTTCTTGTGCAATGTCCAATGTTTTAGCATGACGTTCACGTCGACTATCTTGAATTTCGGATTCAGCTCGTGCAATTAAATTACCAATAAATATTTTATTAGAATCAATATGTATATGTTTATCATTGGTACATGATCGTAAACCTAGACATAAACAGATTATCAAATTCAGTAAAACGATTATAACTCGGTTGAAAAGTCCTATAGGAACGAATCCTTTTCAAATTTTTGCTAGTCTTTGTAGGCCCAATATGAGCTCAAACGATGATTCGTTCCCAAGTTACGATAAAAATTTTGAATATTCCAAATGAAAATCGTATTCATTTTGTACAAGCTGAATTCATTATTTCGAAATTTCAGTTAATGATATATTCATTGTCAATTTGTCTAAAGCTAAAATTCCGCTATAGGAATGTTGTTAAAAGTTCATAGTGAGTAGTAAGTGTAAAATTTCGACGTGTAATTGGCTCCAGTGTTGCATGTTTTACTGATCTTTGAATTATTCAATTATTATTTTCTACATAAATTACAATTATAGAAGACATTGTTTTACTTAAGTCATATGTCTATGTTCTAGGTTCCCGAATGAAGTTTTTCTATTTATTTGTCACAGGAGCTTTATAAACTAATACAACAATCAATTGTCTTACCTTCATATAAAGCTGGACAAAATCCTTTTTTCTCTCGATGTTTATTATCTGTATTATCCAATAAAATATCATATGCTTCTAATACTTTAAGTTTACATTCCGAACAAAATCTATTTAAATAAAAAAAAACACATAATATTAGTTACAAAAATGAATATTCACTTTTTTTTTTTAAATCATACTTATGTTTATGTAAATAATTTTCAAGTGTATCAAGTAAACAATCAGCTTCGACTAATGTGACTGTATCACGACATTCTTCATTCATGGCATCCCAAACAATTTCCCAATCACTAGAAAGAAAAAATATATAAAAAACTTCTGTTTTTTTTTAAATCAATTTCTACTTTACTTAATTGATTTCGATTTATCTAATGAATGTATAATACATCGACGACTCTTTTTCGATTTTGGAATACTTTCAATAAATGAATTTAATTTCGATCTATTCGAAAGAAAAAAACAACAACAAAAAAATCATAATCAATTCAATTATATCTTCTTTTGTGTGTATTTCTTATACCCATGAATATAAAATAATGTATAAATATTATCCGGATTAGAACTATAAAGTTTTGTTACAGTTATAGAACCTTTTTCATTCATAACAAGTGGTTCGAGTCCTGAATGATGATGTTCTATTAATGATTTTATAAAATTTTCAATACTAATGAGAAAAAAAAACAAAAAACTGAATTTATTTTAAAAATAAAAATCTTTGAATCAAACCTTGTTCGACAACCAATACAAGGTACACTATGAAGAATATATTCTTTTATTTGAGTATTAGGTATACATAGAGCATCATTTAATTCATCCATAGTTAATTTTTTATATCCAATAATAAAAGTTTCATATTTTTTGGCTTTTTTATTACAATAATGATGATGATCACATTTTATACATGAATCATCAACTTGAAGTTTCATCTAATCAGAAAATAAAAAGAATTTTATTTATTCTTTAATATTAAACATAAGAATATGATTTACAATAAGATTTTCATCAATATTGATTGGTATTTGACGTTTATCAAATGATGACACTTGTTCTTTTTGACAGACAGCTACAAGTCGAGCCGTAGGTTTTATTGATGACATACAGTTACTTAGATCACAGCTATGCATTGATCATCTAAAAAATTATGTTTATTCAACAGAGTCATAATATACAAAAATATATGATTGGATAAATGCAACCATTAGACATTCTCTTGACACTCTATAAAATACGTCAGTAGAGTTTGTTGTTTTTTTTTTTCTTTTTTCGTTCGTTCGTTCTTTCTCTCTTCCGACTATTGTACTCAGCTGTTGGGCGACACTGGTTATATTGGAAAAAAAAACTAGTAATTCACAGTGTATTTATCATTTATTCTTCGACAAATGCCCTATTACGTTGTACGTCAGGGCAGAAAACCCGGCATTTATAATACTTGGTTAGTACAAAACAAAAAAAAAGCTCTTAGGGCAAGCTCTACGGGATTAAAATGTGAAGCATGATGTAGCACCTGTTGATAATAACAGAATATTGCTTTATTCTATTTATTTTCAGACACATTTCTTCACCATCCTCTTCAAAAATGCAATAAAAAACCAATTCATATAACGTGTAACGCGGAATAAATTAGACTCTCTATATTTTTTAAAAATCTCTCTAGTCGTCATCTGATTGAAGCACTTTTTTTAATCGAAGATAGAGCTTGAAATAGTATATCTTTTGTAACTTATAGTTTTCTCTATATTTTTTTTGATTTAGCATAATTGTAAGATAAAGTTCAGTTCAGAACTTGAAATTTTTTCTTTTGACAGAACGTTTTATTTGGTTTACCAATGCTATCTTTGTTGTTGTATGGTTCCAATTCATAGACTTAGCTAGTTTATGCTATAAACTGTAATCTAACATATTAAAATCAGACAAGTTCAGTGACTAATGATTCTTCGACATGTATATACAAAAGTGGTCTATACACTATTTTTCACTGAGGCCACACGTTTGAACCTTAAAAACGTCCCGCTAACATCCAGTTTGAGAAATTAGATCGCTCTTTTTTATGTAGATCAGTCACGGTTAGAAGTCGTCGAATCGGGACCCGGTTGATCAAACTCGACCTATATCCAATCGGGTCCCGGGTCCGATACTAACTTGGCGGCAGGATCTAGTAACAGTTAACTCTTTGATTTATTCTGCATTACCCGTTATTAGAACGAGAGGTTATTGATACATGGTCTTTGATCATATGCCAACAATATCTCTGACGATCTGTGGAGGCGTAAATTTCTACTTGCATCTTTCGATACCCCATGTAGATCGTGTTTCACAAAACTGTTCTATTTGATTAATTATGATTATTTTGTTTTTATATTTAGGAATGAATGTAATGAACAAATTAATCGATTTTCTGGAGGTTAGAAGTATGAATGTAGAAAAAATTTATTGTAAATTATTTATTTTTAGCGGAATATAGAAAATTTGATAAACATTCTGATGCTCAAGATTATTTAGATGGTAAAGTAAAAATACAAAGAAATTTTAAAACAAAATATCCTACATCAAAATTTAAAATATCAAATAATACTCCAATTAATTTAATAAAAGACACTATTCAAGAATGTTCGTCAAAATCAATGGTTTCATCTTATGAAAAATTAACAGTGTCAGATACTAATACTGATCAAGGTAGAAAGAAAAAAACAAAGAAGAAATCATTTATTCGTTTACTATTATTTATAGTTAAAGGAGAATATACAATTGTCTACTCAGATGGTTGTTGTTTTGGTAATGGTCGTTCAGGATCAAAAGGTGGTTATGGAGTTTATTGGGATGATGATCATCCATGGTAAGTAAAAAGAAAATTGCAAATGATCTTTCCCAAGCATCAATAAATTTGAAACAAAACGTTTAGTGTCGTTTTCATTTTCGATTTTTTTTATATAGGAATATTAGTGAACGCTTAAAAGGAGATCCAACCAATCAACGAGCTGAATTAACAGTATGAGGATAAGGTGTAGGAAAAAATCTATCTTTCATTTTTATTTTTATTTTAGGCAGCAATTAGTGCCATGGAAGTAGCTTTATCAAATAGTGTAACTCATTTAGAAATTCGTACAGATAGTAAATATACCATACAATGTATGTAAAAAGAAAAAGGAACATATTTAAATTCAAAGAATTAAATATATCTGAATAAAATTTAGCTGCTACTCAATGGATTCATGGATGGAAAAAATCAAATTGGATTAAAAAAACCGATTCGCAACCGGTTATGAATAAAGATCTAATGGTGAGAATCGACGAACTACAACAAAAACTCCAAATTAAATGGGTATTTCTAATAAAATATTTTATATAAAATACAAATAAATTGCTTCTTTTTATTTTTTATTCAGACATATGTAGCTGGTCATTCATCAAATAAAGGAAATGACGAAGCTGATCGTTTGGCTAAAGCCGGTGCTCGAAAATAATTAGTATTCACAAATATTAACTTTCTGATATATATGTACCTATTTATTATTATTATGTTTTTTTTTTGTTAAAATTCTTGTGATAAAATCATTCTCATGCTGTAAAAAACCAACGAATAGTGGAAATTCTATTAAATGTAAAGATTACTCAGTGATGATTATAATATGTTATTTTATTTGTATCAAAAATGCGTTTCAAGTCTTCAAAATAACGCACACTGGTGTTAACTAACCCAGCCCTTCTAAAAAATGTAACTTCGAAAAAAAGAGAATTTACACATCCATATCTTAATATCAAGCAGATTTCTAGGAATTAAACTAGAGTTCGGATAGCTTTCGTTTACGAGAGAACTCACTACTTTGGATGAAAGAATGGGTTGTTTTCGTTTTGACTGTGTTTCATATATCAAATCATTGAAATTTCAAAAATCTAGACAACTTAGGATTGATTTAGCATAGACGTTATGTAGAAAATTCCTTTCGCTCATCTGAAGGAGTGCAAAGAAGATCCATATCAACATCCTCATGTCATTGCAGATTTCAAAAGTGTGTCTCTAAGTTGTGCAACATTTGATTACCTCTGAAGAATATTAGTTTATTTCGTAGATCTAACTTTACCAAAAAAAAATTTATTGATCGCTCTAAACATTATTTATTGTTTAATTTGTTTCAAAATATGTTCATGTGATTGACTCAAAATAAGGGTTTTGGCGAAAATCAAATATTCTGAGGAGAGTTCTTAATTTCAGCTAATACTTTGTTTACTCTGTTTTTTTTTGAAACGTAACGCGAAAGAGAAAAAAAAATTCTTACAATCATAGTAATGACTCGCTTCTGTTTTTTAACAAGACACCTTAATTAACTAACATTCTCTCGTCCTTTAAATAAGACAGTGTTTGTGGTTCCGACGAAACGATTTATACTATTCTTTCGAGAGTACAGAACTAACATATGCATGATTTAATATATCATGATATACTAAATTTAATTTTATTTATCTTTTCGTGTCTTCTAGCTGATATGTCCCTAATGAACAACTCTTCCTAATTTTGTATAGACATTCGACTACACACCTGATGATTGAACATTCATATAATACATGTTTCAATGTGTCTTCATCTCTTTCCAAAAGTGAAAACCATGACACATATATCACAATAAATGGTTCTTATCGAAATTTTATTATTATGATATTAGTTGAAGCATGATGAAATATTGAAGCTATGTAGAGCACTAGTTTTACTATTAGTGCATATCGACAGAAAGTATCCTTGACATTTCAATATACTATTGAAGTGCTTCCGCTACTACTTAGGGTATGCTGAAAGTACATCTGAAAATATAGTTTGCATTTTTTCACTTGATAGTCATACTTATCAAAAAATTTATATTACAATCATACGTATCAATATTTGATGTTGTAGTTTCAATAGGAACGAATTCATAGATATAATACTTTGTTTAAATACAAATAAAAAAGTGTTTTACTAAGGGTTGACCAAAAGTTGTGACCACGGCGTTTTAAATTTTATAACACATTTAGTATCGAAAGTTATTGTTATATCATTCGCCTTCATGTATACCGACTGTATACGTGCACGTTTATTTCTTTTCTCTGTTAAAGTGAACTTAATGACCTTTATTTATCGATTTATTTATTGATATATTTATCGATTTATTTATTAATATTTCTACTAAAACTAGTTAAAAGTTAAACATGAGTGAAAATAGATATATTAATATGACGCAAAAAGAAAAGGATAATTTATGTGATGGTATAAATTTTCAAAATACTTTAGAACAATTACAAATTCTGGATCAGCGTAATCAATCTCCATCATTAAAACGGCATCGGACCAATGGAAGTGAATATCAATATGATGATGATCGCGACATTGTAAACAATGATAATGGAAATTATTATCAACAACAACAAAAAAACTCCAGATACAAAAAAAGAAATAATTACTCGATAACTGATCAATCATTAACAACCAATAGTAGAACATTTACAAATTCAAATTCAAATACCACCATAAATAGAATTTCTCAACAACGTAGGAATACAATAGGTGATAGCAACGACTCATATAATAAACACTATGAAAATCATGAAGATGTATTTCGTATTTCAAATCAAGCACTGACCTATGCAGCATCAACACATCTGCAGCCTATTAAAATAGAATGTGAGCCAAAGATGAAAGATCAAAAGGAAGCAGCTAAATTCATTCAACATTTCTTTAAATTTATCGAAAAAGATTTTTACCTACAGAATATTAATCATAAAAAACCGGCTGGTTTTGAACAATGGTGGATTGACAAGGAAGGTAATATTCAAGGAACAACAAAAGTAATTGATTTATATGTATTTTTATGCAACCCACAACGTTATCCAAAAGAAATTAATGATATTAAAATTACTCCTCATCCACCCAAACATCTACCTCCACAAAGATCTGTCATTTTAAAATGGATTAAAAATTCAATTTCACGTAATGAACTAAAAGAAGAATTAGAATTTAAATTTAAATCAATTTATTCTATACAAGATATTATTGGAACTCTGAATACACGAAATAGACATGTACGAATTGATTTTCAAGATGAAACGGAATATAATACAATATTGAATAGTGGTAAAGTATCCATTTATGGTCAATTAATTGATTGCGATGAGTATCTTCCTGCACCAAAATTATTAATATGTTCTAAATGCAACACACCTGGACATACAAAAAGAGTATGTACATATTCACAAGTTGAATTATGTAGAAGGTGTGGTAAAGATCGTAATGGAAAAGAAGATCACAATTTATGTGAGGTAAAATGTCACCATTGCGGTGGACCGCACACCTCAACTGATTATTCATGTCCATTTATTCAAAAATATCGTCGCGAACTTGTACTTGAATTAAGAAATCGTCCCGATTTACTTCCTGCTGAAGCTCAGCTATTTATACCAACTGAATGTCGTGAAAGTGGTAAAATAACAAAGATTTTAAAAAATAAATCAGCACAATATCAACAATTTAATAAAAATCAACATTATCAATCATTTAATCATCTCAGTTCGGATCATCAAAATCAATGGCCTTCATTACCATACTCATCATATTACTCATCAAAATCAGATTCAAATACGAACGTAAATGAAACGATCAAATCACTAAATGATGAACTAAAAACGTTAAAAGAAACCTATGCTGCTGAACAAAAAAAATTAGAAGAAAAATACAAAAACCATTTAAATTCAATGAATCAATGCTGGCTAATTATGCAACAACAAATTCAAACTCAAACTGAAATGTTCACTTCAATGGATGGTATTATTAATTCTATAGTATTTTCTACATGTACAAGTTTAATGGAAAGTTTAACTCAAATTGTCAGAAAATTAAAAAATGATAATAATCAAAATGAATTTGAACCAATACTTCTTCTATTACAACAACAGCTTCTTCTTACTAATGATAAAAAATCCACGTACATATCGCATCAAATGAAATTAAATCAATTAGCTGAAAAACAGCGTGCAGTACTTGATATAGCATTGAATTCAATTATCAAACAACCAAATGAACTGTGAAGACTTCAAATATGCAACCCCAACTGTAAATATGAACATAATCGAACATTTTGATGGAACTTTACATGAACAAACTATTCTTTTTTCTATCATCTCTGAGTGGAACTCACGCCTGTCTATATCACAGCTATGTAAGAATTGGAAAAAAGAACGACCAAGTAATATAGAAGATGACAGTTTTTTTCTTCTCTTTAACTGTGAAGGTCTAAGTACCCATGGTGCTGATCTTGATATTCTTATTTCTTCCCACATTCCTAAAATTATCATTTTAACAGGTGTAGGTAAACAAATTCGTAATCTGCGCTCTATTCCAGGATATTATTGGGAATTTTCGTTTGGAGATAATAGTTTCGGAGGAGTTGCCATTTTAATTCACCACTCAATAAAAAGTAAAGTAATTGAAAAAGCCGAGAACTTTTTAATGCTGGAAATTCAAACCACAAATGATACAGCTATAGTAGGAGGAGTGTACGTCCCCCCTAGGAAAAGACCACCTTTTCATCTTTTCGAAAAATATTTGGATAAAAATTTCATAATCTTTGGAGATTTTAATGCAAAACATGTTCAATGGAATTGTACAAAAAGTAATACCAGTGGCAATCAACTAAAAGATTGGTTAGATCAAAATGGATGCGATACAATTCATACCCTAATCCCTACTTCCAAAAGATCGGAGTCGATTATAGATTTTGCTATTACAAACGACGGATCAGGATGGAAAGCTGAAGTACTGAACGAAGGAACTTCAGACCATTTTCCTGTTCTATTTTCATCACCACTATGTTTAGGAGAAAACTCTTACTTTCGACAAACAAACTGGAAAATTTTTTCTTTCTTTCTAAAATCAGTTTTTGAATATTGGAATGCCACTGTCTATAATTATGATCATGAATCGTTCTTTATTCTATTTTCTGATTTTCTTTCTGCCCTCTGGGACAGATGTAGTATTTATGAATTATCTAACAAATTCAAACCACCATGGCCTCATTATTTGCTTACTCTAGCTAGAAATGTTAACAATTTCAAAAGAAAATATAGAAAAACACGTTTTTTAAAACATTATGATGCTTATAGAATTTGGAATGATGTGTATAAAACTGAAAAGTTAAAATTTGAAGAAAACCAGAGAGAAAACAAACTAAAATTTATAAGATCTGAAAATAATATTTGGAAGTTTGTAAATAAATCTTTTAAAAAATATTCTCCTCCATTTCGTGGTTTGAAAACATCAAATGGAATTATAAAAGATAGTAAAGAAATTGTTGAAATTTTAGCAGATCATTATGAAAAGCATTTTTCTTTACCTATAACAGATTTAAATAATTCACATCATTCTAAATCTCTCGAAGCATATAATCAAATATCATATATTCCTAATATTCCACTTGATCAAATTTCTATTGATGAAGTCGCCAAGCAATGGAAAAAGTTCAAGCCGAAGAAATCTTTAGATAGTATTAACACTTCTGCTTTTCTCATGAAAAACCTTCCTTATGAGTATTTAAACGTTATTACCATTCTTTTTAATAAATGTGCGTCTAAAGGAGAGTTTTTCGAGCGGGGTAAGCAGGCGAGAGGGATCTGTTTGTCTAAGGATGGAATTTATCCGTCTGTAGATAAATTACGTTCAATTTCGCTGCTGCCGAACCTGGCTAAATGGTTTGAGAGAATCATTGTGGTGAGAATCGAGCGATGGAGTTTAGAGAATGGAATAAATACAGATGAACAATCTGGATTCACTTCTAACCGAAGACTCCAAACTCGTATTCTCTCCATAGTCGAGGATCTTCGGTTAACTGTGGCGGCCCCAAACCGTCCAGCACTGTCGATCTTCGTCGATTTTCTCACTGCCTTCGACCGTATGTGGTATCCCGCACTGATGAGAACTCTTGTTCAATTGGGCATGCCTCTGCAACTCCACAGATGGTTATTTGTTTGGTTGCAAAATCGAAAAATGACCATCTCACACGGTGATGCAGAGTCGAGACTCATCAAAATTTCACTTGGTGCTCCACAGGGATCGGTTCTAGCTGCATTATTGTTTCGTATACATATCCACTATCTACCGTCTTACTTTGCTCAAGTAACCTCTCACTTATTCGCCGACGATCTCACATTAATAATTAAAGGAGCACTTGAATTAAAACTCTCCGATAATCTAGAATATTTAGAGCTGCAAGCAAAGTCAGTATTAAAAAGTTTAGAAAAATTTGCTGATGATCTTATACTGCCAGTAAATGTAGCAAAAACGAAGTCAATGTTAATCCACAGTGCAGTAACAGCTTCCAACCCAAAAATTGAATATAAAGGAATTACAATTGATTATGTGAAATCTTTTAAATTATTGGGAGTAGAAATCGGAACTAAATTAGGTTGGGATAATTTCATAAAAAGTCGCTTGAAAAAAATAAGAAATATTTATAACGGTTTAAGAAAATTATTCCGCACTATACCTAGAACAGAGATAAAAATTCGCCGAAAACTTTTCTCTGCATACGCTTTACCTCACTTCTTTTGGTTGTTTGCCACGTGGTTCTTTTACACTGCGAAGCAGCAAGCAACCGTGGAGCATGTTTCCTGTTCTGGTATAAGGATAGTTTACAATCTTCCCAAATGGGACGATCTTACTACTCTTGCACTCGCTAGAGAAGTCTCACTTAGTGATTATATTTTAAAATACTGGGTAAAATTTATGAAACATTTAGATGTATCCACTGAAGGAGTTGATTTTCAACAAACAACAAATGCTTCTTTTATTGCCACCTCAAATTCGAAAATATACTATAAAAGTTGTGGTTTTAGAAAAAATGCAAAATTCCCAAATAGATTAGCTGAAAGAGCGCAAAGTACTAAACTCGATTACCTAACCTTTCTACATATTCAAAAACAGCAGTTTCAAATTTTCAAGAAATCCTCCAGTGTTCTCGAGTGGGCTATTCTTAAATACTTTCCACGTCCATCCTGAATATTATAACTCTTATAATAATACTAAAAAAACAAAAAGAAAATGTTAATATATGAAAAGCAGTTACTCTTGTTATTTGTTTTACTATGCATGTTACTCTTCACTCTCCGACACCTCTTCCATTTTACCTTTTTCTTATAAAAATTCTTGTCATCTTCAAGATTCTTGTAGTATATAAAACTGCTTACTCAAACACGATTGTATTTTTTTTTCTACTCCTTCTATCTCTGTTACTCTCTCTCTCTGCAAGGCTAAACATATTTTATTGCTATTGTCTTGTTAACCTACTAAAGGAACAATAAATCTCTCAATGTTAAAGAAAAAAAGAAAGTTATTGTTATATGAATGCATAGTCAAATGTCCGGTCTATAGTAATGCATATAACAACTCTATCTTGAATTTAATGCTAGGATTCTTTTAGATAAAGTTTATAATACAGTAACTATGTGAATTTTAGACTGATTGGACAAATGAAGAGTCGCTAGCACCAGAGGTTTCTAAGATAGTTAAGAATGTTTCCGAAAAAGAGTTTTAAAAAAATTCGGACAAACTGTTAGAAAGAATGGAACTTTCTATAAATAATAATGGTGACTATTTTTATTATTTAATAAAATAAAACTAAATATATTTCTTTCTTTTTCTATTTTTATTTGATATTATCAAAATTTTTGGTCTGTCCTAAGTAAACTTTATCTAAAAGAATGTTAGAATTAAATCCAAGATAGAGTTATTGTGCACATTATTATAGACAAGGCATTCTAATATGCATTCATGTAATAAAACTTTCGACACTAACGAGGGAACATACCAAGGTGTTCAAGCCGTTTAGGTTCCATCTTTTGGTCATACGTAGACCTTAATGAGATATGAAAAACCTAAAGAGGATTCGTTCCCTCGTACCTTTGTTCCTGAGATATCGAGTTTTTAAGAAATTTTTCTCATAGGATTCCAGATTTACAGCAACATCGTATTATCGAATTTTGACTTGAGACTGTGCCCATGTCAACCTCTCAAATAGAGTAGATTGTGCACAAAATTTCAGAATTTTTTAACGTAGCCTTTAAGAGATATACATGTCCCAAAATATTGATCTATTCTACAATATCTGTGAAAATCAGTCTATATTTTGGGAAATACATATCTCTTAAAGGATAAGTTAAAAAATTCTGAAATTTTGTGTACAATCTATTTAGCTTTTTCATACCTCATTGAGGTCCACTTATAACCAAAAGATGGATCCTAAACGGCTTGAATACCTCCGTATATTTTCTCGTAAGTATTTTATAAAATTTAAAATGCCGTGATTAGAAATTTTATTCAACCCTAAATATATTAATCAAAAGCATCTTTTGTATCTATGTCGAATGTTTGCTTAAGGGGTAATTAATATATTAATTTCATTTATTGATAAAGAATGAAACTTGAATTTTAGCTGAGTCTTTTGAAAGTTTTCGCACATAATGTTTATCTGTTCTATATTAAAGATCAATAAAACAACGTTTGAAAATGTAAATCATTTGTTTAGATGAAAAAAGATTAAAATGCTATGATCACTTATTACTGAGACAAATAGTTTCATTACGCAAATTTGTTTACAGATAGGTTCGATAATCATTCACAAAAAGCTTCATATATTAAAATTCTGAAACTGATTTCAATAACTTATAGTTCAAGAAGCGTTTTAATAAGACATATTCGTTTATGATTTTCATTGGCATTAAAGATATTCAACAGATAGTAATGAGTGAATCGAAAGTGTTCAGACAAAATGTTAAGAAAAATAGCAGAAATTTTATAACATCGGATTAATATCAGAATGCTGTGCTCTTTCCAAATATAGATTCGAAGTTTTTGTAAGATGCTTATTTTATGAATTAGCAGCGAATTAATGGAAGGTCTGATAATGAGGGTCGGATTGGTATCATAGGGCAAAATAACGCACGAGACAGAAGTAGAGCTGATTCCAAACACATCAAAAACAGAGCTAACATTTCTCTACAAAATGACATCCTAATTGTTAATTTTCCGCAAGACAGCTATCAACAGTGACTGTTTTGACAGGCGGCACTGCGACATTTTTGCGATCCCTTGATTTTCAGAGGCATAATATACACTTGGTTATTTCTGGACGCTTGTTTCAAAAACGTCCGTTCTTAAACGTACACTTTAGAACCTGATCTCACCCGTCAGACTGTAAAAAAACATTTGTAGAACACAAGCAACAACAGTCATGATTTGCTGAGGAAAACGTTTATTCTTAAGGTAGTAATGCAATCAAACGAAACGAAATGAGATTTGCACAAAATGAACATCTCTATGATAGAAACATGTAAAATTTCTGAAAAACATGATGGAAATAGTTTCAAACAGTATACGATCGCACTCGCCATCTGTAGATCTATCAGTGCAACTATTTCTGTTCAAACTTTATTTTCATATCTTTTGAAGATTCTCTAATAACTCTCCTAAAATATAAATCTAATAAAAAATTTCAAACATAAATTCAAAAAAGAGTACAAAATTCTGATTTAAAATCAATACTTTGAAGAAAGATTTTATTTCAAAACTTTCTGCGTATCGAGAATATATTGTAATCAATAAAATCTGATTCATACATTTATTAGTAACAACATAGCAATAATTTCCTTTAGTAATCATCGAAATAATGAGATATTTATTTGAAAAGAAATAATTATTTTTACATATGAAATTATGTTCTTTCTTTTTTTTCTATACTTCTTTTCTTTTTTTAATATTTTATCATTGATCCTCATACGCACATATATGTCTAATTAATGACGATGATTGTAGAGTAAAGATAAAGAATAATAAGAAAGAAAAAGAAAGAAACTGTACATGTGAATTTGAAGAAAAAAAAGAAAGATAGAAAGAAAAAAAATGCAAACACACTTTTTTGAAATAAAAAATGAAAACAACAAAATGAAAAATTAAATATCCATTAAATTTTTCATTTCAGTTTGTTGTTGTTGTTGTGTTGTACGTAAACGTGTTTGAATATTTTCAAGTTTAGTTCTTATACCTATATCGAGATTAGATGATGATGATGTTTCTTGAATAATATCAGTTAAATCAAGTAATGATGGTAATATTGTATTTGTTAATATATGATTAATTTTTTTTGTTTGAGAACAATGATCATCTATTTTTGTTTCAATTATATTCATTTTATTTAATAATGTTGTACTGAAATTCATAATCACAGATTTTAAATCAGATACATCATCATTTGTTGTTGAGATTTGTGTTGATAATGTACTTATATTATCATTATTGATAATAGGAGATTTTTGAAATGTACTTTTAAGAAGTGTTTCTAAATCTTGTAAATTACCATTATCTGTTGATATTAATGGATCAAAATGTGTTGATTCATTTAATACTTGTGGAATTGTAACTGTTTGTTGAGGAATTAAATTTGAGTTTTTAAATATATCAATAGATTTACGAGTTTTATCATCGATTGTCATAGATGAGTCATTTGCTATTGTTTCAATTTCATTTTTATCATCATTATTTGTTAGTGAAGTAGATGATGTTGCTGGAATATTAGTATTTGTTGCTTCACCGTCACTACTATGAGCAGTACCAGTTGGTTTAGTTGGTTTTTTAAATGTGTTCATAAGAAGAACTTCCAGTTGTTGTAAACTGCCCGATATCTAAATGATTATAAAGAAAACAAAAAACAAGATATTAATTTTATTCGATTTATTTGATCTTACTTGTGGTTGAGTATCTGACGTATTTGATGATTGTACGATTTCACTTGCATAGGGAACAGATAATGGTGTTGGAGAAGGTGATATAGACGTATGACTATTTTCAATAGTTTCGGTCGTCGTTGAAGTAGAAGAAGAAGGGGGAAGAAGAGGAAGAGAATGAGGAGGAGGAGGAGGGGGAGATATGATTTGTTTATTAGCATCATTTGGAATGGTAGTATTAATGGGCTGAGAAGCAGGCATTGCTGAATATGAAAAATTTGGAGAAGAATGAGTTAGAATATGAGAATTTTGTAATATTGGTTGTTGTTGATTTAGTAATGCTGTGGTGGATTGAGATTGAGTTTGTAAAGCAGGTGGAATAGATGATTGGGGAACATCTAAGAAAAATTCATTATACAATAATTCAAATGACATAGTATTTAAGTTATTTACTTGTCGAGGATTCATTAGTGCTGGGTAGTCCAGATTCTTCTGTGTGCTGTTGTTGTTGTTGTTCAGTAACGATAATATGACTTCCTGATTTTGGTATCAAAGAATCATCTTGATTGATCAACGGCGTTGGTGGTTCACTGGTATCATTAACAATAGCCGATGTTGTATTAGTACCTTGAGATGTATTCATTTTATTGAACGTTTTTTTCAATGCTGCTTCAAGTACTTCAAGACTACCCGCTGAACCAGGTATATTTGGACTCAGTTCAGGTAGTTGAGTAATTGGTATTGGATCTGTTGGTTTAACTGCTGGAGCTTCTGCTGGTGGTTTTATTGCTTGTTGTTGTTGTTCAGCTGATGTTTGTTGAATAATTGCAGGTGCTGGTGTAACAGCAGGAGTAAACGTCGTTTGAGGTACAGGTATACACTGTGTTGCCTGTTGTTGTTGTTGTTGTTGCTGCTGCTGCTGTTGCTGTTGTGGTTGTTGTGGTTGTACAATAACTGATGCTTGAGGTGTTTGATTAATAACTGGTTTTCCATGACCGGTAAATACACCTGCTTGTCGATCAAGTATTTCATAATTTAATGCTCGTATACGATCTTTTATTGATTGTATAACAAATTTTTTATCTTCTTCGAATATATAATCTTTTGCAATAAGTTCATCAGCTATTTGTTCAGGTGTATCAGAATTTAAATCATATGAAAAACGTATAGCTTCGAAAGCTGTTGGTGATGTTTTATTTTCTGCATATAAAGCTTTACGTTTAGCTTTATCAACAATTTTTAATTTTAAATCAATTTTATCTGTTTTAGTCGTAACTAATGAATCATCTGATGTATCTCGTACAAGATCAATACGTAAGCCATTATCATCAAGAAAAAACGAATGTTGTAATAATTCATGTACAGGTAAACGTTCTTCTTTTTTTGTACGTATACAACAATCAATAACTTCTCGTACATCTTCACTTTCGACTTTAAAATAACAATCAGGTTTTAAACCAGCTGTAACACGTTTTATAACAGCTGTTGGTCCTTTACATTCAATATATGGATATTCGCCTGTCATCATTTCTAACATACATAAACCAAATGAATATATATCAACAAGTTCATCATATTTTTCATCGAACATTTCAGGCGCCATAAATTCCATTGTACCACGCATACTTTTAGCAAATGTTTGTGTTTTAAATGTTGCTAAACCAAGATCACCTATTTTAACACAACCTGTTGTACTTGATATAAATACATTGTCACATTTTAAATCACGATGTATAACAGGTGGATTACGACTATGCAAATAAGCAAGACCTTTAAGTATTTGACGACACCATTTTTTCATGACATTAATACGTTTTTCTTCTTTTTGCCCTTTAAAATTGCGAATATATCTGTGAAAAAAAATGTCAAAGAAAATGTTAAATAAGAAATAATTGAAATTATTATTATTTACCCTTTTAATGAGCCTGATGTCATTAATTCAGTAACAAGAATAATAACTTTTTTATTTGTTCGTGGATTTGTTTCTTCCCAAAAATCATAAAAACGTACAATATTTTGATGTTGAAGTTTTTTTAACATTTCAGCTTCTTCTTTAAAACGAGCTCGTTCATGCTTATCAAATTGTGCAAAATCCTATATACAAAAAAGAAATTGAAATACATTGTAAAAAACAAATATTTCTTGGTTTTTTTTTTAAATTTTTTATTTACTTGTAATTCACACCAAGCTACAGCAACACTTGTTTCTGTATCTAAACCACGATAAACAGTTTTAAAAGCACCACGTCCTATTTCTTGAGCATATTTGATAAAACGATTATCAGGACTTTTCGCAACTGCTTCTTCTTCTTCATCCTAAAATAATATGATTTTTAATACAAAAAATAAAAACTTCATGAAAAAATCAAATGCTATGCTATTGAAAGAGTTTCTAATTGTATTAAATAGATGAGTAGGATTTTGTTTACAAATGAAATAAGTGTTCTCTTTCTTGTCAAAGCTATAATTAATCAAACAAACATAAACGTTTAGTTTTTTGTTTTTGGCTTAATCTATTTTTGTAAACCAGTAATAAAATGTGTCTTTCATCAAAAGTAAAATTAGGCAACATAAATTCCAAAGATTTCTGATACAGCAGAAAGAATTCGATACAAAAGAAAAATATACATTAATCCTTATTGTTTTTAGGTCAAAGATTCTACAAAATAATGATAAATGTCAAATGTTATTCTATAGAGCACAACAGATGATCATTTATCATCATTAAACATATTCGTTAGTATGTACCTAATCTACAAATCTTGACCTTTATAGTAATCTTTGTTTTATTTGCGTAAAAGAATGACATTTGTACCAGCATTTTATTGAAAGTTTGTAGTGATCAATTAGAAAATTTTCTAGAGATCTATTTTAACTAACCTCTCCTTGTGCTGAAGCTGCAGATGAAGGAGGAGCTGTTGTTGGTAATGCACTTGTTGGAGCCGATGACCTTTCATCTTCAGCAGCAGATTCAGTTTTTTTATGTTGTGTTACAAGAAAACGGACACGATGATGTCCGCCACCATTTTCAAGTAACTTAGCAGCTGATAGTGTACCATTAACAGGGTTATCTGTATTTGTTGTTGAATTTTCTCCATCAGTTGTTGGTGTTTTTGTATTTTTTCGTTCGTTTAATGATGGTTTAAATGGTAATTTTATTCCTTCATTAGGTACAGAACAATCATCATCATTTGATGACTTAGCAGCAGCTGCATTTGCTAATAGGATTTGTTGTTGTTGAGATTTGCGTATAGATTTAATTTGAAAACGATTTGGTTTTCGTGTTGGTGCTTGATTTGTTGGTGTAGCAACTGTTGGTGCTAATGATGAACACGTTGAATCACATGGAAATTTTTTTCCATTTTGTTCGAGAATATCTAATGGATGATAACGATGACGACGTTTTGCTGTATCATCGTCTGTTGTTGTTGTAGCTAAATGATCACGTCTTTTTAATGAATATCCTTTAATTCGTCTATTATTAACAATATTATCATCATTAACATTATTTTTTTCATTATTATTATTATTGTTATTATTATTGTCATCATCATTTGAACTCGATCGTTGTTGTTGACTATCTTTACGTACATTAGTTCTTGATAATTGTCCATTATTATTATTATTGTTATTATTATTTGTTGATGTCGATACACTTGTTTTTCGAGTTTTTTGTAAACGACGATTTTTTATCGTTTGTTTATTATTATTATTACTAATTTCATGATCTGATTCATGAGCATCTGAATCAATGGATGATGATTGATTATGTGAACGATGTACACTTGATTCACCTTCTTCATCTGAGGAACTTGATACTGCAATCGACATAGTTTTTATTCTAGTATGAGCAAGAACATTTGCTATACGACGACTTGCTTCTGACATAGATTTATTATCACACTAAAATAAAATAATTTATTTATTTTTTTTTAGTATATTAATTAAAGGTTGTAATGCCATTCTATATTTATGTTTTCCAGAAATAGATAATAATTTCCGGAATGAAAAATTTTTTAATAAAACTTAAGTACACTATTTGGAATTTTATGTTAAGAATGAAAAAATAAGCATGCTGCTGATTAGATACCTACACATATGGAATATAAGGAATTTTGAATGTCCCTTAAATGTTTCAAGAGAGTTAGATTCATTATACTCATGTTTTTACTGATATAAAATATTAAGTTTTATAAAATATGTTTTAAAAAAAATACCTTTTGTTCATTAATTTCTTTTGATACCGGAGCTGGTGCAATAGCATGGAAAACAAATGGTGGTGATGGAGAATGGGACATACTCTGAAGAGACTTTTTATTTAAATAATGTCCATTATGTTGATGATGATTATTATTATTATTATTTGTTTTATCAATGGTAACTGGTTTTGTAGGTTTATTTTGATGAAAATTATTTGATATTGCTGTAGATTTTTTCGAACGAGTATTAAGTGTACTTGATGATGCATAATTTTGTAAAATATTTGTTGCACTTAACGGCTTTTTTAAACCATTACGATTAGGTTTTGTTTCACTTCCATTTGTTGCCATATTATTTATACTATTACTAGTTGGTAATCTTGATTTAATATTACGTTGTGATGACGTTGTGGTCGACATTTTGAAAAATAACACGCAGATAAAAATACAAGAAAATGAAAATCTGACTAAATATATTCTTTGATAAACTAAAGAAATATCTTCATTACACAGTAAATAAATATATAATATATGTCGTATCTCGAAAGATGAATAATATTCTTTCGTATTCGTTTATTTTGTGAATAGTTATCTATTATAATAAAGCTTGTCAAAATATTTGACTAATAGGTAAAGTCTTTTTGTTCATAAAATTTAAATAATAATAATAAGTATTATTATTATTATTATAAAATGAATCTCTTATTAAAATATTGATAATAGAATGAATGAATATTTGAATAATATCGATAGAAATTGTCGATAATATATATTCCATTACATAGATTGGATCAAATCAGTGAGTATGTCGATATTTTCTTTGAGAAAAAAAGAAAATTATTGACATAAAACACTTTTCAAATACGTTGAACAAGAGAAAAATATGTTGTTGCTTGTATGTTGATGATATATTCGAAATGGAATCTAGAAGAAAAAAAGAATAAGAATAAGAGCAAAAGCAAAAAAAAAACAGACAGACTAAATGTAAAACGTGTCTGTAGTAAGCCGTTAACGATTGAAGGAAAAACGACGACGGGAAAAAAAAATAAGGCACAGATTTTTTTTTCTTTCTTACAGGAAAAAAGAACAGACTCGCTTTTTTTCTCTCTCTCTCGCCTTTGTCTCTTTGTTTTTCAAGTAATACTGGCTAGACTTATGTAAATAATTTACTTTACATTTTTCGAAGGGAAAAAAAATGAAGTTCGCCATTCCAAATAAATAACAACAATTTGTTTTAGTTACTCAGTTTTTTTTTTCTTAAATTGATTTTCGTTTTTTTTTTTCTTCAATACTTTTACTTGAATCAAGTAATCATAAGTCCATTATAAGAGATGGCCTAAAGAAGAAAAAGCAAAAGAAAATGTTAACGTGCCAAGAAAAAGAAAAGATCTACCTAAGATTCATCTAGTCGATCCTTGCCTTTACTCTTTCCGTGTACGACAGAACATACGTGAATTTAATGCAAGCGCAAAGTGAAAAACACTTTTTTTTTTACTTGTTGTATGACATTTTCTCTTTACGTAAATGAATAGAGTATGCAAAATGGTAAACAACAATAGAATGCATTTTGTTAATCAATATCAACAAACAATAGTTTGAATAGACTGAAGAAATTACATAGAACTACCCAATTGGATAGAATGTATTAGAGAGGCCGCTATAGTGCGTTCATGTGTTCACTATATAATGTTACTTTTCTAATGTCTCTTGAGACATATATCTATCTATAATTAGTGCAAAAAAAACATTATTTGTACTCTTTCCGTCATATATTATTCTAGTCTTGCTTTTCATCGATTTACAACCGTAATTGGAATTAGGATGAATCGAAAATAACAGCTGACGTCAATGTTCTTACACACACATCCACACGAGCGAGTGTATCTCTCGTTTTTTTTTTCATTATTTTCTGTAACGACAAGTTGCTACCATATGTGCCTACGCTCTTCTTCTATTATCTTTACCAAGTCAATACAAGTTCTCAAGAACCGAATGAATGATTCTTTTATACTCTTCCTTTACATGCCTACATTTTCGCTTTCTCTCGTCAATCGATAGCAACTAAAATTCAATTTAACATAGGCTACACATACATCAATGGCCACTGGCAATATATTAGTGACTCGATGACATTTTCTGTACCGGTAAAAAAAATTGAAGAAAATATGTAGGGCACATTATATTACATAATCAAAATCTTCTTTTCTTTCTATATTGTGATCAATATGACCTTCACGGAACTATACATCCTGTTTATGCATTTGTATCTATAATAGAACAGAGATTCTTTCTTTTTTCCCCTTGTCTTTCTTCTCAAATATCAAATTGTTTATGTCAACAGGCTAGGAAATCAACTATTATCTAATGGGTCAACTCGTTTTGGACACTGATAAAAAAAGAAACTAATAACAATCCATACAAATCCTTAGATAGAGTTCTTCTTAACATTATTGAAGAGTTTTAAAGTATTATTAGATATAATAGTTTTCTTTCTTATTCGTTATACACCAACGAAAAAGAATATAGAACATGGTGTAGGCTCTTTCTTTCTTCGCATATGTTTGATTGTCTCATCGATTATCCTTTAAGACAAAAATACAATTTGCTTATCATTAGAAGTGGTAAGAACGTGACCAGTACACATGTGTTTCTGTACTTGGCTCTTCCTTCCCTCCTCTTCAACTTGTCAATACTCTTATCTACCTCCTCTGCATACATATATTCATAAAACTATCATTTAGACTTTGTTAGACATGTATAAAATGGTCAAATTTCATAGAAAGATCTAATCTCTATTTTTTTTCATTAAAACAAAGATTTTTTTTTTATTGCTCACTTATGTTGTAAGATACATTACATATAGACGATGTTTAGTAACATACCTGTGCATAATGATGAGGCATAAAAAGATGAATATGTCGTGTTTAGTGAAAAAAGAAGTGAAGGAGAAATAAGTTAATCAAAAATGACGAACCGAGCGATGAGCGTAAAAACGGGCTTGCAAAAACGCACGTTACTTTTCTTTCCTACTTCGTCATCATCAACGGTTGTTGCTGTTTAAATCGTATCGTGGTCGAGATAAATGCACACAGCCATACAATATTAAACGTGCAAGTAGGCAAACGAACGAATACTTCAGAGGTATGCGCGTGTACTTCAAGCGGAGTGTAAAGAGCAATTACTTAAAAAACATATACTGCTTAGTTGCAATAAATGTTTTCTATTATACTATTAAATGAATGGAATGCAGCAGAAGATATGTTGCGAAGGAGGGAAAAAATGGAATATACATTTATTTATATCATTCGTACTACACTAGCATATTTATTAGTGCCACATCATCGTCTATTACTTAGCTGCATCATCGTTAGTGTCCTCGATCGTATGGATTAATATAGAAAAGAACTAGACAGAATGAAAGATTTTCTTCGAAGCAAAAAAACGTATTCTATATATGGGTCAACTGTCGGTCATTTGCTATTCATCAGATAGAACATGTCACTCGACATCGCATGCTTTAAGTGGGAGAATTTTTTTTTTCTTTATATATTACAAAAAAATAAAGTAGAAGACCCAATATAGATAAGAAATTGTATTACTGTACTTTGACATTGGCAATCAAGGGAAATATCAATATGCATTCATTTTGACTGTTAAATAAGTGGAAACTTTTGCTGCGTACATCGAGGTATTTATGTATATAGTTTGTTTTTTTTCTTCTCCTCCATAATGATTCTCAACACGTCGATTACAACTATTGACGCCTAGTTGGTATTTCATCATCAATACATTTTTTTTCGGCATTGATCTGTAAATGCCAAGGAATTTTAGTATTCAAAAAGCAAATTTATTAGGTACACAATAAATCCTGATAAAATATAATCAACACTCATATGTTTTATTGCTTTACAATCCAGACAATTGTACTTATTTCTAGGCTTTTTCCGTCAAGTTCAGACGAAAAAAACAACAACAAGTTTATATCTTATTGATGATGATCATCTATCTTATATTATTCTTAATAACATAGTACTGCAAAATGATTATTTTCTTTTCTTTTTTCTTACAATCGATGATGTTGTATGTAGTATATAATACACAACGATGACATAAAACCTCCTTGTCGTTTTTTTTGTTATATATTTGCGCTGTAATCTAGTCTTAAAGTCAGTCCAATGGCAACCGATCGATCAAATTGTATATTGTGTCTATAGTACAAATGTGCGCATGTTCGTAAATATATATGATATAGATATAGTCGACATTTGATAGAAGTCGTAACAAAAAGTTTCTTTGGTCGATATTCTCATATAGTCAACAATAAAAATAACTTTTGATTTTTTTTAAAATATTTATTTTGAAGCAAGAGAAAGAAAAAAGAAGTTTATAAGACATCTTCTTGTCTAATCTTATTAATCAATGTCATGAACATGGACTAGAATGTTATTTTTTTCTTTTAATAATAAATAATATTTTTCTTTTTATTAAATTTTTTACAAAAACATGCTGTTGTTTTTCTTTCGAAGAAGACAGAGAAAAGAAAAAATTTTGAATGAATTATTTAACATGATAATATCAGCAGGAAAAAGAATTATTATTCCTAAATGAAATAAAAAAAAAAACAGAGTTAAAAACTAGAAAAATAATTTTGTTTTTTTTTCTTACTTCATTTTCCATTGAATCTTGTAAGATTGTATTCATATTTCCCATAATACATCGACCAGTTAATGTAATTGTTGTTTTAAAATTATTTCGTCGTTTTATTGTTAAAATAACATTTTCACTATAGAGACCAAATTTTTTTGGACGAAATTTACAGGTTAATTTAACAAATGATTTCTCTCTGAAAAAATAAAATTTTAAAAATTTCAATTGAAAAAAGAAAAAGAACACGCATGCTCTTTATAGAGTAACGCATTACCTGATTGTAGCACGACGTACACTAATGCAAAATGGTAAATGTGGTTCACTTATATCAACCTATCAAAAGAAAAAAGAAATTATATTTAAATAGATGCTATTATACTTACATCACATGGATCTGTTCGACTATAATTTTTTATTGTTAATTTAAGAGTTTTTGAACTTGTTGTTAAGTCATCATTGATACAAACCTGACCAAAATCCAGTATATTCTGTTCAATACCGATCTGATTTGCAATATCACTTTTAAAAGAAGACAAAACTAAATTTGATTCTATTTAAAATAATTGTCTATTTTACAGTATAGCATCTTTTTGTCGATGTTGACTAGTTGAAGTAAGATCGCCATCACTTTGAGCTGTTGTTGATGCTAACGACATATCTGATACTTGACTTTGAGATGATGTTCGATTAGTAAATTGTTCATCTGAATTTCGTTGTTGTTCTTTCGTTGATGATAGTAATATTGGATGCTAAACATTTCAAAACAACAAAAAAATAAATTGATTAAATTGCTTATTTTATTTTTTTGAGAGGAAAAAAAAACTAAAAGACATTCTCCAGGTCTATTTTGTCATCATTAAATGCATAATGTGAGAACAGTCTTATCACAAATATTAACATAATTTGGAAAAAGAGTAATTATTCTTAAATATCATCACCATTAGAAAAGAAATGTTGAAAGGCAATGTACCTCATTTCGTGGGTCATGGCAAACACCAACTAATGTAACCAGTGATGTTGATGATGGTGATTGATGTGGAGGGCAAAATTGACATTTTATATTCAATTTACATTGATAGTTGCCCGTTTGAAATGGACAAAAATGTACTTTGATCATTATATCTTGTTGAGATTTAATCATATATTCAATTTTATCTAATTGAAATGGAATTATTTGATGATTTTCATTTGATGTTGAACTTGTATCTGAGATTATATCCCATTTATGAATATTAACAGATAACTATATAAAATAAAAACAACATAAGAAAACAATTATTGATTTTATTTTGATATAGGAAATTACTGTTATGTCAACTGAGCCATTATTTTTAATCGGTACATCAATTGAACTTGTTTTATTAGCATAACATGATGGCATACGAATGATTTTTGATGATGGAATATCAAGCCACCAATGATCATGTTGTTCAGTTAATTGATGATGACCTAATGAAATATAATTAGGAGATATTACTTGTCGAAGAAAAAGAAGAACGTACTCAAACGTTGTGAATTAGCTGAAAGTAAAGATGAAGATGATGAACGACTATTTCGTTGAAATGATGATGTTGATGATCTTATGAAAATAATTTAATTCAAAATTAAAAAAAAATATAATAGACTTCCATTCGAAACGTATACTTTTCATCACTTGGTTGACTATGAAGTGAAGTAATAATTGGACTATTTGTATCATGCTGATGACTATAAATATCTGATGAATTACTAATTGTTGTTGGTGGTGGATGAATACAAAGTGGTACTGATTGATGCTGAATGGTTGTTGATGTTGATGGTGCATAAGAATAAATAGGATGATAAGAAACTACTGGATAAAATAAAGGCTGAGGATGATGCGCAGGCCATGAAGGAAATGGAGTTGATGGAAATATATGTTGCTCTTGTGATTGCTGCTGTTGTTGTTGCTGTTGTTGTTGATGCATTTGTGCACGTGATGAACTTGTTGAAGAAGATGATGAGGATCCTGCCAAATGAGATGTTTGAGTTTCAGTATTAACTGTTGATACATCTCCATTCGAACTCAAATTTGAATAAATATTTCCATTAAGAAGATGATTATGACGACAATGAAGTGAAAGTATTGACATACTATCAGATAAATCTAAACTATGTCGACGATTATTATTACTATTTGTTGTTAAATCAAGCATATCACAATTAACACTAGTCGATGTTGATTTTGGTTTTACTTCAAATAATGAACGACTCACCTATAAATAGACAATATTATTAGATTGATAAATCTATCAAATGTCTAGTATTAATATACCTCGCCTTTCATAGGTTGTGATGCTGTTAATACAGTCTTGGATTTTTTAACAATGGTGTTGCAATTCTATTGCAGATATATACATATTTAGGGATGGACAAAAGTTTCGAACACTTGTATTGATGAATTTCCTTCTCAATGGTAATAGTTAGGAAGATTCTTAAAAAATATATTTGAGTAGATAAAAAGTTTCTCTATCATGGCTTATGAACCTGAAAAGTCCTATAAAACTGTTTGAGCAAGAACCTTTGGAAAACTCAAACTCTACTAAAACCAGATTTTTGGAATCCATTAAAAGCTTTTTGAAAATTTATATACAAAGTTACTTAAGCGTCAAATATAGTAAAATCATTGAAATTTTTTATAAAACAAAAGAAAAATACTTCTTGAATTTTCTACAAATTGAATGCAGTTCAATGAACGAAGAGCATGAAGACAGTCAAAACATCTCATTTTGCTCTATCGAATAAAACCATTTCCAAAAAGCTTCAAATAGATTCCAGAAAAACTAGTTTTATGGTAGTTTCGGTTTTTCAAATATCCTCATCCAAACAGTTTTTATAGGTTTTTTTAAGTTTACAAACCATGATAGAGAATTCTTTCAACAATTCAAATTTCTTTTTCATAGTCTTTCTAGCTATTATCCTCGAGACGAAAACTCAACAATAAACCTGTTCTAAACTTATAGCCACCACTATATATAAGAATATTAAAAAACGATAGTCTTAAATCTTACTTCATTAAAAGGTGAATCTTTTTGTTGACGTAAATTAAGTCCACTAGTAGATTTTTTATTAAGTAATGATGGTTCATTCCATCCAGTAACAATATTTCGCAAAGATCTTGGTTGTTGATTTTCTTTTGTTGCAATGTCATCAGTTTTTCCTTCAAGAAAATATTTTTTTTTAACAGTTTTTCAAAGCAATTCATTTACCAGCAAGAAGTGCATTGAGCATTTCATCAGGTGTTGACGATTTAGCCATAAAAAAAGTTGTTGTCGAACAACCAGGACTACCAGGATTTAATTCATTTGACCATGATTGATCTTGATTTTGTGTTATATCAGTAAGAATAGAATTTGAAAATGGTAACATAGGATCTTCACGAATAAATCGTTCACCTTCACGAGTAAAGAAATCTAAGATAAGAAACTAAAATGGTAGGACCTGTTTTTTTTTGTTTATTTTCAAAATAACCTTCTGAAGTTGATTTAAAATTGAAACGTTCATCATTATCATTTGTAACTGATTGACTAGTTAAATTTAGCCATGAATTGTTCATTTCAAACGACATTATCTACACTTAATAATGTAATCTAGAATGTTTTAGAAAACAAAACGTACAGATATATCTTCTATGAACTATTCCATATGATACCATACATAAGAATATTCAAATATTTATTTGCTATTTAACTAAACAAAAGACTTAATTATCTATATACTGACTTTGTCTGACATCTAGATGATTCGTTCAAATCAAGTCATCTATTTTGTCTACTATATTCAATAAAATGTGATTTTTAAAGAATAACAAACAATTCTTTTTCTTTTTCTTCTACACATGTATTCCTTTAAAAAACTTGGCAACAAATTTTTAGTCTTAAATTCTAATTAAATTTGGTTCAAATCAAAAACCTTCTTCATCTTTTATTAAGTATCATTTTATCATAATAATATGTCTTAACCTATCAATGTTTCGACTAAAATAAAATTAAAGCAATACATCTTGTGTAGTTAAGTAAACATGAATAGGTTTACTACAATTGAACGATGCTTTGAATGGAGACATAGCCTTTCTTAATCCATTGATCGTTGTTAGTCTGATAACAATAAAGATACTAGAGTACAACTTGTTGTCGCTGAGAATCCATTAAATGTCTTTCAAGAACAAACTGTATCGAAATCTTTAATGTCCTAATATAAAGTTTATTCCTAAGCTATCTTACTTCATATTGTAACAGCTGTCGGTAATAATTCATTTTTAAAGGATTGACAAGAAAATCACATGTCAACGTCTCTTCAGTACATGTATCCGTCGCATGATTGCAGTTTCTTAATATTTTACAATGTGCAAAAGATATTTCATCAGTAAGCGTAATTTTGAAATGTAGTTTTACTTTGAACATTACAATTCGTACTAACCAACAATTGAAGTTTGATAGTGTGTTCCTATAATTTATATGATCTTATATAATGACCACTCATTAGCAAAAATTAGAAAAGTTGATGCCACAGAAAAATAATATCTATTTCCTATTTGGATATTAATCACTGGTCTGCTGGATGCGTATCAAATATCAGAACTCCCTATAAATCGCTTAAGATTTCATATTGACAAGATCGACTGAGTCGTTACTGATATACGTCAATATATGAAAGATGCATCATAGTCTTAATTATAGACAAGCTGTTCTCGTTTCCTTCGTTCTACATACACATAATTACGTATAATCTGTAGGATTATCATTTATGTTTTTCTCATTGCTGGAAGGATCCAGATAGTGAGATATTATTCGCTATTACAAATAATGTTTATCTCTACAATCATAAATATGATTTAATACGTTCTCTGGGTATAAATCAACAACATTAATTTATTTTTTAATTTCGTTTTATATAAGTAAAAACTAGAATTTGACCTTAAAAAAAATGAATCTTTACAAATCGGAAAGTCAACGAAAAAAATAAAATGAAGTGATTTTTGATATTGTATAAGAAACAAAATATATATCCATATGATGATCATTCATTGTTTAGTAATAATCCATGAAGAATTGTTTATTTCGAATTATATTATTTAGAGCTAGACGTGTACGAACTTAATCGAGCAAGAGTACATAAGAGTAAGTTTCCTAAGATCTCATTACAGAAAATTTAATTAGTCGCTTTAACAACAACGTATCAATTTTGAGATTGAGAGACATTGTAAAAATCGTGAATAAAAATGTTGTTATTAATATTTTTTTTTTTGTATTATCAAGTTTCAAAAAATGAAACTACATACCAAAACTTTATCAGATTTAAGAACAGTAAGACAGCATATAATTTTTGAATATAACGATGCGCGATGCAGACGCATTACAAAACTTGTTTAAGAAAATATTCTTTCGATAGGAGCTGATATAGCCGGCGCTGACAAGTGTTTCAAACTAAATTCATATACAGTAGGATAAAGATTTTTCTTGATGAAAAGTAAATTACTTTCTCCACTTTTTTTTCTGATAGAAAAGGAACAAGATTCATGAAAATGTTTCGTTTATTATCAAAAGAAACGTGTGGATGTTAGCGTTCGACGTTTCCGAAAAGATTGGAACCGGAAACCGCGAATGAAACCTTAGAAAAAAAAACACTGCGAAACTGTTAAATCATCAGATAGATACAAAACTTCTTAAATCTTTTTATGTTAAGAAATCTTCATTTTTTTCATTCCTGAGACTAAAGACTTCTGCATATATATATATATATGTATAATATAGTTTGGTTTAAGTACTGAAATATCTGACGTCTTCAATCTCAACAAATCAATAATGAAAATTTCTCAACATATATTTAAAATTTTCGTATCTATCTGATGGTTTAACGGTTTCGGTTACACGTGCTATTTAGGAAATCGAACTGAAACCGGAGCCGACACCTGATTCCGGTTCCGAGTAATTTCCGGAATCTTCGAACTCTATCGGATGTGAATATGAGCAGGGTGTGGATCTTTCTCTTGATTGGTACCCACATCCTAATTGAGTCGTAATATTATCACCACGAATTTATTTTATTCATTAAGAATGTTTCATGCATACAACAAGAAAGAAGAGCTATATAATATATAGACACGAAGCAATTATCGATAACATATTATGTCACTGGTGAAAGAGAATAACAAAAAAAGATTATGTCTGTCACTATATATCACATTGTGGCGTCTGCATATTTATTTCATAATATGTATATACATAAAACAAAAATAAGTATTTAGCTGTTTATTTCATCCTCGGAAAACATAAACTACAATTTAATCAAGCATCATTTTGATATAGTGCTTATTTATCTAGGAATTCGAATATTCAATCTTTGAATACAATTACAAGTGCGAGTACTTTGAGTACTTCGTCCCACTCTGACGTTTTTACACATCTCAGCTTTCAGCTTATTTATATTAAAACATTTTTTTTTAATCTAAAAGCTTCAATCAAACAAAACAATATCTGTTAATTGATTTTGTTTATCTGGTCTCTTGCAAAAGTACTATAAGTTATTAATCGAAATTTATTTGATTCAAATTAATAAATGTTATATTTGTTCAATGGACAAACAGAGTTTTTCTTTTAAAAATGTTTCCTATTCTAAATTTAGTTTCTAGCACGATTTCATGCAGTTTTATGATATATTTTTTTCTCACGAATCATTAACGTCATCTTTTTTGGTAGCATTTTAATGTTTAAATGGTTTTCTTTTCTCTCATGTGGATACTAAAAAGAAAGAGAAACAGCAAATGAAATGTATAAAGTTACACGAACAGAATGCATAATGATTTAGCACAAAGAAAATGATACTGAAAGGATATATACATACATACACTAACACATTTTTCTATAATGAAATGACAGACATAATCAAATAACGAAGAAAAAGATATTAAATATCTATATAATAATTTTCTTGATGTCATAAAATACAATTATCTATTTCTTTACAATCTGAACTTTATATCAAAATCGACAGTCTTGACGATATTACTGCTAAATTACTGTCAGATATTATTTGAAAAAATGCCAATCAAAATGATATGTATCAAATCAATGATCGATAGAATAAACACATCATCTTTGGAAAATTTCTATTAAAAATACCCAAATATTATTTAATATAATCTTTTTTTGGTTGTTACAAAAAAATTTGAAGAACAGGTAAAATAATTTTGATATATGAAAGAAATTTATCGTTTTCATAGTTGAGTTTGAAACATAGAATAAAATCCATGAAACTAGTCATAGACACTACTCATGGTTAAATTGAAATATTTAGCCAGATGAACATGTTGCTTAAAAATATTAGTTTCAGAATTGCTACATACATCAACTGGAAAACAACATCAATTAAAATTATGATCAGGTTGTTCCTTGAAAAAAAAATTGAATATTTTCAAAAGAAGAAGAAACATATGTCAAGCATGAATTTACAAAGAATGATAAATCATTTTGTCTAAAACATTGCATTGAAAATTATGAATACAATGTTGAAAATATTTAAATGAAATTGATTAAAAATTTGAATCAATCTTTTGTTAATCTAGTACTTATTGAGAGTCATTTTCTTGATGATAATTGTTGTTTTTTAACCTAGTATTTCATCATGTAATCAAGTCATTATGAAATAGATACATAAACAATCTTGCGTTTTGATTGATAATCATCTTCTTAGCTTATGCCATGTTAATCTTCATTTGATCAATCATTTTTTAGTTTTTAATATCAAAAATAGTCTAGCAGAACTCTGGGGAATAGTAACAGTTTACTAGTCATTTTTTTCCATAAGGACATAGTAATTTATTTTTTATTTAATTTCATCATTGAAAATATAGAATGATATAACTTCTGGTTTATTTGTTATGTATATTACCTTTTATATTATACACTGAAACTATATTATGTATTCTTTGCAATAAAACTACTCAGTAGTATCTTTTTTTTTCCAAGATTTCTATAAAATGATTTTTAATGTGTAGAACAAATAAATTAATAATTTTTATTAATTATTGTTTATGACAAAATACAACTACCATTAAAAATAGATCATTTTGAAACAGAAAAGATGTGCTCAAAAAAGACGAACAAAATAAGAAAGATTGTAGAATATGATGAGTAACAAGTTAATGTGTCGAAATTGAACATTGATGACATGATACTATCATTGAATATATTCTTACATTTATCAACTTTATTCCAATTTCAAAGTTGAATTAGTAGAAAAGATATTTTGCTTTTTAATGGATATAAATTCAATATTTTTACGGATATTTTATCATAATTATTTCGTTGTGTGAAATATTTCATAAAATCAAATCATAACAATAGACTATTTATGTACTCAGGGTCAAATCTCTATTTAATCCATGAATGCCTGGATAAGTTTGTAATCGTGGTTGACTCATTATAAAAAATATATGCTTAACCAACGAGAACTAAATCATACATAAGCAATAATGACTAGACTATCAATTACTAAAAGTAAAATAAAACTTGAATTATTAAAATACTCATTAGCATAGGCGTACATCACATAATATTTTTGTTAAGAAAAATGTAGATATATCATTATTAGGTACAAAAATTACAATCTGTTGACAAATTTCAAGCATATGCACTCTATGTGGTTGAGTAAAATTGACAATTAAGTGAATATTATCAATTGGTAGTACTATTACAAGCATAATTTATGATTTTATAAATACTTAGGTTCTCTAATCAAAAAGAAACCATTTCTAGAACGTTTTTCGATAATAAGAAGGTGTTAAGAGAGCATTGATAATTTGTTAAATTATCATATTGGGTATTATCATTCCAAAAGCGTACAATGAGGTGTATAATGGTCGAAATCGGAAAGTGTTGAAAAAAAAGTGATGTGTCTAGTGAACCGTTGACTTTCGCGCCTACAGTTTAATATTGCTTTTCTCATTGTTTTATCGATTTGTATTTGTAACCAGTAGTAACAATGATGTATAACACTTTTGCTTCATCTGCACTAGATGAAGACCATGCAAATAAAGAAAAAACCAAAGCTCTTGAATTTCATGAAAAGCTTCTTTTCCTTTTTTTTTCCATGTCTGCTATAATGTTTGTCTTATCTCATACAATAAAGAATATATCTTTGTACTCAGAACTCTCTAACGCACTTTTCGATCATTTCTCACTTCCATATTTTTTCCGGCACTTCTTTTTCGACCTCTCTACATTTAACCGAACGTTCTATAGGATGCTATGAGAGGTTTTGTATATTTGTTAAGACATTATTTGATAAAAATAATAATAAAAGAAAGATGAATATGGAATATTTTTTCTCACTTGAAAACCCGTTATAATAGATGTATGCAAATAGTGATAATGAAAAACAGAAGGATGCAAAGGAAATAAAATGTGAATGTGTGTAAATGAATCAATGATTTTGTTCATATGTCTATATATATATCTGTCTCAAAAAAAAAAGATTTTCTTTCAATTCTATAACATATTTTTCAATGAAAGCTAATTAGCCGTGATATTACAGTTAAAGACAACTATTATCAATAAAATACCATATAAATAAGATTTATGAATAGAAAGTCACGTTGCACGAATTTATACATAAATGAGATGTTATTTTAGTAGTTTGAAATAAATATTGAATTATCATCAAAAGCAAAAAAAAAAACAAATAAATAAAAGATAGAAAATAATCTGTCAAATAACAATATATCATTTTCGAGTAAGAATACCACTCTAAAGTTCAATTATGAATTCTATAATTTTATTCTCATCTCTGGAACAAATCTATATTACAAGAATATCTATTAAATAGATAGAATTAATACATATACATTATTATGTTATTTTTTTTAAATATGATATTGAATTTTTGACTATATACAATAAGATTATTTTGTTTTAGTATTAGAAAGCTAGAATATAATGCCTTGAAAATGTTTGTATATGGAATTTTATTTAGGTGAACACAGATCTGACATATAAGTATATAAAGATAATTATGCATTCATTTGTTTCTTCACTTCAATATCTTAATGTAACCCCTCAAAAGTATTCACTATGATGAGAAAAAAATAAGAAAGAGAACAAAAAAAGACAAAAGGAACAAAAAAAATAATAGTATAGAAGTAATGTCTCATTTATGAAGTCTGATCAAGAAATTTATCTAACAAATACTCATGTTTCATACTCTTGAATGGAAGAATCTACCAAAATAAAAAGAGGTAAACACTTTTTCTTGATGAGCAAAAGAAATTTTAGATGATGTGTTCTTGTTCTAAAATACATTGAAGAAACTCTAGGAAGTTTAATTGATACCTACAAACCAACATTGTTATCTCTAATGAGAATCTTCTTGTTTTTCAGTTACTTTACGGTATGTCATGCTACCTAGTGACAGATTCAATACCTGAATATCTTTCCTATAATTATGAGTAGCTGTAGTTCTGAACAGAAGGTCGGCCTAATACACAATTCTTGGATTCAATTGCTTAAGCTCTCCATACATCCTAACTAACTACAAAAGCAAGTGTAGATCACAATGTAGTCAGTATGCTATCAGTTAGATGATCCGAGACACATAGCGGTTAGTAACTTGTTAAAAGGTTATTCCATAGATGTTAGTATTGAGATTTGCATACATTATCGTGCGGAGACGTGTTGAGCAACGAAGCTACTCCAGCATGACGGTTGAGAGTAAAGTGAGAATCCACAACTAGGCATATTGTCCCTCTAAAACTTTTTACAGCAACGAAATAACTATTATAATGAGGCTTAATATTAATGAGGAGAAGAAACAGATATTCTTTTATCAGAATAGCACATGTCAGTAGTTAAGTTCATGGATAAAATATTCAAAAGTATTACAATTCTTTCGTTTATATTTTGTATTCAATTTTATTGATCAAGACTACTATAAGATTATCAACAAAAAAAAATTGTGTGAATTCGGTTTTGAATAGTATTTGTCTTATGACATCAACCTAAATGTTCACATATATAACTCGACAAAGGAATTGGATATTTTTTGTGAGTACACAACTACTATTTAGTTAGATCACTTTCAAATCTTAGCTTTATGTCTCTAATGATAGAAAAATCACATAGCTCAAGATTAGTTTAGTTTCTCAAGTTAGTTTGAGAGATGCAAGAGTTGTGTCAATACGACAAAATCTTTACCATGAAGCAATGAAACGATTGCAATGAACTAACTTGTCACTTTCCATTAGATTAATGACTGACAAGGATAGTTTATTTAATAAAAAAGTCATAATAAAAGACTTATCAATATTCATATCTCAATTTCATTGATTGAAGACTATTATTAATATAATTTTCTACTGACCTATTAAAACCGTTGTATTCTGACGATATAGCTGTCTGTTTCATAACTATTTTTTTCTTTACAATTAGTCATTTTCTTTTCGGGATTCAAATTATTGCGTATCCGTCATTTTGTCAACATTATATGCAATGGCTTTATATTTGTTGATGATTGTCAGTGTGTCTATCTCATATTTTTCGTATGATCCTTTGTTATTGTTAAGCTATCTTTAACAATTATTTGAATCTATTATAAGCAGCCTTACCAAATTCATATATCAGAAATTGGTAGATTTACAGTAAAAAAATCAGGAAGAAAGCCAGGAGATTTTTATTTAAAGTTAGACAAGAACGTTACAATTTTTTCTCGAAGATCAATTAAACAGTAATTCTATTGAGTACTTTTCTCTGTGTCATATTATCTTGGTAACGGAAATATTTTCTTAGAAATCATGTCACATGAAGAAGAAAGATAACTAGATGGTATTCAAGTTTCAGTCGACTGTGAAATGTGATGTGAAAGTACGAATGTCGATTATCGAAGAAACATCGATATTTCATTATAAAAAAAAAACAATAATTGTTTTTATGATTTAACATAAACCGAATTTTCTCCTCACGATATTTACGTTGTACTGGAATCAGATTTTTTTTTTGTTGCGGTAAATCGTAAAACTTTAAAAGCTTTGATCAATCAGCTGATTGAAGTCTGAAAAAATTTGTAAAGTAGCCATTCAGAAATACATTAGTAAGACAAGTCTTTTAACAGTTATCAACATGTTTCTAATGGATACTATCGATCAATCGCTTGATTCTCTTTCTGAGTCCTTACTTATCATTAGCTATATTTGCAACTGTCTTAGATATAAGCAAAATGAGTGACGGCTAAGTTTTGCTGCTGTCATCGTTTTAATTATCTCGAAGATTCTAAGTCCAGAAAAATTTCTCTTCTTGAGGCGTTATTGATAAGCAAATAGAACGTCCTTAAAACGACTGGAGAAACTGGTACCCTTTCGATCTCAACACTTATGTCGAGTTTGAAAGAGTATTTTCAGCGTTTCCATTCTCGATATTGTTGCAATACAAAATGACAAATTTTCATGTGTATATCAAGTAAGTAAATTAACAAAAAGAAAAAAACCGATGCCAACTATTGTCCATCAATTAGATTATCATTAGTGTTACCGATAATTAGTCATCGCTAAAACAATGCGGAAAAAGTGCGACTTCCGCGCTTTCAAGTCAGAATGAAGAGCAAGATTGTTTCAGTATATCAACATAATAGAACTAAAAAATATAGATTATCTATAATATTCGAATTTTGCTTTGGACAAATGATCTTTGGACATGAAATCCAAGAAAGCAACAAAGTATTCCATTGACCACTATTAAACTTCTATCATCGGTCATTTTAAGGTCATTTATTAAAATATTTTTAAAAAAATAGTAGAAAAGAAAGGTCAAAGGATAACACTAGATATAGACTAGAAAAGTTACTCCTTTCTCATGTAATTTCTGGCACTTAAAACATGACTATATTATTTTTAAAAAAAGGAATTTGTTTAAAGAATTGTAAATTACTTAGAAAATACTAGCAAAATTTTGCATAGTAGTAGTCGTCAATGCTCACTTTTATTTTAAATTTTGCGTCAACCAAGTTGCGTATCATTGTGTTTCTGTTGTTATATGAAAAAAAGAGTTCACGAAACTGAAGAACACATCTCCATTTAAACATTGCGATAAATTAGTTCTATTTTTCTTTTTCATTTTTGTTGATGATTCACAATGTATTCAAAAATTAAAGTAAAAATCTAAAATTCGACTCATCAAGTCAGAAGATTTTATTCTATTGTTTAAATCATCGTTTGATTATTGGTGCTCATTTTCACGTTTATATTGTACCTCTGTATTTCCATTCGTTTATAAAAAATAGTGCAATTGGAATAATCGCTCAAACATTGAATTATCTGAGTATATAATAGTTGATCCATTTGAGATAGCTCCACTTGATGTAAGATTTTTACATGCATGGAAATTGATTGGTCATCATTTGGATTAATATATAAGACGATAACGGTCGATATGTGTTTCAGTGAAAATTTTTTCAGATTCATTGGATGAAACAGTTGAACATAGTTCAAATAAAATATTATAGCATAGTTATATGAACATGATAAACAATTCAACTTTTGAACATATGACCATTTACTAAGGACATATTTTACAAAAGATTTTCATGAATTATTTCTGAAGATCAAATATTGAAATAAAGTCTCTCAAATTAAGCTTACATAGATGTAACTTTAACAGGCCTAATTCGAATCTATCTTAAGTAATCATGTATCTTGTCTAATACACTCTTAGTAATCACTTATTAATAAATAAAACATGTGAAAAATGTTTAGAAAATGTCATGGTTTATTCAAAGGAAACACTAAACTGTGAAAACGTATCGCATACAAAATAATTTGATCGATATTCTCTATAGGATTTATATTTTTCTATCAAAATTTTGTATAAGTGAAATAATTCTATAAATATGACTTGAAATAAATCTTTTTTATCTCTACTCGAAACATGTAGTATTCTCAACCTTAGCTCATCGACATTTTCATTTCAGAACATTGATTACTGAATGTGTCAACCCTTCTTTAATACTTTTTAAATAATTTATATATCAGTAATATTCTATTACATCCTTATTATAAATAGAATACATATTCGATGTCTTTGTTTTCTTATTTGAAGAACTGCTTTTTTTTGGGTGTGGGGTGAGGTTCATACGATTGAATAGACTCCTCAATCGTGTTTCCTCTGAAATGTAATATACAACAACAGAATAAGAAAGATTAATTTATTACAGAATGGAATAAAAAGAAAACAAAAAGAGAACTAATCGGAAATAAAACAGTTGCATGAGCCATTAGTCTAGATGCAAATTTTCATTTTGTCTTTATGATGTTCATATGTTTTGAATAGTCGTCTCGGCTTGACAAATTTTTTCTTTCATTTATTATTATTGGGACCGATAAGATTTGGTTTGCTAATACATAACTCACTATATCGATATGAATCGCGCATTACTTAATTTTCATTTATAAAAAAAAATTTCCGAAACTATGACAAATATATTGGTGCATAAATATTTTTTGTAAATATTTCATGATTAGAAATACTTCTATGTTAATAATTTGCAATGTCTAACGTTATTTCATGACTATGAATAATGATATATTTGTATTCTCTGTTAAGAACTGGTATGGTATGTCAGAGCGATATTTTGTTACTGTTGTTGTTTTGAAGTTTTTTTCTTCTTCATTTTAAACAAGAATAAAAAGTAAGTAAGGCAAATTCTATTCAAAGTTCTCTAATGAACATATTACTTTTATGATTGATAATGGTTTTTTATTTAAAAAAATACAACTTAATACTTGATTGTAATGCGGTAATTGGTTTTTGCTTCTATCCATTAGACATAAAGGAAATAATAGTCACTCGTTTCTTTTTTGTTATAGTCTTAGATAGACTATTCTTTTTTGTTGTTCTCACATTGACGTATGCGAATCATGTCGAAGAACAATCACAAGCGATTTTCTTTGTATGATAATGTCAAAATAGAACAAAAAAGAATAGACGAGAAGGAAACAAATAGCATTCACATAGAGTAATACCTAGTACAAAGTATTAGTAGATGAATGTGTCGTGATTTTCTGCTTTTGCGTACATGCATTATAGGTAGATAAACTATACTGAAATTTTGACAAATATTATATGAAAAATTTAATTTTAAAATTTTTATCAATGTAATTGAAATGATTAAACATGAAATCTCTTCTATTGATCTTTTCAATGATCAAGATTGTTTTTATTTAAACTCAAAGAGAAACTTCAAAAGTAAAATTTTTAAATATCACTTAGTTTTGTTTTGAAGAATATTTTATTACTATTTTAGAACTCATATTTCTATTATATTATAATGAGGATATTATTTTATTAGATTTCAATATTTGTATGAAAAGTTCATGTTAACCCTTTAATGTCAACAAAATATTTTGTTGTCTATTAGTTAAATTTAACAATATTAAAGTTTTCAAGTTAGTTTATATTTAACTAATGGATTTCATGATATATTTCAGAGAAAAAAAAACCCTAATTATATTTTGACAATTAAGAATCACTACAGTATGACTTCATATACTAACTACTTTATATTTCAAATTTTATAAAAGTCACATATACATGACAAGTTCTATTTGATGTTAGTCTGGATACTATATAGCCTTAAGGTATTTTACATTTCTTTTCGATAAGACTTACAACTACTTTATGTTCATATTGTCATTTGAGAATTCTTATGAAATAATTTAATAGAGCAATCTTTCTTCCTTCCTGTATTTTTTTAATAAAATTTCTAATATCTAATTTCTTCTATAAGAAAGAAGAGGAAAATAGATATGATAGAAAAAAACTAGCTATAGGAAAACTTTCTTTACTTGTCAACAAATCGTAATAAATTCGTATCTGAAGAAAGATTGAATTTCCAAATGTTCTTTTTTTGTCATTTATTCGTTTTCTTATTTCATAAACTGTATTTCTGTAAATAGAACTATACTTTATGGCGTTGAATATTGAGGAGAATAAAAAGTTATTCTTTCTTTTTTTTTCTCATGTGAGATAATTGAAAGACTTAACCGGAAAGAAACATCAATTAATATTGATTATTTATTCATTTTATAACAATATAATTTATTTTTATCAATCTCGTGCGTCATAAACGGATATTGTTCATTTTGACTATTGTTAATCGTCGCTAGAATATTTTCTTCTCTGATTCTTTCTTTCGCTCTTACCCGTTACAGCATTCTTAATATGGCTAGATGATTGAAGACATTTACAACAGATGCAAAAGACGACAATACAACCATGACGTTTTCTTTCTCATTTACATCTAGCACTTTTTATCAGCCTACAACTACAGAAGAATGGCAAAACTGACTCTTTTCGACTGTATGAATAAGTGAACCACTTTTATATTTTTCTTTCTCTTTAATATATCTCATAGAAAAACTATGCCATTTAAAGTGTTACAAAAGTATACACACTCGAATCAATTTTCTGCTAATACTATCGATTAATATGCATATACTTATATTCTTATAAACATATTTTATGGGATGATATGACAATTCTGCAATCTAAATGTACTCTAAGAAAATTGTTACTAAAAATATAGCAGACACATGCCAACAGTTCTGTGTTTATCTTAGTGATTAATATTTCATATTATTTACTCTCTGATCTTCCTTCGGAAATGAGTGTACAAATATATCATTAAATAATATACAAGAATGACCATCCTAATCATTCCTTTTTGACCATGACTAGTGATATTTTATTTTTTGTATTTGTCATATGGACTATAACTTTATTCTCTGTATTAAAACGCACATATATAATTCATATTATAGGCTCTACTACCAAACTCTACGACGAAAATGAACAATAAAACAGATTGTGAACTTATTCGATGGTCTCAACAAGCTTTAAAAATAGTCAAACCTATATATTATATATGTATTTTTGCCACCATAAATCATCTTCTTTTTTGGATTCAGTTTATTGCATATCCATCAGTTCGTCAACATTCTATGCAATGGCTTTATGCTTATCTAATAACTGATTTACTATTACTTATTCGTTTCTTTCTACTTTATGCTTATCGATGGTTACCAGTATGTCTACCTTATCTTTTTCGCATAATCATATGTTATAGTGAAGCTATCTTTGACAATTATTTAAATTTATTACAAAGTTATATTCTTTTAGCATTAAATATCTGTCGTTATTTACAAATTGCTTATAATCATAATGTTTATTCATTAAATCGTCGTTTGATTATTGTTGTTCATTTGCTCATTTATATTATACCTCTAGTCAGTCATATTATTATAATTATATGTGGATGGTCTGTTCTTGAACATCCACCTGGAGATGTATGTGATCTTCTACCTGGCACATTGACTACTCAACTTTTATTTCTTTTATTTTCTTATTTTATACCAGTTATTTTGACATTAATCTTTCTTTTACTTTGTCTTAATTATATTCATAATACTCATGGTATTCAAACACAAATGATTGTCGCTGCACGATTAAAGTATCATCGACAATTAGTTGTACAATCTGGTGTATTTTACTCTTTATTTTTAATCTTGTGGTCACCTCATCTAGTTGTATTTCCATTCGTTTATAAAAATAGTACAGTTGGAATAATCGCTCAAATATTAAATTATCTAAGTATAGCTGTCGATCCAATTATAATAGCTGCACTTGATGTAAGATTTTTACATGCATGGAAATCGACTCGTAATCATTTGGATAGATATATAAGACGACGGTCGACACCTGTTCGGGTAACATTTCCGTTAAACTCGTTAGAATAAGCAACAGGGCAGAATATTAAATCAATATAACTTCGTAACGATATGGTTATAATCAATTTTCTAGCTGTTTAAAAGAAACCTATATTTTGACATAGCTCAATTCACATGAAATAATGCAATTAAAGATCGTGGAAAGATTATTTATTATCCTTATTACCCTTCTTGAATACTTTAATTGTTGAAATTTTGAAATTCTACATTTTGCTTGTGTAAATTTCGTTGTCAAATAATCCTTTTTTTTTGTATCAATAATAGTTTGGATTTTGTATACATTTTTACTAAGGATTGAAATTATTTTAGTAATTAGTTATTAATTAATTAAACTTCGGCAATGTACAAACATAGTAAAAGATGTTTCATCAATGCTAATCGAATAACAATAATAAACGAAAAGCAGTGTTTGTTGACTTTTCTTGGAAGAAAAAACATATAAAAAAATTATAAATTTGTTTATCACGCGATTTATTTGAAACTTGAATTCGTAATACCATTTGAAGAGAACAAGATTTATCATTAAATAAAATAAGACTAAATTTATCAAATCTAATATATTTTCTTGATTTTTATTATCTTTTTGTTTCTAGTATGGTTATTTTTAATCACGAACAAAATAGTTGATTTTTTTTTCTCTTTTCTAACTAAGAAATCATGTTCTATTAAGTGAATCTGTAACATAAATCAGAAAAAGATAATAATGACCAAGATATTTATAAAGCGACAGAGTTCAATGAATTTCATTTTTTACACGAGTAGAACACAAATGAAAAACGAATTACATGAATAAAATATCGATTTTGAAACAAGCTGCTTTACATTTCGAAAATGTTGATTCATATTCTTTATTTTTGCATCAGTTATCATTCATTCACTGGATTTGAGCATTTATTTACATTAGTTGATGCATTTTATTCATTATTCAATCGGTAAAATTTTCAACTTGATTTATCTAAATTTTTGCATTAAAATGAATTCAGAATGGTATAAGTCATTGGAACATACATTTATGACGACTATACCAGAAAAAGAGGGCAGCTCATCCTTATAGTATTTTATGACATTAGTTGTCTGCTCTGAACTTTCTTCAATTTGGAATATATCGAACTGTTCAAGTTTCGAGGTAACTCGAAGCTGTTCTCTATCGTGTTCAATAATGAAAGAATATTCCTAACTATCGCACACTATTCAACATAATGTCATGACTATAAGTTGAGTTCTATAAGAAGCCTGAAAAAATTCGAATTCATGACCTCCTGATAATGATTCATAAATTTTTTATGGATAATTTTATTCAGAGTAGTATGTTTTCGAAATTATTCAAATGAGAAGGTTTTATCTGAATTATTTAATATCCAAATGAAACTGTCTTATGCAATGACTTATCGTAAGCAGCTGTTTTTATTCGGGAACTAAATATGTCCAGAAAAACTTGCTCATGTTCTTTATAACTTTGGGAATTTTCTAATAACTTTCAAATTTATCTATAGATAAACTTTAGTGTTCAAGATTTATTCTCTGCCTTTTTTTTCGAAAACACATGCTTTGAATAATAATTCAATAAAACAGCAGTCACTCTTCATTTATACGTCATAGATTCAAGTGTCTTTAAGTTTTGCTTAGACTTACACCGATTAATTCGTAGTCATAATATTAAGTTGAACGATAGCTGACACTTGAGAATCGTTCTCTCCTAAGATAAAAGATAGTTAAAACACATAATTACTTCTGTTTGAATGATTGAAAAATGGAAATAATGGTTTATTGAAATTCGATACTAAGGTTAGATTATTTGCAAATCTAAATATTCTATTTCGTGATTTTGTTTCTGCCATCACTAGATGGTTATTTGAGTACATACTATTCATGCTACTCTCAAAAGTGGAATAAAAAAAAGAACACAAATTTATGGAAAACTTGTTATAAATATGTAAATTTATAATTCATGGTTATTTATTATTTCGTAAGTGTAAAATGACATTCATTAGTGACACTTTTTGGATAAATGATTTATTATAATACTTTCCTGATGAATGTACTGAGTACAAGGTAAGGTATCCTGGTACTACTATGTCACAAAAACTTTAGAATACTCTACTATTTCTTAGCACTTACTACATAATGCTTCTAAATATTCAATCTATTAACTTATTCAAACATTTTTTATAGAATGTTATAGAAATTAGGCAAGCATCTGCAAAGTACTTATGTATTGAGACAATTCGTAGTAGGGTATTCAACTAAGATCCTGTGACGTACTAGTAACACGGTACCGGAAAAGTTACCGTGCTGATAGTTGATCCAATATATGAGTGGGAAAAATTTACGTTATTGAATTAAAGAGGAACAAATTAATTTCTAGTAAAAGAAATCCCTGGAAATTATCAGCAACATTAAAAATCACTGTCAAGCGTTAAGAATGTTAAGACTAACTGGCAATTGTTAGAAATGATCGAAAACTATCATAAATAATTAGAAATCGGTAGAAATCAATTGAAATCATTGATTACCATTGAAAATCACGAGTAGTAAAACCAGACAATGAACCCATGCTTGTTTTTATTGATTTCTATGATCTCTCATGATTTTCTTTAATTTTAAAGACTTCTGATTATTTCTCTTGATTTCTAGTAAATAGATAAAAGCTGATTTTCATTCATAGAAATCATCAAATATCACTAGAAATCAAAACGTCACTTTGCGCTCTCCTTAGTTCTGCATTATTCATTCGAATTCTTATTAAAAAGACAAATATCTTATTCAAATGATTTAAAGATAACTCAAAAAATATTCCTGGTGTTTCATACTATAGTAGAGTCTGAATACATGATTTTGAGAATGAGCCTTACCGTTTTTATTTATGATCAAAAATTGCCATGATCATAGGAAACTAAATCTTGAGTTCCGATTTTCAATCCACTACTATAAGTACAGTTCACAGCAATTAGTGTCATGGAATAATCTATGTTGATAGTACATTAGATAAACTGTTTAATCAGAGTTCGATAACTGGGCGAATATTGTCATGAATGCCGTCATACTGCATACACACGTGAACAGTGTCGTCTAGCCTATATACTATTCAATTCAAATTAAAAGAAAGTTCCAGATGCGAGAAAAACTTTCTATAAAATTACGGTATAACATTTACCTGTAGAGAATAAATAATATCAAGTTTTGAATCAGTCTTGTGTAGTCAGAATCGAGTTGACTAGTGAAAGAATAAAAAACTCACTATGAAGAGGGAGCCAGTTTCATTGTTTAACAACTTTCCTTCATTGTTTTCTGTTAAAATCAAAACTTAAGATTGCATAGGCAGTTCATTGATGAAGAAAAATGGATTAGACTTCTCTTCTGTTTTGTCCATTATTTTAATGATAAGTTTAATCGAAGGAAACTGTTAAGATTTGTTAATCTTTATGTCGAATTCAGAAGAAAAGAAAATTAATTCAATAATACACTCACAAAAATACCTACATAAAAACGAAACGACCACTATTCCAATGATTGAAGAAAAAAATATAATAGTTTTCCAGACGATTAATTAACCTATGTTTTATTTCTGGAATACAATAAAAAAAGTTTTGCTTTTATTTTAATAAACAATAAACAAATATAGGATTACATGAAAAGAAAAAATCATAAATGATTTTTATGTTTTTAAACTAACATCACGACTACGATATACTCGACCGTTTTCAGCAAGTTCACGTTGAATACGTCGTGGTAATGTACCAGTAACCGACACAGCATACATTCCTTTCACGTGATGTGATATACGTTGCCATTTAGCAACCCATGATTCTTCTGGATGCATTAATGCAATCATTCCTTCAAAATTACTTGATGTACATTCATAAACACGATCATGATTGCCTTTCATTGAAAGATATTCTTCACAATTATCACAACCATCGTCTTCAAACATACCGGCACTTTTAATTAATGAACATATTAAACAGGCACGCAAATTACGTAAATCACGTGGCATACGACGTCTATCGTCTGACATCTACAATTCGAAAAACGAGAAGAATATTTTAATGAAAAAACGAAAAAAAACAATGTCGTTTCTTTCATATCTTTGCAAGAAAAGATAAGCCTGTTTTTTGTTTTGAACATACATGATACTCATTATCTGATTATATCCTATAAGACAAAAAAAAAAACTCGACACAAAAAAAAAAGACAAGATAATATTAGCACAAATTGATTCACTAAAAAAAGAAAAAGTCACTAAGACACTCACAGCAATACATACGTGCACATTACAATTGCATAAAGAGATCCGATAGAATAAAAATTTGAGAAAAAAAGAGCAACTATATAAAAACAAAAAGATACAATGTGTATCTAAATTATTCTACAATTTTGAGTCACTGATACATTCTATAATACTGTGTCAAAAATTAAACATTGTTTATAGTACAATAATTGATTAAACAGCTAAAATTTAAGAGAAAAAAAACAATGATTTGAAATTTTATATCAAAATATACTTGATGAATTTCGATCAAATTGAGCAAGAGTTGCACGTAATTCTTGTAATTCACTACCAATAAAATCATACACAAGTGCTCGAGATATATTATTTTTCTGACGTTGTTTTGGTGGTAATGGTGGTCGATATTCATCATCATCTTCATCATTATCATTAACTTTATCTTTTGGTGGTAACTGATAATGTTCTGATTGAATTAATCCTTCCGTATGTTGATTACTTAATGAAGATTTATTTATTGGTTTATGTTGTTTAGGCATAAGTATTGGTGCATCATCATCTTCAGATAATTGTGTTTGATTTGGAGAAGAAATTTTCTTTTTCTCAATAGTTATATAATTTAATTTTTTAGCATTTATTTGTTCATTATTGACTAAAGATTCATCATTATTCAATTTCTTTTTTTCATCTATTGAAGAATTATTTTGAGTAGTTAAAGGAATTTTTTCTTCATCATGTGAAGATATTTCATCTGTTTCAGTTTTTGTTATTGGACGATATATATCTTGAAGATGAGGCTTGACAAAAAAAATAAAATAATAATTGCAACAAAAACAAAAGTGAATTAAATAATACTTTTTTAATTGTTTGTTCTTGACGATTTAAGGAATGATGTTCTTTAGTTACTAATTGATCGGAACTTTGAACTTGTACATCAGAACTAATTTAAATATATAATCTTGATATTGCTGCTTTCTTTCTTTTATTTCAATATTAAAAAATAACTTACGATGATTTCGATCGTTCAATAGTAAGATAACGTTCTTTACGTTTAAGTTCATTTTTACCAACTTTAAGTTTAATAAATTCAAAAAATGCTTTTAAATCTTCAAATGGTGTTACCTATTTAATACATACATATTTATATATATATATATATATGTATAACATGCGGTGCAAAAGTTGTTTTCAAAAAAAATGTCAAACTCTATTGGCCTACACTATCGACTTACAAACCAATACAATTTGCTTTTGTGGGAAAAAACAATGTTGTCTGAATTACATGTTTTCCAGAGCGAATCTGAAAATGAGGAAAAGTCGAAGAGTAAACACTTGTAAAATAAAGCTACTGTGACATGTTTATAATTTGAAGAGTATGTATTTCTCAACTATTTTGTACTACGTAGTGCATCCGTCAGCTTTGATAAATCCTCTCAGAAAAAATGAAATTTTAATAAAATAGAGTCTTTTATAAGAACTATCAATTTTCAAGAATATCATTCATCATCAACGGAAAACTATATATAAACTGAATGGTGGTTGCATTAGTGAAGTAGTTCATATATTATAAAGAGACGCTATTGATAGACGGCCTTTGATAATTATATCAACGGCATCTATCATGGTTTGCGATGTCCAAATTTTTACCTCTATACTTCAGCAATCCTTTGAGATTGTGTTTTACAAAATAAATCAAAAAGTAATTTTTTTATCGTTTCTAAACCGTCGATAATAAGATCGATGAAATTATTCATCCTCTTTTAGAAACGCTACATTTTTGTATTCTAACTAGTAGTCAATTAGATTTCTAATATACTGTTAGCAAAAGCATTCGCTATGCTACAAAAAATCGTCATTGAACGATTCTTTTCACTTTTGTTCTGGTATTAAAAACAAATTAACAGAAAGTACAAAAAAGTGATGTCGCCAAATGGTAAAATTGCAAGAACTGTTTTATAGGTGTTTGATTCTTAACTTTTCATCCTTGTAAGATTCATTCTAGAAAACTATATCGAATACAAAAATTGTAATTCAGATATTATCCTTTCCAATAAAAACGAATTTAATTGAGTTAAAAACTGACAGTATAGTTCAATTGAATTTGACATTTTTATAAAGACTTCTACGTCGAAAGTTATTTTTTAATAAAAAATGTTTCTTCTTCATACTTGTTTACAATATTCTTCAATCGGATGTGTTCCATCATGTTTTTGTCCATGATCACCCGTAAAAAAACATGTTTGACAGAGATCAAAATTAAAACATCGAAGACAACGATAGCTATATAAAAAAACAAAAATTTTTAATTGTCTTGTTTTGTAAATGTAATTTAATTTATTCTTTTACCGCATGCCAATGAGTGGATATGTTTTACAAACGTTACATTGAGCTTCGTGACGAACTAGATGATAAAGAAAAGTTTTATTAGCAATGAATAAAAACGACAAAATAAATAAAACATATACCTGTTTCAGTTGCTATTAAACGATGTAATGTAGGTAACCATACTAATGTTTGTGGTTCACGACTCATCCAATTAACAAATATATCTTCACGAATAATTCCATCATGAGTCTAAAGTAAAAGCAAAATTTTCAAATATAATATCTTGATATTTTCTTTTTAGAAGAACATGAAGTTTTCTTAAATAGTATAATATGAAAGTTAAACAGTAATAAAGTTATCGTTGGTAAGTGAACAATTCAATGTGAATGCCAGGTATAAATAAGGATCTTTTGTGGAGTCTCATTCACACTTTCCATCTTATAAAATACGAATATCTTATACTATAGCTGCAACTTATTCTTACATGATCAAGACAACTTTGAACACAAGCAGGTATACTATCCACATGAAATGAATCAACATTATCAAAATGATTTGGTAACTAAAACACATAAAAATGAAACTAATCTTTCAAAAAGAAAAAAAAATTATTTTCTTACTTTTAAAAGTATTTCAAAAAGTTCTGTTAATTTAACTTGTGATGCAATTACATTTGGTGAAGTTATTTGTCGGAAAAAACCTTAAATATATTTTGAAATATTATTTTAATAAAAGTTATATATTTTGTTTCTATTTATACATCGATATTTTTCTGGTAATCTTGCATTTGATAATGCAAAAAGAATTATTTTAAATGAATTCAGATCAAAATCTTCACCTAATTTTCTAAAACAAATACAAAAAACTGACAAAAATAAAAAAACTAAAAATTTTTCAATTCTATTTACACATTAAGAATTTCACATAAAAATTTTAATGATGCTTCAACTGTTTCTTCAATAGTTATTTCATTAAAATGATATGATGATATCAATTGATAAATAGCTACTAAAACTATTCGTGCATTTTCAAATGATATTACTGTTGTATCAACACCAAATTGTAATTGATGAGTATTAAATGCTCGTACAAGAACATTATAATCAACATAACTTACTAAAATCAAAAACAAAAAGAAAATACATCAATTCAATTCTTCTTTGGCATTCGATAACTTACATTTTAAATATTTTTGTAATATACGAAGTTTACATGCAACACGATATGCAGCAAATTTTATTTTTGATAAAGATTCTTGAAAACAAAAAGATATTGATTAAATATGATTCATACAAAATAAAAATTTACCGAGTTTTTGAATAATTATATCATATAATTTCTCGCTAGAACTATAAACCAAAAAAAAATGAATTGATTAAAATGAAAATTTAAATAAAAAACAATAATATTTACTCGTTTTGAATAGTTTCTATTGTTGTCATTTTTTAAGATTATGACATCGATTTGATATATCAATATATTGTATAAATTTGTTTATTTATTTTCTATGAAATATATATAGTACATGGTAAGTTACATTTCGACAAGAAAAAAAACGATAGATTCAATAAAAAAATAATTTCTATTCGAATAAAAATGAAGTTTTAATTTATTTTTGACTGATTTATTTATTTTAGCGACATCTTATATAGAGTGTCGTTGCCTAGGAGCGCGATAGATTCGAGGAATATCAATGAAATCTGTTGAATTTATTTTCATTTTTTACGAATTATTAAACAACGAATATGTTCAACACACCGTATCGTGAGATGCCGGGCTCTGTAACGCTTAAATCAAACGTGCCTATGGAATATAGTCGAGCTGTATTATCAAATATTTGGTTAGTTTATATAGTTCTTAACTAATAATTTATTAAACTTTGTTTTTCAGGCATCAAAAGCGTGAAGCAGAGCCAAAAGATAATGATTTAAATACGATTCCGGTTCGAAATATGCATATTTCAACATATAAACATATTGCTGCTGATGAACAAGTACATAAACAATTCATAATTATATCTTTGTATTTGAAAATTATTTTGAATTATATAGGTAACTTTACCGAATTCAACCGCTAAAGATCAACAAGAACAACCATTTCGTGAACGACCTTGGTATGAGGAACATGAATATCCACGAAAAATGATAGATCGTTCAAATATTGATGTAGCAAATGCGGCTTTAGATGGGTTTGTAATAATAAATTTATTTATTATCAATAAAAATTTCTTTGTTTTTTCCTCTTTCTCTAGACTACTTAATCAAGCAGATCCACAATCAAAACATAATGTATTACCATCACGAAGTACTGCTGAACATGAACAAGCAATATTAACATCAACATATCAGGCTGATTTTCCACCACCATTTCCGTATGAAATGAAAACTGTGGCTCATTCGGAATATGCTGATAAAGTAAATTAATCAATTTATAAATAAAAAGAACATAAATATTCACTTTTTTTTTTAAATTTCAATAGAGTTATCCAAAATATCCCGATAAATCATGGGGATATCGAAAAATGGTTTCACATTTTACAGATTTAGATAAACCAAAACGAAGCGGTATTAATACATTTCATGTTCAACATGCACAATATGAAAATGAACAATTACGTAGAGATTTAGGTCATTTTAAACCTTCTCAATTTCAATGATTTATATATACACATTTATATTTTCTTTTTGAAATAAAAATAACGACAAATAATACTTATAACATATCACCATAAGTGAATATTCTCACGGTTAAATATCAAAAAGATAAATAAAATAAAATTGATCGTATATTTCACATGAACTATTTGCATTTGTTTTAAAAGCAGAAAAGAAAAGATTTTCTACTGTGTTTGCTTTCTTTTTTTGTATAATTGACTTCACATTTAAAGTATATAAAAACAAAGCAGATCAATACCAATGTAAACGTGATATATTTTCATAATCAATGAAAGATGAGTAGTAGTGTAGTTTATATATATGCATGAAGCATTGTCTATTTACTCGCCTTTTGTCTTCGTCATCACTACTAACAGCATTTGTACACAAAATTCTCTTCGATTTATTGTCTCGCATATTTGATATATATCCGATTCATTCTCTTGTCCCTGCTTGTTCTATATTTGTGTAAGTCAAATATGTCTCCTTTTTTTCTCTCTCTCTTACTCATACTCGATTTTTTTAGTCCTCTTATTCCTTCTCTTTCAAATAAAAGTGCTATCGAAACGATAGAACATAGATATATATTTTACAGCTTTAACAAAATAATTGTCTGTTTGGGTAGTATCTTTCTTTTAACATAGAAGACATTGATGCATTCAACTACTATCGACTGCAATGGTAATTTATTTTATATAAAGGTATGTCTTACATTTTGAAAGAAGTATAATATACGTTTCTCTCTTTCTCTTGAAATTGGATCCACGAGTAAAAGCAGAAAGAGAAATAGCAACAGAATGAGAAAAGCTGTAATACGGACCGACGGTATTGCAATAGAAAGTAAAAAAAGTCGTCCTTTTCTTCTTTTTTTTATTTTACTTTTTTCTCGTGTGCTCTTCACTGACCCTCGTAGTTCTTTTTTTTTATTAAATGAATCAAATTGACTCGGTTTGAGCTCCATTTTTTATCTTTTATGTTCTGGTTTTTCCGCATCGTCGTATATGTCACTTTGATTAAATGAAAACATGGGTCAATAGTGGCAGAGACATGAGACAGAGAGAGTAAGCAGTAGAATCTACTTATTTCTTTTTATTGAAATTGATCGTAAGTAAAGAAATCCCGATTAAACATAAGAAACTATTCAATATGCCTTATCTATGTGTGCATATAAAAATTCGTCAATGAGATGCTTGATAATAATCAGGTCGATTATGCAAATTAACTATTGAGTCAAGTGTGTATATTTATTAATAAAAAAAAAAAGAATATAAATCAACAATATCTTTATCCAATTGTCTTAAATCTAATAGTTGTTACCTTGAACATATTGCATTGATTTGACTTGTCACATATTAATATAAGTAAGATTTATGTTATTTATTCTGCAGGTATCAATAAAGACGCTTGATATTATCAATAGTGAATGACTTTTGTTTTAGAGATAAAAATAAAAACTCTACACTTGAAAATAACAATAGTGATCAACATAAATCACGGAAACTGAATAGTAGACAGGCTCCTATATTCGTAGTTCTAGATAATAATTATTTCCTCTTTTCTTTTTTCTTTCATCCTTTTTTTCTTCTTTACATCATTATTATCATCATCATCATCATCAAATTTTGCTCTCTGACTCTTTTTCTTTTATCGACGAGAAAAGACATACACAAGCTCTCGTTGTCATTGCATATAGCTCATGGCGTTTCCATGTTTTTCTTTACTACTTCAATGAGGCAACGCGTTAACATGGAAAAATTTTTTTTTAAATATTTTTTCTTCATTATTTTCTCTCACTCTCTGTTTCACGCTCTTTTTTTTACACATACTTTTTCTCCGTGTATTCATCGTTCTTTATCTTAATTCTATATAACAAAAAAAAAACGTAGTGAAATATGGTAGTAGAAGTTAACAAAAAAGAAAAAAAATATAACACTTCTATTTAACGGTGAGTGATAAATGAATGCTATACTTATGCTAGGACTATAGGAGTTACTCATTTTTTTTCGTTGTTACTATTTTAATTTTATTTTTATATTAACAAGAAAAGTCCTAGAATGTGTGAATAAATAAAGAAATGCGATCTGATTTTCAGGTATCGATTGAACATTTGTATGAAGCATGTATAAAATCGATTGTAAACGTTCAATCATGATCAGTATAAATGATCGAAAGTATATACGACCTTTTATTTAAACATGTATATAGCCGACTAAACACATATCACATTTATCATTCCGATCGTAAAGTATCGTATTCATATAAGAGAAATGATTTACATAGTATAGCTCAATCCGTTCTCATTTATGGATAGAATAGACGAAGGTGTATTATTGTTGTCAATACTTAATTGATTATTAAAACTCCGACATATAGTCAAAAGGATAATAAGCATTATATACACACTCAAATTTTACATGTCTTATTGTTTTTATTGCTGTTACTGCTGCCGGCATGCTATTTTATGATCACAAGTTTTGTTCTGTCCTGTTCTTAATCTCGATGAGAGAGAGAGAAAACGAAGAAAAATAGTCAAGAACATTTTTTTTTTTACACAATCATAAAATAAGACAGAATATGATGAAGAGAATGAGAGATTTGTATTTACAAATCTGAAAATGAGTAAAATAAGAGACAGAGAGAAATAGAAAAGCAGGTGTACGTGTTCTTTCTTCTTTTTTCTCATTACTATTGCCATCAATAATATCAGAAGTATATAAATATATGTGAGTAAAAAAAAAATAGAGAGAATGTGAAAGACATAAAAAAATTTGCTGACAACGACGAGAAGAACAAATTTCTGAGTTTTTTTTTCTCTTTTTTTTGGACAAATCAATTTATACTTCATCATGTCGCAATCAGCGACACTTATTCGAGTAGCTAAACATACTCTTGATGGAACTGCTATTTATCCTCATAATGGACAAAGTACGATTTATTATCAACCTGTTGATTTATCATCAACATCATTAAATTCTACTTCAACAACAAAATATTTAGCCTATACTATACAACGACCTCATGAACATCTCGTTCCACTGGCAAGTCATCATATGCGAATCATTGTTCGCATTTGTATTTGTATTTCATTTGTTGTCATTCGTCGTTGAGAAGAAGAAAAGATGCATTTGACAGTTTTCGCGCCTAGCAGCGACCGAATTCTCTCTCTTCCCTCCCTCTCTCTCTCTCTCTCTCTCTCTCTCTCTGCGTCCCATATTTGTTCTGTTTAACTAGAACGGAAGCCGAAATGCGTATAAGCAATGAAAGAAAGAAAATAATCTTATAACAAACGAATGGACATTGTCCCTTAATCCTAGAACAATCGAATTTTATTTCTCTTTTTTTTTCGTTTCTATCAAATAATGACCGCAGCCTAACATTTATTCGAGGAATCGATGAACAGGTCGTCGTTCTTATAATAATAATAATCATCATCATAGACGAGAAAAAAGCCTAATAAAAGAAAGAAGAAAAAAGAATAGTAATCGAATTTTTGATGATTTTTGAGTATGTATATTCAAGAAATAATTGAGAAGAAGTCGATAAATATCGTCTAAATTTCTTTTATTTTTTTTCTATATAATGTTATTTTTTTCTTTTTTTTCAATATTTTAGCGATCTATGAAGGTACATAAAAGCCTAACCGGTTTGATGTGAACAAAAGAAAACTTTTTCTACATTTTATCTTCTCTCTTAGCGCCTACTTTCGAATGATCTTTCAACATCACCACCAACAAAAGTACTTGCTGTCACCTCTAACGAAGAAGAAATGAATAACAACATAAATAACAACAATAGTTCATATAATCTTAATAATGGACATCAGAATGGTGATAGCAATGAAGCCAAAAAAGTATGTTAAATTGAATATGGATGAAACATTTCAATTTCTATATGCAATTATATTTGATTTCAAATTTTTACTATTCGAACAAAGATCGATTTTGTCACTATCCATCGTTTCACATAATCGAATTGTCGCAATAGAAATATTAACAAAAAAGACATCAGTTGAATGACTATTTCAGCTAACAGCAACTAATACTTAGTCTAAAAAAAAACAAGTTTCGTTCTTAAAGTTCAATTTTTACTACTATCATTTCGATCCTTATATTGTTCGAAAAATAAAAAATTCGAGTTCAAGTACCATACACAGAGTCAATCTTGAGTTTCATTAGAGTTGAAAAAAACAACAACACTATTCTTATTGTTCTTTTTATTTAGGCACGAATCGAAAAAAGTCCACCATCGCGTGTTGGTAAGTAAAAAAATCAATCTAATCTCTTAAAACTTGTATCATCTTTTCTTTTTTTTTTTTATTAGTTCATTTACGAAATATTGATGCAAGTGAATTAGAAATCGTTCAGTTTGGTCTTTCATTTGGTAAAATTACAAATGTACTTAATTTACGAAAAAAAAATCAAGTTAGTATAGAAGCCTTTTTTTGTATTCTTTTTGTTTTAATTAAAGAAAGAAAAAAAATTTGTTTTTATTTTTAGGCTTTCCTTGAATTTGACAGTATTGAACATGCACAAGCAATGACTGACTATTTTTCTTCAATACCTATATTATTAAATGGTCGACAAATATTTGTACAATTTTCAAATCATCAAGAATTAAAAACCGATCCAAATAATGCAAATAATCAACAAGCACAAGCTGCACTACAATCAGCAACAACATTACAAGAAATTGGACGAACAGGTGGACAAAATTGTGTATTACGTGTTGTTGTTAATAATATGATTTATCCAGTTAATGTTGATATATTTCATCAAGTAAGATAAAGAAATTTTCTTTTCTAATTTAAAATTTTTCTTTTGCTTTTAAGATCTTTAGCAAATTTGGTGTTGTTTTAAAAATAATTACTTTTACAAAAAATGGTAAAAAAACTATAATAAAATTTTTATTTGTGTTATTGAATAGTGTTGGATTTTAGATAAATTTCAAGGATTAATACAACTGAAAGATGCAACAACTGCACAATCCGCCAAATTGGTAAAAAATTAACTTGATTTTTAAGAAAAAAAAATTTAATTATTTTATATATATATTGTTTTTTTCTTCAAAGAATTTAAATGGTCAAAATATTTATAATGGCTGTTGTACATTACAAATTGATTTTTCTAAATTACATGCATTAAATGTCAAATATAATAACGATAAAAGTCGAGATTATACTAATCCAACATTACCATCAAGTGAAAATACTAATGAACCTATTTCAATCGGTGCAAGATATTTAACAGGTATAGAATTATCCATTTTTTCTCTTCAATTATGATAATTATTACTTTCTTTTTTTTCAAAAGGCATTCCTAATGTTTATGGTTCACCATTAATGGCATTTACTGGAGCTCCATTGACAACACTTTCTACAATGAACAATGGTGCTATTCATTTTCCAAGTAAGTGCTTTATTGTTCATCGCATATTTAATCGAACGAAAGATACTCGATAAGTAGTAATTAGTTTTTACTGAAGCATTGTATAAATCAGAGGGCTGGGCCGAATTGATTCGATATTAAGATGGGCGTCCATGGATCGAACCTTGAATAAAATATAAAACTATTCAAAAGATTTTGCATATTTCCACTAAATCTTTTTTTCGAAAATTCCATGTAATTCTTTCACCATCTGCTAAAACATTTCTGTTAAGAATAGCAAATATTTGAAGCGAAGATAAAATCTTCGTCACTTTAAAAGGTTTTCTTTATATTCAAGAAAATGTCATTATCTAGCTTTTTCCTCGTTTATCAACAATTACAATATGTTCATCAATTTGTTTTGCTAATTTTAATTTTATTCCTACTGAAACTTCTCAATCATCATAAATAAAACAGCATACATCCGAATCGATGAAATTTCTTTCGAGACAACAATCATCGACATATGCTTTTATTAAAAATGAAAAAACAAACATATCTTTATGTTATAAAGTTTTTTATTTTCCAACTGAAAAATCAGAAAATATTAGTGAATTCAAGAGAATTGAAAATTTTGAAAGTTGTCGAATATATTACCAAGCATGAGTTTATACATCATCTGCTGATACGTGAACTATGCTTGTTCAGTCATGCATTAATAATTAATCCAACGTAATTAGATGAGTAGCCCATGGACACCTATGGACTGGGCCGGATCAAAGGCTGATAACCCAAGGGTCGGCTTTCTTCGGCTCATCCTAGCCCATTGGTACCTCTAGGATGAATATAATTGTTAATAATTATTGAATTGTCCTGTTATCTTCTTCTATTGTAAGAGACTCTTCTGTTTGTCCTGATCAAAGATAAATATAAGCTAAGATATTTCCTATTCGCTGTTTTCATTAGGAAACAATTCTTTAAAGAGTCTCAAGAATATTCTATAGACGATCTTGTCTATCATAAAATTAGTTTCATATTGAATCAAACAAAGCTTTGTCAAAGAATGTTTTTTTTTTCAACTATTAATTATAAAATAAATTTAGCATCAACAGCAGCTATGTTAAATGCAAGTCAATTAGCTCAACAATATACAACAGCAATTGCTTGTTCAATTCCAAGTGGAACAAATCCTACTGCAACATTATTACAAACAACAAGTACAGCACAATCTCCATTATCATTATCAACATTACAACAACATGCTCATCAACATGCGCCAACTACAAGTCCATATATATTTCTTTCAGCTCCAACATCATCATCTGATGAGGTATGTGGAAATGGTGGTGGTACTAGTGTTGCTACTGGGAAAACTGCAACTCTATCTTCACCTTCTGCTCTTTATTTTTACAACAACAACAGTACACCCACCATGTACTCTGCTGACTTTCTGCGCTTGTGATATAGAAAATGTAATACACTATTCTATTCTTCTTACATTTTCTTTTGTTTTATATGCATATAATAAGGTGCTCTTTTGAACACTATTATCTCTTATTGAGCTCCTGCTTTTTTTTTCTTTAAGACAGTCCGTCCGCTTTCTCTTTTGTTTTTAGGCATTCCCTGTGAACTTTTTTTTTCATATTGGCAGAGCAAACGACAATCAAAAAGTGCTACTGCCTTGATTTCTTGTCTTTTGTTCTTGATTCTTTGCTTTGTTTTCTTTTTTTTTTTTTTTGGTTATTCAATTCAAATAAGCTGGAAAATAATGATCTGCCGAGTCTATACAGTATCTTTGTTTCCTTTTCCTCATCATTTGTAATACTCCCTTTGCTTTTTTTTCCTTTTTGTGTTCTTGCACATTTTTTTTTGTTTCTTATCTTTAAATTGGCAAGTGTGAATGACTGTCTCCTTTCTTCTTTTTTTCTCTTTTTTTTTCGTTTTTTATTAAATATCCTCTTCCCTTTCTCATGCAAATAAAACTTATGTCTGTTTCAGTTAATGCTGCTCCATTGAACTAATTATCTTATGAAGGTAAAACAATAATTATGAAATATAATCTTACACACTTACTTCCTCCTTTTTCTCTGACACATACACATTTACACAGATATATGTTCTCTTTTATTTACGTGTGATCTTATCAAATTTATCCCATCCAATTGTTTTTTTCTCTTCTTCTAAGTCATTCTTGTCCATATCTTCTACCTTCTTTTGATGATTCTTCTTTCTCTAGGATGATATTTCTATTGAACTATAGACATGAACATAGCAAAAAAACAAAAACGCTAATTAGATTTTTATTCTTGCGTTTTTATTTTCTTGTCAGGAATATGTTCGTGTCATATTGTTATATTTGCAATTATAAATTTCTCTCTTTCTCTCTCTCTCTCTCTCTCTATATATATATATACTTTATAGAGCAAACAGCGTGTGCCATTCTTTACCTTATTCTTTTGCTAGATCACAGATGCGAATAATAAATCATTTTTTTAGATAAAATAATGCTGCTTACTTTCATTCTTAATATCCTTTCTTTTTTGACCATCATCACACTATAAGTCCATTATGTGCTATTGATATTGTTTTGATTTCTTTACTCATTGACACATAATATAAAAATTCTTTCTTGAAAATTATTATTTCTTTAAACAAATATGTTTTTCTTAAAAACTATGTTAAAGAAAAAATCATTTGCTTATTGCTTTATCTTCTTTTTATTTTAAAGCACAGCTATTATTTCATAAAAAAATAATATATAGGATGTCCCATAAATAGCACTACAGCAAAAATTCAAATATCGGCACTTCAGTTCAATCAAATGGACTGTTTTCTTTAGGTCAGTGATAGAACTTTATTCAGAATTTTTTTGTTTTCATACGAATAATGTAAGCAAATACTTCTATTAAATATTATTGTTGACTTCACTAAAGAAATTTTATCTGTCATCATTTAAGAAAAATACATGTGAAGCATTCTATAGATAATTTTTAGTTGTCACCTAAGAAAATAACAAGTAGAAATCGAAACAAATTTTATAAGTGATACAACATTGATGGAAATAGACTAAATTTTCAGAACTAACATTTTTAATTGCTACAAGTCGTGCCTGAAAATTACAACGCATAATTATAGTTCTTTGGACATTGAATCACCAACTTCTTTGAAAAACCCGGTGTTCCATGCTTGAAGATTCAAAATATTGTATTCGTTGAGTTTTAACTTAACTACTATTGAAAATTTGGTCTATTTCCACCAATGTTGTATCATTTATAAAGTTCATTTTGATTTCTTCTTACTGTTCTCTTAGATGACAACTAAAAATTATCTGTAGAACGCTTCACATGTAGTTTTCTCACATGATCACAGATAAAATTTCTTTAGTGAGGTCAACAATAATACTTAATACAAGTATTTGCTTCCATTATCCGCATGTAAACAAAAAAACATTTCAATAAAGTTCTATCATTAACCAAAAAAAGAATTGGCCCATTTGATTGAACTGGACTGAAGATATTTGAATTTTTTGTCGTAGCACTATTTATGGGACACTATATTGAAGTATTAGAAAAATTTTTGATTCTGGTTTTGCTCTTAGTAATACGTACACTAGCAAAAAATGTGATATCATCTACTAGCAGTGCCAATGGGCTCGAGACATCTTTCACAATTCGCATGACCTCCAATGTCTTCTCCCTTGAAGGTACATGACCATTTTTGAATTCACTGATACTTCGTCTATTCTACACATTACCGTGTTCGACAACTCTATCGTTCACAAAAAAAAGGATTAATTTTACTATGAAAAGTATAACAGTGAATATTGAAATGCTCATTATTTAATAATTTTCCCATAAACTTTTAGAACACATGAGTCGTGAGAATATGTTATTTGACGCAAGTCTTGCATGACCATTAAAAGTATCACTCTCAATGAAAAACCTTGGTCCTTGTTCCGGCGAAATCAAGACAGGTGCCATCTTGTTTATATGTATACAAATAAAATCTGGAATAGTTTTCTCGAGATTGAGACCTTTAAAAAAGAAGAATAACTTACAGATAATTTGGATATTCTGCAAGTTTAATCATTAGCCTGTTTTGAATATTAACTAACAATTCAACTGTGTGTATTGTAACTCACGAACATTGAATAAAGCCGTGTCAGAAGAAAGGTTTCATCGGCAAATTAACAAATTTAACATGAACTGCTTATGACCTACATGGATTAAAATCTTTGAAGTTTAAAGTATTTACAGCATATATTATGTGCCAACAATTCAAAACTTCAACAGGATTTATTCTTCTCTTTTTTGATCCTAGTCGGATAGAGCTCTTCGAGTTGCATAAGAAAAGTATGTTTCATATGTAACAAAATTAAAGATTTTAAGATCTATATTGGAAACCTATTTGTTCTTATGCGAATCGGCAAGGTCTGTCCAATCATGGCAAAAGGAGTTAATTGACACATTATATTAGAGCCCGTCGGGTCTAACATTCTTGGATCCAAACTATACTTCTAATTTCAACGAGATTTTTTAGTTTAAGTCTGATTGTCGGTCCGAATTCTGTTATTAATACATCCTACACATTCCTCAGACAATCTATACAATGATCTTATAATAACCACGTCATAATTGACTGTTACTTTTATAGCATGATCTATTGATTAGATCGATTCGAACTCAGACTTATCCGCCTAGAATACAGAACCAACTTGACGGGCTTTACATCACAAAGACTGTAAATATCTTAAAAATTCGAACACCTTAATTTATGTACGTCATAAACCACTCGTGTCTTATATCGAATTAGTCAAGTTCACTCGATGACTTCTCATCTCAATTTAAAATATTCTCTAACTCAATATCGTTGAATAATGTAGCTATGTTCTATTATCTATAATCTAATACGTATGATGAAAACTATTATTCAAATAATTGATTTATCAAGATTTTAAGCGCCTTACCAATGTGTAATCAATACGTATTTTTTTATTTTTGTTTCTAATATTTGAAAATAAAGATATATTTATGATTTCTTATTATATTATTATTAATAAAAAATTATTTCAATGATATTTTTTTTAATTTTAATATTATACTTGTCGATAGTAAACAGTCAATGTTTCTTTTTTTTAAATCAAAAAATCAATTTCAATCAATATTGTAATATAGATAGAGCTATAAATTTTAGTGAATTAGCTTATCAAGAATGCTTACGATGTTTAATTACATTGCGACATTTAAAAAAAATAAATAAAATATGGCGTGATAAATGTAACAGAGATTTTCACTGTGTTGAATTTGTATTTTATAATAATACATTATTTGAAATGTTTTTTACTAATTATTTTCATATTTTAAATAATTTATTTAAAATACCAACCAATTCAAAAATTTATAATACATTATATATTAAAGTAGATAATGATAATTTCGAAGAATTAAATTTAACTTATATACAATCATTCATGAAACCGAATGGAATAGATTATTCTTATTTATTTTTTATTTTATCTAGTTATAGAAAAAAAATTCTATTAGACTTAGAAACAGATCTTTTTAAAATACCTTTAAATGGTATTGAAATACAGTTACATTGTGATAAAAATACAAAAAATATTTATTACGTCAGTCGATATAAAGAATCTCCAACTCGTTCAAATAATTGTGTAATAATTCAATCGAATGATAGAAAAACAATTTCTACAGAAATGATTACTATTAAATCTTCTACTATAATTCATACGTCAACAAAAACTCGTGTAACTAAAACAAATCTGTTTCTTTTTATTGGTGGTATTTTAGCATTTTCAATATGTATATTATGTTTATGTTTCACTGTATATTTTAAATATCATAAATGGAAAAATAATGATAATAATAATCAACGATCAAGTATTGTTTCAAATGCATTTAGTACAGATTCATTAGATAGTCAAAAAGATGATATTTCACTTTCTGAACAAAAAAAACAACATCACTCATTAAAACAACCAGGTCAACGTGGGTTTTATGTACTTAATAATGATTTATGAGTTAAAGACATTTATTAATTAAATTTTATTTATAAATTAAGCTTACAATAATACAAACAAAATTATACATGAGCATATTCAAAGAAAATCATGACATAATGCTGATTCTCAATATTTTTATAAAAAAAGATAATATTGCTAAATACAATTGTTGTGGTGTGCTCCAAAGCTTCAATGAAAACTAGTACCATGGTATTAGTGAGCACTAACTACATTAACGAGGGAAGTTCTCCAACTGATAAATCGCTTTTGAATCGAGACTATGGGCATTATGAAGACCTAAATGACCTATGAATATTTTCAAAAAGAGTTCGTGTCCTTAGTTTATTGCTGCAAAGATACTGCAATTTTAAGAGAGCTTTTAAATAAATGTCGTAGTAACAGAAAAAACTGATTTTCAAATTTCTATTTGAATCTTTGCATATGCACACAGGTCCTAATGAGAATAGTTTATTGTAAAAGTTTCAAGTCTTTTGATTTACATGTATTCTAAGATACAACTGTAATAATAACATGTTGTTTACATTGCTCATACGAGTCGCCAGATTTAATGCTCTTATTTCAGGATAGAAACAAATTACAAGATTTGAAACTCTCACAATAAACTATTTTCGTTAAGGCTTATCCTCAAGGGGGAAAAAGCGTATTTCTACCTAGAAATACGGAAATACAGAAATACGCTTTTCCTCCCTAAATTTCAATACACACAATCATTGTTATCTGATTTGCAGCTATATCTGATTGAAGCAAATTAATTAATGAAGATAAAATTGATTCAATATTTTCTTCTGTTTGTTCTGAAATAGATATTGAAAGTGCTTCAATACAACAACCTAATAACATTGAAAACATATCTTCTTTTTTTTCTGGAAATGTTCGTATTGTATTTGATAATGTTGATGTTATAAATTTTGTTATTAATATATCACGTTGTCTATATCCAATAAGTTTTTGATTAGCAGCTAATGTTTGAAGTTCATAATGATGTTCACCAAGCCATTGTGTTGTTGCTTGCATAATTGATGACCAATTAGTTTTATAAATTGTACGTGTTAAATCAATATTTGATTCAGCTGAATAAAAATTTCCACCATGAGAACTTTCATCAATATTACCACCACTACCACCAGATTCATTTGGTAAGATTAAAAAAGCATAATCAGTTAATACTGCAAGCGAATGATGCATAAGAATATTTAATTCAGGTCGTACAAGCATTAATAAATAACTATTTGGATTATTTTTTTCTTCATTTTGTCTTATTGTTGCGACATTATAAACATCAGCCCATGCTCGTAATACAGCTAAATTTTCAATTATTAAAGCATTTTCACTATAGATTATTGATATATCATTTTTATGTTGTTGTATTGATGTAAACTTTTGTAATGATGATACAAGTAATTGATGTACACGTCGTAAATCATTTAAATAATGTGCAACACCACTTGATATCCATGTATTACATACATCACANAAATTACCAATTTTCTCTTTTAATTTACATTTTGTTGAACACTATTGTTCAGAGTTAAACTTCTATTTTGAAAATTGTTTTTTGTCACTCTTAAAAAAGTGTCCTCTTTCTAGAAAAAAAAAGTCGAAAAGTAACTTATACTTTAGACAAATTATACGGAAACAGTTATTACTCAGCAAAAAATTAGAAATATTACGTTAGTTCTTTTCACTTATAGCGATCTCATCATGAATACTGGAAATATTCTAAGCATAAGAATGAAAATTTTCAATGTACGATCTATCAATTCATTCAAAATGGTAACTATTCATAGAGATTGCAATCATAAACCTTGAAATTAAATTATTATAAGTGTTTTATAGAGAAGGTTTTATTATAGAATAGTTCAAACGGAAGTCACAAATGAGTTTTTTCTGTGCATTCTCGATAGCATTGAAGGAAAGACTAAGTTGAATCATCTTTATCAATATTTTTCTCGCTCATAAGCTGCAATAAGTTGAAAGTAGGATGAACAGTGTAAAAAATAGCTAATGCTATAAACAATTCTATATTTATTTCTCAAATATATTTGTAAAGAACATAATAAAAGTCCAACATTTAATATCTGTACATACTTTTAATAATTTACTGTGAACAGCAGGTTTTTATTGATAAATTTAGATTAAATGTAATTTTTGCACTACTTAAATTAGACAAAGTTTTTCGGTAACATTTAATCATTGAGTGAATATTAGTCGATATTGGCTTCGTAATAATTTTCCTATTAGAAAAACATTAATTAAGAAAAATCCAATGACATAAATTATAAAAAACGCGAAGAACGTCATCAATAAGCATCAACAAGTTAATCTAACAGACCGAATCGATCTATTACGGTTGATGCTCGAATCAACATCTAATGAAGATTTCATTCAAGTACATAGTTGTTATTTAGAACTTTAGAGCATCAGTTGTAATCAGCGATGAAACACGCATTGACGCACCACTTATTTGAAAGCTTATCAATTACGACATTGTATTCACAACTGCTGTCCTTTAGTGAGTCTGTTTTACTAAAACTATTTTTTGATTGTCCTTTTCCTTTCAATAATTGCTGTTTATAAAACAGCAAATACAGCACTTAGTTATATTTCTTATGTTCTTTCAACTCATCCGAATAGATAACAAAAATTACAATAAGACATCAATGCTCATTTTAAACCTGAGACTGAAGACGATATGCTATCATACGATACAATATCTGACATGGCCTACGTGGGTATGTTTATTCGCAACTCTTCGCATGTATCCTATTGCATTAGTAGTAATCAATCGCCAAAGTACAGAAGATTTTCATATCAAAGATATTGCTACAATTTTAACTGATTCATATATTGTTGCTGATATATGTACAGTGTACATTTTGATTCTAATTTATGGGATCCTATTGGTTTATGTACATTTTATCATGAACTATTTTCCACGAGCCGACATCAAATTTTATGGATTCCATATGGAGTGGCATCGTGAAATTGTATTGGAACGCGTTTTGCTTCGATAGAATTGAAAAAAAATATTTGCTAATTTATATTTCTTGTAGAATGCAGAGACCAAGATCACCAATAATAATTTTTTTTCATAATATCTATTTTCTATTAACTTTTTACCTTGGTTTTGTCTTAACAATAGATAAAAAATCACAAGAAAAAAAAAACAATTTATTTAAACACTAAAAGGTCTTTTAGTTCTATGATTTCAAAATTCTTTTTTAAAGTACAAATAGATTAAACTTTTTCGGCATTAGGAATAACATTTTTAATTTTTGTTCCATTATTCATTTGTTTATTATTATTAGATGCATGAAAAGTTAAACAACCAGCATGCAAGATAAGTAAAGTATCGTTGGTTAAAAATCCCACACTCCATGCTAGAAAAAAAGAAAATAGTAAAAAAATATGATCAATATAAAACTTACGCCATGGTCTATATTGAATTGATTTTTTTTCACCTTCTGGCCCAATAGCCCAGATTTTTTTGTTACCTCCATCTGTTACAATAATACCACGACTAACTGAATCAACAATCAATCGATTCATATTATCAACATTTATTTCATATAAATCAATACGACGAATAAGTTGACCTAATTAATTAAAAAAATAAAGAAAAAAATCCTTCAATCAAATTAAACTAATCACATTTACCATTTTTTTGTCGTTTTTCAAGAAAATATCTTCCTGGTTCACGTTCACGTCTTTTACCTAATATATAACAACATTGCATATCAACACCTAAACTTCGTATTTCAACACCAGATTCAAACGTTATTTGTAATTGTAATTCATGATCAAATACAGATACTTTAGATTTATTACAACCTTTTTCTGATGCATAAAAAATAAATTGTTCATCTGATGCAACACGTTGACAATTAAGACCACGTTCAACAACACGTTCACGTTCAAGTTGTTTTCGTGTTAAATTACATACATATAATTTACATTCAATTGGTTTTGATGCTTGTTTATGTTCACCTACTATAATTATACTATCATCATGATAAATACATAAATCTTTAATATCACCATCTGACCATTGAATTCTCTAAAGAGAGAAAAAAATTACATTTTTTTGTTTGTTTGTTTGTTTTTATTTTTGTTTATTTTACTTCATTCTCATGTCCATTAGCATCAAATATAACTAATGAACTTTTATCTTTATTATAAAGTAATATTAAATTTGTATTTGTTATTGCTAACATTCCCCAATCAAAACTTTGTGAAAGAGGAATTTTTTTACATGATTCAATATTACAATTATCTAATTTGGATTGAAATGTTGCTGTACGAATTGTTGTTGAAGACATTTTCTGATTATGTGTTGCTATAGATAGATCAGCTATGGAATTCGAAACAGTTTTTGCTAATATATTTCCTGAAACAGGTGGATGAGAACGAAGATTTGTATTTATTGATGGAGATGGTCGTGTTGTTTGTTGTTGTTGTTCAGATAATGTATCGTTTTTATTATCATTAGATAGATTTTTCGATGTTTGTTGATGATGTGTAATAGTATTGAGTGATTTATAATGATTTCCTATACCATTTGCATTTGTTTTTATTGTTCGACGATTTGTTGGAGTAGAAATCTTTATCTGATCATTATTTGTTGAAGAAGCTGTACTACATGAGTCTATATAAATAGAAAAACAAAACAAAATCCATATGAACAGAATAACAATAAATATAACATACCATCTAGATGATGATTTCGTGTTGATTCAGTTGAAGTTACTAAATTTTGTTTGCAATTGATCATAATTAATTCATCTGTTTGTGATGGCGAATCAACATGTTTATTATAAGTTTTCTTTTTATAATCGTCATTATCAAATTCAAATATTTTCATTTCTGGTAAACGTTCATGAAATATTTCATTTGCTTCATGTATATCTTCTTGTAAGTGTGTTAATTTTAATTGTAATTGTTTAAATTGTTCTATCGTTGACCAATCTGTTATTATTATTCGTAAATCTTGTATTGCTTTATTGATTTGTTCACAACGTTGTTTATGTTCATCAATAAGTAATTCAAGTTCATTATTACAAATAGTTGATTGTCTTTCAACAATTTCTTCATTTGTTATTTGTGCACAACGTAATTCATCAACTAAACGTGTATAATGTAAACGTATTGTATCAATAGATTTTTGTCTTGTTTCAATTAATTTTTGTCTTGCATGATCAATTTGATCATTCATAGTTAAATATTCTTGTTCTAATGTATTTATATTATTTGTTAATGTTGTTAATGCTTCACGTCTATGTTGATTAGCACATTCAAAACAAACAAATAAACAACAATGTGAACATTTAACAAATGATGGTGATTGATTACAAACATGACATTGTCCAGTTGCTTCAACATGAAAATTACATGATTCTATAAGATCAAGAACGGTTTGATTTATGGGTAAATCTGTATAATTATTTATTGTTGAACATATTTCTTTTCGACAATTTTTTACGGGACAATAATGATTCAATTTGTCATTGTCATCATCTATTGTTAATGAAGATTCTTGATGATTCCATTCATTTTCAAGACATGTTGTACCTAATTATATTTTATAGAATTCTGTTGTTTCTTTTTTTTTTTTTTTTTGTTTAATATAAAATTAAAACTTACAAACAGTATGCCCACATGTTGGTAGAACTCTCGGTTCATTATAACGTTGTGAACAAGCTGGACAATTGACAAGTGTTTCAAGAAGATGACGAGGTATTGCTGCTGCCATATGATGATGCTAAAAAGCAAAATGGAACTGTTCTCAATATTGTACAATTCATTTAATATGATCATCCTTGTAATGTGTCTGGATGTGATTTTACAAGGACAAAGAGTCAAAAAAAGAAAAGAATATATAAAAGGAAACATATTTGTAATAAAAAAAAGCAGATCTCAAATGTACATTTGTATATATATATATATACATGATAGGTAGGAGGTTAAGTGTTTGCCATCCTTCAATGTACATCCTTCATACTTGTAAGAGAAAGAAATGATCGTTGGTATAAAATAACCATTTCTCTCTCTCTATCTTACCTGTCCATCTCTCTTATTCGTTCTTTTTTTAGTACACACATTGTAATTTTCATCGTGTGAATATTTGTTCAACAAAAAAAAAAAGAAAAAAATTCGAAATATATAGAGAAAAAAGAAATACATGTATGTAATTATCGTTCATGACAGAACGTCCTCTTCATCACACATACATATGTATATACATATATATGTACATATATACGTCGTAATCATTTGGTTGTCCACTACACAAGTCACGCTTGAATTGACCATCGAAAGAATGAGTCGATGTATATTGATAGTGAATCTAATGCGATCGAAGTTGATAGAAAGAAAGAGAAAGAGACAACGAGAGGATTTGTATTGTACATATATGCTCAACGAATTTGGATATGTATGTGTGCATATCATGTCTACATCGAAACTAATTTATATGTGTATATGTATAGAATGCTAACCTTTTTCAACCTTATAAGTTAGATTGTTCGCATATATAATGAGCACGTCCACATCATTTGATATTGTTTCGTTTCATTCATTGTATGCATTGACAGCAAAACAGAAGCCGCACTAATGAAAAAAAAAGAAGCGGTAACTCTTTACTAAAATCATTCTGTTCTCTTCTCTTCTTTTCTCTGTTCTTTCTTTTTATTATTGACATTAGGTTGTCTTTGTCGGTATTACTGATTTTCAAAGTAAAATTGATGAAGATGTATTCAAGCAATGAATATGATGGTTGGACTAGTCATCAATCGAGCAATGACAAGTGAGTGTCAAGAGACAAGTAAATAATCGGCTCTTGTCACTCGACCTTTGGCTTAGTATAAAGAATGATAGAGAGAGAGAAAGTGAGAGAGAAAGAATACGAAGAAAAAAACTATTAAAGAACTTGAGACGTGTCAAATACGTGAGTAGAGACAAATATACTTAAAAAAGATTTCATTCATATATAAATGTATTTATAACAATTCTTTAAGAATATATGTGAACTTGTTTCATTTGATATGGAAAATTGTTCTCTATATAAATTTACGATGAGTGAAAATGTTTGTAATTAGCAATTTCTTGATGTTTTATTTAGTAATTGAGATGGATTGTTTAGATTACTAAGTAAAATAATAGTTCATTGACAATTAAAGTGTATCTTTCAAATGTATTTAATTGATTTTTTTTTCTCAAAACTTCGATAAATGATACACGTAGGTAAAACTAATAGGAAAAAGGAAATCATTTATTATGCAATAATTATCTCATCAATCGCATATTGATGGACCTTCTTTTCGTTTCTTTTGGTGGTATATGGATATGTTAAATTTATACTTGAAGCTTTTTAAAAATTCAATGAATTCTTATCATTGAACAAACAATCTGATTCGCTATTTGAGATGAATATAATTTATTAATTGTTCTTCTACATACCAAACTCTATTATCTAGTTAAAGATGACATATTTATGAATAGCAATGAAAATACTTTATTTCTAAAATCCTAATGTTCAACTCAGATACTCAATAGCAGAAATTTTGCATGATAAATGAAGTGTTCAAGAGGCTTACTTTTATTAGTCCCAGATGTACAAATAAACATATAATTTGTTTCATATGTTTGACCAAGATGATTTGTAAGCGCTTTCATGAAAAAAAACAAACTATAATGATATTAAATTACTTTAATACCAATAATGTCTTCCTTGTCAGATTTAACAGAACACATTATAATGTATCCACGAAATAATAAATATGATTAAGAACATGAAAATTGTATTAATGTGTTACATTGTTTTAGTGAAAATAATGCAGAAAAATACTTTAAAATTGCGATGTATGGGAATCAAGTGAAAATGTGAAAGGAAACACATTATATCACAAATAAAAATTAGAGAAAAGAAATTTTTATAAAATATTTTTCAGACACATTTTTTAGCCTTCTCACTTGTGTTTCTTACACCTTTTAGAATTCGATTTAATTTATGATGAAATTATTTTTTCTTATGTTTCTGATGCATACCTTTTCTACATTGATAATGTTTTAATAGTTGATTAAAAACTGAAATTCGAATTGGATCAACGACAAAGTAGATAGGCTTTTTCTTCTATGATGTTAACGAACGCTCTCATAATAATGATGATAAGTACCAGTAATTTCAAGTTTATAGTTCTCCTACTCAAGTGCCTATATTTTTTGAATTCAGCGCTACCATAAACTTAAAAAATATTGACTATGAATTTTTCAATATCAGCTTATTGTAGACACATGTTTCATCAAATTGTACGGTAATAATAATAAAAAAGTGGTGATAACGATGGCACCAACCATACTGATGCACTTTGTACTGATGGCTGTTGTAAATATGATTTTGTTTAAGTCGATTTCCTTTTTTTTTATTGAAACAAAGATGTTGAATGTCTTGTATGATACTGATTGTTTTGTTTCTTTCTTCTTTAGATATTTATCACAAACACAATATCGACCGAATACTTTCACTTCTACTTATAAGTGCACTTCACATATTAATATTCGAAAAATGAGTAAAATACAATTCATGATTGAATGACTCTTTGAAATCTGATATTCAATGGAAAATACCAAAAATTTTTGGCGAAAAAATTTTCGAAATGCAAATTATTCATAAACATTTCCTGTCTACTACAAAAAAAGATTTATTTCATAAATAGATGTTAACTAGAGTAAAATTTTAGTAAAAAAATATTATAAGTAATAGTAATCTTGATAAATAAGTTGAATCTGATTGTCTTTCCACTCAATGATTCTGCAATGAAATACGTTGACAGTATTCTTGAAGTCTTCCTTTAGAATTTGTATTCATTGTTTTCGATAAATGCTTGTAATATATATATGTACTTTTTTGTCGTCTTTTTTTGTTTGTTTACTCATTTCTTTCTAAGCACAGAAAGAAATACGAGAGACAAATATTGACTCAGTAAATATAATAGACGCACATACTATCAATCACCTATCTTTATTGTTCGATACAATTAAAAAATATCTATCTGTCAATATAATCATTTCCAATGACTACAAAAAAAGAATCTTCGGAGAAAACATGAGGTTTTTTTTTTTGAAACTGGAATAACACATTGCATCGAATGATATACTTTTCGCAAGAACATGTTTCATAAATACATCAATAAAATTTCATCCATTCAATGATGACACAAAGACAGTGGAACAGGAGAGAGTATTCAAAAAAATCAGAGTAAGGCTTAGTTCAAAGTAATAGCGTCCTGAGGCAGTCAAAATTAAGTAGACATTATGCAAATTTCTTTTCTCGATTAGAAATGTATATTAATATTGCCACTTTCAAGGAATTTCCAAGTAAACGTCAACTTTTAAGATAAATTCCTAAATTTATACAGAACTTGAAATTATTTGCTGCATAGAAAACATTAGTGTGCACTTTTAACAACTTCTATTTTATTGTGCAATGTTTTCGTATTTAGCTCGAACAAATTTTTTAATCTTTTTCGATAGTTAGGCTAATAACATTTGTTAAGTAACGCGATTATTAGCGGATTTCATTAGAAACTATCAAGCTTGTGTAATGTTCTCGAAAAATCAACAAACCTATTATACCATCGAAAGTAGCCGAGATTTTAACTACACTTACAGGTTGTAATCATCTGATCAGCTCTGCTTTGTAAGAATATTTTTAAAATCTTATCAATTTCATTTACTATCGACAAGGATGATTAAACTCTAGCAGTCACTTGAGAAACTTGAATGAATAATTCGAAACTAGGTTGTCAGAAAAACTCTACATATTTTAAGAAAATATCTGAACTTGCCTCAGGAAGTAATCAAGTTTTCCGATGATTTTTATCTTTATCTCTTCTCCGGTCATACCATGCTTACATTGATTATTTTCTGAAAAAATAGAATAGACTTATCAAGATTATATTTAAGAGAATCCAGGATTATTTTTCAACCAACATAATAAAAAGTTTTAATTAAACTATGAATCATGGCAATCGAAATATGATTCAAAACATTGTTCGCAATGAAGGGCCTCATGACAGAAATCACAACTACATAAACAATTCATACAAAAATGTTCTCCGCAATGTTCACATTCACTTTGGTTTCGAGATGTAAGTGATTTTCTGCAATGTGAACATTCATCCATAGAATTCGTTTCTTCTGAATTAGGAAGTGTTGTTTGTTCGTTTATAATATAGTGTAATGGTGATTGAAAACCATAACATTCAGGATCATAGCATTTTTGAAAATAAGTTCCTTTGATGGGATCAACAATGAAGTAGATTTGATTCTTTTTGTGATGTCGTTTAACATTTTCACAATAACGATAAGAACCAGTTATGTCAAATTTATATCTCCCTTTTGAATCTGGTGGTGATATTTTACGAATTCGTCCATCAAATGCGCCAACTTTAGTAGCTATAAAGTTTTTGATATCAGCACATTGATTAGGTAACTGATTCATCGAATCAGCTAATACAACTTGAGCGTATGTTGGTGGTGCTTCGGAAGATTCATCAGAAGTTATGACTGTTGAAGTTTGTGAAGATGATGGAATTGAGACTGAACTCACACTTCTAGCAAGTAAACCTTCCCATGCTTTTTTTGCTGCCAATTGTTCTGCTTCTTTCTTTGATGAACACAGATTGTCACCGACATACCAATGACCATCTACTTCGACTTCAACCTAAAAGACAAAATGTTCTGTTTGTCAAATCAACAAATGAAGTAAAACACAAATAGTTATTAAGATTAAGTTGCTGAAGAAGCTGCACACATTCGTATATTTATAACTTGTTTATCTTGGTATCTTTTTTTCATTTTTCTAACTATTATATTATTTACCTGAAATTTCAAAAGATGTGCTGGGCCAGATAGAGTTTTGATTCGATAATTTGGCAAAAGAATCTTATTTTTCTGACAATATTCCTGAAGACGATTTTTCCAAGTTGTATCCATGATATTTAGTGAAAATCTGTAATCCTTCACAGTATTATCTTTTATTTTAAAGATATTTTTCGTTCCTGCTCTTCCTTCTCTCTTATTTAAAACATGTAAAAAAACATCGAAATAATCATTTTCATGAAGCTTATAAACATTTGTCAATGACTAATGTTCTCCTTTCTGCACAGGTAATGCGCATGGTTTCGAATGCATTTTGTGGAACTCACATATGTTTTCGAAGAAAATAGTGAGTGTAAGTTTTAAGTTCGACTTTTTGCGGCTCCTCCCCCTCCCCTTGCAGACAGGCTACCATTACAGACCATAGCAACTCCACAAAAAAAAGTAAACATTTTTTTAATGCAATAGTAGAAAAAAATCAGTGTAAAAAATGAGAAGAAATTTTGACTACTTTGGCATAAGCCAGAGTATTGTGGAAAAGTTGAGATTAATAACATTCGTATACTAGTATTCCTGTAAGTTCAGTTTCAGATTTTTGTCCACATAAAAATGTATTNTCTTTCGAAGATAAACGTACTACTTACAAAGAGATACATGTTTCTATGTATCTCTTTGCATGATAAGACCAGTCACAACTAGGTCTTATTATATGAGCGATTTTCCGTTATCCTATCCAATTAGCTTGTGACGACTCCATTTTAGGTCATGTAAGTTGAGAAGAAGTTGTCATACAAAAGAATATTTTCCATAGGATTAAGTTGGTTTTTCAAAAATTTCAGCTCGAATAGAAAGCGTTGGATGATCAATACTAACTAGAACGCGTAAGGTTGATATCGGGCTCTATCGGATCGGAAGATAACTGCTTGAAATGTCAGATAAACAGTTGATGGTGTCTCTGTGTCAGAAGAACTCACCAAGATAAAATAATGAAGTTGTCCTGTTTCAAAGAAAAGGATTCCCTGAGATACAAAGAACATTATAACTTTTGATATCGAAAAGCGTATTTTAATAGTTTTGGACAAGTTTATTGAATTAAAATTGCAAATGTACGTGCTGGAGTTATTTGAAAACTAACACAGTACATAATATAATGAAGTCGTTTTTTGAAAACAAAAAAAAAAGAAAAGGTTAATCTTACTTTGTTACAAGTGTACTCATTGCTGTAACGCCAAGAGCATTTGATATAATAGAATAAGCTGGATTTTGTGTTGGTGTTTCATCATTAACTTCCATTTTAATTTGTACATCTGAATTTTGTTCAGTTTTAATTCCAACATTTTCTATAGCTGATGGATTTTTTGTTTTAACATAATCAATCATAAAATCATATCGATCATAAAATTCACCAGATTTGATAACAGATGTTAATGCTGGTAAAATCGATGTACGATTATCAACAATTGATAATGGAATTGTTGATGAAACACATGTATAAAATAACTAAAATAAGACAAAGAATGTTTGATTTTATTTTTTTGGAATAAAAATTTCTCATAGAAATTACTTCTAGACATTGTTTTATCCAATAATGTTGTCCAAGATATTCCCAATTTTGTGATAAAAATATAAATAATAATCTATCATGTAATGTTTTTCGCAGATTTTTATCTAAGATAAGAAAAAATTGTTTTCGTAATTGCTGATTTGTTGATTTTAAACCAAGAATAAATGCTGCTTCTAATTTAATACATAATTCACGATAATTTGTTTCTTGATAAACATGTAAAATAAGTTCAAGAAAACTATTTGTTAAATCATTATCATTTGTTTGTTGATGTTGATGAAAACGTCCACTTTTATCAATACATTGTAAAAGTTTAAGAAGTAATTGAGATTTTTCTTTTAATGATGGAACTAATTGTACATCACCACGCCATTTAAGCCAATCATATACAAGACGAATTATAGCTCGAACAAGAGTTATATCATGAGATTTTTCAATTAGGCACTATAAAAAGAAATCATATAGATAAGATTGTTTTCATTTATTCATATTTAAAGTCAGTAACTTCAAATAGAAACGGATAAAATTAGATATTTTCGGACTTTGTATCTTTTCTAAGAAATATTTTCTTACACTGGTCTTAATTTACCGTACGTAGTCTATATTTTTCTCATCCTAACTGTAATTTATGCTACAGGATACAGCAGAGTATGATTGGCTTACAAGCTGTAGTTTCAGACATGAGAAGAGAATGTGAACAAAATATTGGTTGCGTTTGGGAATGCAACAGTGGCTGTGCAATGTTCATCGTACTGCCAGTGATATTGATCCAAACTTCATCGGTGCATCAGATCAAACATAAACGTATAGTCTAACGGTGAATGCAGGACAAAATTAAGATGATTTTGGATTGATTTCGATTGAAGAGATCATTTCAAGAAAACGGCTCAGGCTTATGAAAATGGACTGAAGGTTTTCGGGGTCGACGAACCGAATCTATAGAAAGTTTGCCGAAAGTTTCTTATTCAACAACGGCTTCGTTCTTATAGTTTGATGATGTTTTATAAAATTCAGCTGTTTTCTTGGAATAGGTGGTCTTCCTTCAAGCGAAAAAAACGAAATGAATCTAAGATCACTGTCTTTACCGTTATTCTATATTTGCATGTCTACACTAGTGTAGCGGTCTACCTAAGACCGGTGATCACTCTTGTATGCCTAGTTGTGTTATCATTTTAGATTGTTTTTATTTTTGAACGAGCTCCTCCTATTGTCTTTTTTGTTTTCATAAATCACGTAACGCTTAATATGGTGATTGTGGTATCGATTGATTTAAATCACATAATATGAAAAAATATTATTCAAAGATTAAAGTACTTCTCGATGGAAATATCACTACAGGTATATTGTTTTATCTCCAAATATCTATTGCAGTTCTATGCATAATTCTGTATCAGTACTAAACATTAAGTTTAGTCCTAATAAATATCTCCTTGTTGTCAACACAAAAAAACAAAAACTAGTGAAACATCTTTTTCAGTTCATTCTCGTCGCATCTACATACTGTATATCTAACACAATTTCGATGTACTTACTGGTAGGAAATTATTCATAAATTGTTTACGAAGATCACTTGTTAATTGACCAATACGATATTTGAGTAATGTTAAACATTCAATGATATATTCTGTGAATGCTATTTTGATGATAAAAAAAAGAGAAACAGAAAGAATTGATAGATCAATAAGAGATTTATGTCATCATTTTTTTTTTACCAGGATTATAGTCAACGCCAGCACTTGTATGATCTTTAATTAATTTTTGTAATAATTTTGTAATATGTGGTGTTAATTTATCAACATATTTTGGTTGTTGTTTTTCGATTATTTTTAAATAACCAAAAGCAACAGGAAGTGTATGAATTGAAACAAATCCCGATGATGAAACATTTGCTGTATTAGCTCCAATTGTTGTTCTAGCACTAAAATGAATATTTTCTTTTTATCAAATTTAAAACATGAATCATGAATTTTTCAATTCAAAATGATTAAAACAAAGGCTATATGCAATTTAAAACGGATTATTTTTATTTTCTTTTGCCGTTTTAGTTAACTTTAGATTGTATTAATGTTTTCTTTTCTAACTAGATTTAATGAATACATTCTTTAGTATAGATTTTGTTCTTTTCAAAGTCATATACGATAATATATATTGATATATATCTATTAAAAGCACACATATATATTTGTCGTATTCATTTCGTTCAATAATAATTTTTACTCTTCTAGTTGATCAATCGGACAATGGTCATGGATGAATGAGCATAATAATGTCCTTACTATGTCTGAACTCATCAACACTTTTTCTCTCTTTCTTTTCGCCTGTTCATTTATATTTCGTCTCTCCTTTTCTACAATATACTCATTCTATCGTTCCCTTACTATACAATCGGTCAATCGTTATACTATTAATACAGGTAAACAATTTTTTATATGAAAAAACAAAAAAGCAAATAATATATTTCTTTTCATTAGAATATCATTAGATTATTCCAATGTATACAACAAATATTCGTCCTCCAACATTTTATCATCATTATACAACTCAATTTTTTCCTGCAGCACCTGATGGTCAACCTCGTGTAGGTAAATATGGTGGTAATAGTATGTTACTATCACGATCTCAATATATATATTCATTTCGTTTGTCTGGTATAATACTTGGTAGTTTAATTTTATTTTTTACTATTATTTTATTATCAACTGAACTTGGAAGACTTTATAATGGTTCAAATAATCGTGGTAGAAATGAATCAAGTCCTATATCAACATATTCAATGTATCCAGGAAATACAGTTGGTATTAATGAAAAAATTCAAAATCGTAAATTAGAAAATCGTTGGATGTGGCCATGGTCAACAGCAACATTATTATTTAGTTTAATATTTATAACTGCAGGTGTATTTGGTATAATAAGTGGTCAAAGAGAAAATTATTCATTAATATTAACATTTTTTATATTTTCATTATTATCAATATGTTTATTAATATTTTTAATAGCAACATATTCAACAATAATATCTGGTTGGAAAAGTATTTATGGAACAAGTAATGAAGATTTAATGACAAATTATACACGTATTGATAGAGATTTATCAATTGTTTGTTTATCAATGTGTTGTGTTTTATTTATTATTTTATTAGTTAGTATGATTTTATCTGGCATAAGTATTGAAATATGTACAAGAAAAAAATTTTTCGTAGAAGAAAATGATCCTGATAATTTAATTAGTTCATATAAACCAAATTTTGGTCAATAAATTAATTTAGAAAAACAACAACAACAATAACAAACATTTTATATTCTAGCTATTTGTTTTCACTTTTTTTTTCGTTCTATGTCTTTTTTTTTTTGTTTTTCTGAATTTGTGTAGAGAATAAACTAATTCTTACCTATCTGTTGTATTAACAATTGATGTTGGTGTATTATTCATATTATCAATAATTGTTTTTGTTATAATCGTATAGAACTGTTCAATATCTTCACTTTTACTTGCTGCATGTGTTGATAATGGTAAATTATTTGTTAAAATTGGTTGTTGATTATTTGTTGTAGCTGTTGCTAATGAAGCTAATGTTGCTTGAACAAGTTGTGGTGATAAACCTTGTTGAGTATTTGTTGCTGTTGTTGGAATAATAGCTGCTGGTGGTTCAATAGGAATTTGTACAATAAGTTTACTAAAGAGATTTTGCATTGATTCAACTAAACGTGGATTATTTGTTATTGATACACATGTTATTAAAGAACGTTTTAATGTACGCATTGTATATTTTATTTGTATAACAGTAAATGTTGATATAAGAAAGGCAAGAAGATCAATAGCAATGGCAATTGAATTGTGTGCTGTAATATTGGGTGATTCCTATGAAAAGAATAAATGAAGAGATTTGTAGATTGCTATTATCTTTCATTTACCAATACGTTCTAGTTTTTCAAGTTTCATCCTAATCTAATTGAACATTAACGATCGATATTTTAATTGAGTGACTACTATTTGAAAATAACTTTTCATGTATAACATTGACAAAGATTAAAGATGAATGTTCTTATTCATGGACGAAATCGAGTCATTAGCGATTGTGAAAAGATAGCTATTAGTCGAATTTGACAAAGAAACGCCGATTAACGATGATATTAAACAGTTATCTCAATGTTTCTATCAAATTTATATTATTGTAGACTAGACACATTTTGAACGTCTTAGATTAATGATTCCGAAAAGAAGATCACTTAAGTTCATATTGGTAGTGATCGTATATTAGTATTAAGTATTCCGATTGTTTGCGAAGATCATGGCAGAGCTCAGTATATAGTTCAATAAATGAGGCTTATTCAGGTTTTGATAGTATAGTATATCAATTTGTGAGTAATGTTTTTCGTACTATATGGAAGATTCAAAGAGGTGGTTCTATTTCAATGAGCTCCACGATGATGTGACTTAGTACTATTTGAATTTATTTCAATAGGAACGCATGAGAGAAAATGCTGACAAGATGTCTACTAAAGATTATGTTGAAATCACAATAAGGATTGATAAGAAAAATCAAAATGATTCCACAAAAAATTCTAAATAATGTTTCCTATTAAATATTTTCTTTGTCTTAGTGAAATACAATCCGAGACAAAAGAAGTTGCCCTTCATAAAGTACTCCTCCTATGCTTTTATGATTTTGAGTTGATATTTGAGGTGTATGTAAGTGTCAATAAACCCTGATCTCAAGTACCAATTCACCCTTCAGAAGTTCACATGTACTGAAGTTATGATCCACACATCATCTTTCCCTTGTATATGGTAGCTATCTCTAGTTTAAATTTCGTTAGAAGTCATTTTAAACTAACTGAGCTGTTGGTTTTTCGTAAGATGGATCTTATCCATGATGACTTTGACTAATTCATTTGAAAAATTTACCACGACATTGGTTCATTTTCTCGGAACGTGCAAATTACTAAGATTTTGACTATATGTTATAGACTTTGGTGACACTAAAGTAGACATATATGAAACTGTCGTTACAGATGGTTCTCAAAACGGAAAGAAGATACGCGAGTCATAACTTTAGTATATGTGAACAGATGAAGGGTGAGTTGTTGTTTACGATCACGGTCTATTATCGCATACATGCATTTAAAATATCAGGTGAAAATCATAAGGAATTGTCGCATTTCATGGAGGAAAGCTACTTTTATCCAGAACTGTTGTAGGCGATCATCATTCTTCTCTCCGTCAAGGTTACAAATAAATTTTCATTAAACGATAAAACACTTGCAATTATCCTTTCTCCAAATATATCAATATCGAGAAAAAAAAACCAATCCAATCAATATTCACTATGTTAATAACTTACAATTTGATGTATTAATCTTTCAAATGTTGTTAATTTAATATCAACATTAGGCCATGCAAATTTTCTTGCAATTTTAAATAATCTAATACATTGTTGTGATAAAGGTAACATATTTTGTAAATTAATTTGACATGCATGTCTAATAAGAAAATTAAATATAGTATCAATTAATGATCGATTAAAATTTTTTTGCTCATTTATTTGTTCATAATGTTTTCGTAATTCCCATTTAATAATAACTTCAATAATATCAATAGCTAATTTTTTATGTTCCATTGAATTTGTTTGTTGTCCAGCTATTCTTTGTGCTGATTGTATCATTAAATTAGCTAATATATATCGTACATGAAAATAAATTGTTTGATGACGTACAATAATTGTCATAATATGCATTAATTGTAAATTTCCATGTGCATCATCCGAAAGAATTTTTTTTGTATATTCAGCTAATATATCATAACCATCATCCATACGTATTGGTATAGCTGGTATTAATAAATCAGTTGCTTGTCGTACTAAATATTTAGCATCAATAATATATGATTTTAATAAACTTGTAAAAACATTTGTTATTATACGTTTAACAATAGGATATTTTGATATAATATAACAAAGTAATAAATGTGCTTGACATTTAAATGTTGAATCAATATTATTCATTGATAATGTTTCATATGCACATTCCATAACACGACGAAGTTTTTCATTATCACGTTTATTTGTTATTGAGGAATTTGTATCACATATTAATTGTGGTTTATATTCAAGAAATAAACATAAAAAACGTAATAAACATATACGATATTTATCATTTATTTGATGAAGATATTTTTTATCAATCATTGTTCGTATAAATAAATCAATAATTGTTTCATCACTATTTGAATTTATTTGAAATAATTCATTATTTATTTGAATTTTATTATTTTCAAATTCATATGTAAATGATGGTAATAAAATATATTCAAAAAATAATGATTTACATTCTAATGTATAGGATTCATCATTACGTAATGATATAAATGATAATAATGCATCACGTTTCCATTTTAATGAATAGGTTTTTATAATAGTATCTTGTATAAAATTAAAGAATCTTTTTGGATAAAATAATTTTTCAATACATGAATATATACGTGTTAATTCAAGTAATAAACGTATACGTTCAGGTTGATATTGATAATAAATTAAACATAAATTAAGAACATTATTTAATTCTTTTGTACAAAATGAATCAAAATGTTCTGATGATAAAAATGAATGTTGTTGAAATGTATTTGAACGCCATAAACGTAATAATAATGAAACAAGTTCATGTTGTCTTGACCACCATAATTGATCTGTACGTGCTAATATTGATAATGAACGTATTGTAATACATATTATTGAAGGTATATTTTGTGTTGTTTCAATAAAAACAATATGATCACTAAGAATTTGTCGAAAACGATCAAGCCAATTTGTACGTACAAATGTTTGAATATTTGATGATGATGAACTTTTTAATAAATCAAGAAAAAGACGACTCCATTGTAAATCTTGTAAACGATTTTCATCATTTATAAATTGATCGAGACTTAATTGAGGATGACGAATTAATAATTCAATTAAATATTTACGACATGAACTACTTGACTAGAAAAAATTCAAATTATTTAAATATGAGATCAATTAGTTTTTATTTAATAACATGTGTTGTAGGATAAGTTGAAACATTCTATAGAGTTGTTTAATATAATACAAAATCTTTATTTTATCCAGAAATGTCGTTTTATTCTAGAGCAGATGATCCCAATAAACTGCTTATTATATCGATGATTAAAAAGTATGGCATCGATGTTTTATGGATTTCTCGTCCAAATCAAATGATAACACAGTTCAAGTCCATGTTAAAATGTAGTTAAAATCCGCCGCCACAACTTAGCAAGGTCTGATTGTTTTTGAAATTCTACTAATTTATTTGCTGTGAAAGTTTTTCTTAACAAATTCGAGAATTTAGAGGTACTCTTACCAAAAAAATAGTTATTTTTCAACAAATAAGTCATCAAGGTGCTCGAACTATCGCCATTAGGCAAGGATACGAATGTTTCTAAGCATATCTTAGGTGTACAGAGATTAATTCAAAAATCATCGGAAAATCAAAAATCTTCCCTCTTACGCTTCACTTGATAGAAAAATGTTTCAATGTGTTTCATCTAAATCGATCTTCAATAAGTCAAATTTATCATTATTACTTTATTTATTGAAATTTGTCATTTAACGAAGAAAGTCCGTCCAACTAATAAATAACTTTTGAGTTGGAACTATATGTGTCATGCAAACCCTACTGAACTATGAATATCCTGTAACAACTTTGAATCCTCAGCATATCGATGCGGAGATATTACATTACTACGATATTTTTTAAGTCCATACCGTGTTTCCACTGGGAAACACAAATAAAACTGAGTTTCAAATTTTGATTTGAAACAATGCGTAGAAACAGACGTTAATAAACATAATTTACGTTGAAAGTCCCATGCCTTCCGATTTGCTCCTATCCTGAAATAAAAACATCAAATTTGTCGACGTATATGAGAAATGTGAAAGATACACTTTTACCATAAACTATTCTGCTTAACGGGTGTCTCTATATGGATTCGGCAGGGTCTACGTATGGTTCTCAGTTTAGATCACAATGTTGACTTTCAAAGTATTCATAACTCGTTATAGCTCATATGATGCACATAGTTTGAAAAAAAACTATCTTTTATTTGTTTAAATGAATATCTTACTTCAATCATAAGATGTTTATCAAATTTTAGAATAAGAATTGTTAATGATTCAATAATTTTCTTCGATGAACTTGGTAATGTTGCTAATAAATCTAATAAAATTAAACAAGTTTTATAAAATTGATTTTGTGTATCAATAATTGAACGAAATGCTTGTGCAATATTTTGCATTAATCTTCGAATTAAATTAAGAATTTGTTCACAAAGACGTTCATCAAATGAATTAGGTGATAATTTCGATAAATAAAATAATGTTTGTGCTATTTGTGGTGTTAAATTTAATTTTTCATAATCATGAAATGGAATTTTTTGTATATATAAATCAACAAAACGTAAACGTAATTGTTCATTTTGATGACCATTAAATATTTTTTCAATTGATTCATATGCAATTAATTGTAATTCATTTGATTGTATTGTTGTTAATATTTTATAAAATAATCTTAATACACGATCACGATATTCAATTTGTTCATAATATTCAGCTAATGTACGTATAGATAATTTTTTTAATAATAATATATTTAATGTTAATTGATGTTGTGTTAATGAACGATATGATGATGATTTAATTAAATCATTTTCATCAAATAAAAATGTTGTTAATTCTTTAAATAAATCATCATCATATAATGTAATATATGTTATTTTAGGTTCTAATGTACGAAAATAAATATATATATCTAAATATGTTATTTGATAGATTAATGATTGATTTTTAAATGGTAATATATTTGATGATGAAAATTTTTTAATTAAATCATTTTTAAATGGTTCAATTAAACGTATAATTGGTTGTTGAAATAGACAACTTAATTGTCGTAAACAATCATATATTAAATTACGTATATAACTTATTGGTGAAAATAAATAATTAATTAATAATTCAATTAAATTTTCATTAAGATTTTCATTTGATTTAATTTCAGCATAATAGTCAAGAAATTCTTTTATCATAGTTGATAATATATCTAATGTACCAGATGATATTTCATCAGTTAAAGATATAATTACATGAAAATATCCATTTAGTATTTGATTTAGATTTTCGAGAAACCAATTAGTTTCTTTACGAAAATAATTTAAACATAATTGATGAAGAAAACGACATGAACCTTGTTTTGAATACCACATACGATCATAACAATGGTTACATAATGTATGAATTAAATAATTTATTAATGGTAATTGTGTTATACGTTGATAATCATTATTAAATATAATAAGTAATATATTAAATAATGTTTCAAATGATATACGACCAATTGAATTTAATTCATCATCAATATCAATATAACAATAAACTATACAATCAATTAAAATTATTGAACAATCAATAGTATCATTTGTATCATATGTATCAGAAATTAAAGGACCTAAAATATAGGAAATAAAACATCTATGCAATATAATAATATTGAATTAACAGAAAATAATGGATAGAATAGAATGAATGAGCCTCTCACGAGGGAATGTTCCCAAGTGATTAAAAGCTTTTGAGCTCATATGTTGCCCATTAGGTAGGGGGCCACTAGTTTAGAGAAACCTCCAAAGGATTCGTGCCCATATTGAGATTTGACAGAGATATCGAATTTTTAGTGGTTTTTTCCTGCTGGACCCTAGTTCTACAGCAAAATCATGTTTTTGAATTTCAACCTGAAACTTTACCCAAATGAAGGCCTCGATCAGAGTAGCTTGTATAAAAAATTTCAGAATTTTTGGACATTGCATCTCCAAGGTATCAATTTTTGAAAATATAGGCACTTTTTTATAAATAACATGGATACTTTGAAAGATTGATACCTTGGAGATGCAATGTTCAAAAGTTCTGAAATTTTTTATACAAGCTACTCTGATTGAGGCCTTCATTTGGGCAAAGTTTCAAGTCGAAATTCGAAAACATGATTTCGCTGTAGAACTAGGATCCAGCAGGAAAAATCCACTAAATAGGATATCTCTGTCAAATCTCAATATGGGCACGAATCCTTTGGAGGTTTCTCTAATNGATTGAGGCCTTCATTTGGGCAAAGTTTCAAGTCGAAATTCGAAAACATGATTTCGCTGTAGAACTAGGATCCAGCAGGAAAAATCCACTAAATACGATATCTCTGTCAAATCTCAATATGGGCACGAATCCTTTGGAGGTTTCTCTAATCTAGTGGTCCCCTACCTAATGGGCAACATATGAGCTCAAAAGCTTTTAATCACTTGGGAACGTTCCCTCGTCAGTATTTTCTTATATTTAGTAGATTTTGTTTTTATCTTCAATTTCATTTTTTTCTTTTGTAAAACAAAATAATTTCACTTTAATTATTTAATAAAACAATATCTATGTTTAAAATCATAAGAATTTTCTATTACCTATTTGTTGTGTTAATGAAACAAGTGTATAATGTTGAATAGTAGATTTTAATATTGGAAGAACATCATCAGTTAATGTTTTGCATGTAGCAGCTTGATGAAGACATTGAAGAAGTAAAGCATGACCATAACGAGATTTTATTTCAATATTTGTATTCCATATTAATGGACATTGAGATATTGTACCATTTAAAAAACTAAATTGAATATATTAGAAAGATAACTAACAATAAAGAAAATAATAATTAACCTCGGATGATTTAGAAGATGTGTAACAAGATCATGATCATCATCATTTGTAATAAGAACAGAAAGAACACTTCGAACTATGAGCCATGCTTGACGTTTTATTTGATGTTGATCAGTTATATTAGATTTTAATTGATCAGAGCAAGTTCGAAGAATCTATTACAAATGAAATATAAATTTAATTCAATAGTTTTACTCTAAAGATTATAATAGGAAAGAGTATATATATATTATCAATCATTTAATTTCCACGCATCACTACTCTCATCTTCAAGTATGTAATACTCTTTGGTTTTATATTTTTACTATGCGTAAGTCTATAAAAGATCAAGAAAAATTGAAAAAGAAAATTCCAATAGACTAAATCTTCTGCTCATATTCGAAAAAGATCGATACTAGGCTGGGCAACAATGAATAAGTGTTATTTCCTTAATCAAATACAACTTGAATAAATAAAAAATGCTAACCAATATGAAGGTTTATCAGGGCTTTAACGAGTTTCTTTTGCACAGTTACGAGCATGACAAAACACGAAAAAAAAAAGAAAATTTATCAATAAATCGCTGAAAAATACATTTTTTGTCTATTTGTAAATGCTGGTATCTTTGTAAGAAAAGGTCGTACAAAATGCGCAGATCCTTCATACTGTGTGGAATTTTGTGCTCTCTCAAAAGGTCTGTAAAACACGATCTAAAATAGATGTTGAAATATAGGAAGTGAAGATTTAAACTCTCATTCCACAAACGTTGTTGATATAAGATCGTAGACTTGATTTAAAAAAAAACATCTCGTTATAATATGTGAATTATTGCGTTTCTGGAAGATCAAATAAAAAAATGATAAAGAAAAGAGTCTTCGAAAATAGATGGAATAAAACAATCTTCCTATGATTATCAATAGCAGCTATATCAAATTTCATATTTTAATTTGATAGGAATAACACTTAAAAATGATTTCTTTTCTTACTTTTATTAAAGGTATACTAATTGATTTCGATTCATTTTCAAACGACATTTGTACATAAATTTCATTTTGTTGTTCAATATCAAAATCATCATTATCATATTTAATTTGTTGTGGTTCATTAAGTATTCGTCGATTATTTCCACCTAATTTACCTAATATACGAAATGTATTTTGTGCAATATCATTATTTGAATGACTTAATAAACGATATAATGATATCATTAAACTACTTCGTACAGGTAAAATATGATTATAAAGAAAATCTGGTTGTAAATTATCAACACATAATTCTAATGTACGTAAACCTTGTAAAATTAATGTTGATGAACCATTTAATGCATTAACTAATGGTTCCATTAATAATGGTAAATATGGTAATAAAACACTTAAACGTACAGGTACAGTTAAACATAATTCAATAAATAATTCTCGTAAATTTTGTCGATGTTTACATGATTGATATTCATTTAAACGTTGTAAAAGAAAATGTAATAAAGTTAAAAATTCTTGATTTAATAATTCATGATTACCAACACCAATACTACGAAAAAGTGCACGTAATAATATAAAGTAATTATATGGATCTTGTGTTAATTGTGCACATTCAATTGAACGTAGAATAATTTGTTTTAAATATGGTTGAAGAATTTTTTCATTTTCATTAGCTAATGTTGTTGTAACAACACTATTTATAACTAATTTAAATAATTTTAAACAAGCATTATTTGTATTATTTGTTTCACCTATTTCATTTATACGTGGTAAAAGAAATTCAAGTAATAATTCAACCAATATTGTTGATGATGGTGATTGTTGTAATAATGTATTCATAATTAATGTTATATTTGGATTTTTATTAGCACATTGATAAAAATATAATAGATTATTTTCAAATATTTCACGATAATTTTGTTTATGCATAACAATAAATACACTTGCAATCATATCCATTATTTCTTTTTCTTCTTTATTACGTGTTGCATTATTTGTATTATTTATTGTTGAAGAATTTCCATTTGAATTTGTTGTTGATGTCGAATCAAAAAATATAATTAAACATTGAAGAATATATTTAAAAAATTTTATATATAGAATTGTTATTGATGGTGGAAATTGTTTTGGTTGTGTAACAAGATTATCAGATATTTTAACATCAGCTAATATCCATGTTATATGACGTAAACTACTAACAAGAACTTTTAATAATGTACGACAATCATTTGATGATAATGTATAAATTAATGGAGATGTTGCTTGAAAACGTATCAAAGATAACTAGAATATTAAATTAAAATTAAAATCGAATAGAAATAATAGAAAAGTAAATTTATCTTAACTCTAATATAGTTAAATAAGATGTTCATGGCATTGTTTTTGAGTGAATTATTATTTAAGAAGATATGTATATTATTTGAAAGCAAAATGAAATAAATAGTTTGAAGGATAACTAATAATTTAATATTTTCTTTGCAAAATAGAAATAATACTTAGGGCTAATCAAAAGTTCTAAGCCCTGTGTTTGAAGGACCTTGTCGGATAAGGTAACCTATTTAGGAATGATAAACCAAGTATACCATATTGTAGAGCATTTTCAGGCGCATGGAATGGCATATAATAAATTCTGTTTTCATAAAACTTTGAAGGAATTCGAGCTAATTTACGGATGGACGACTACACATCTACAATCACATTCACCGATAGCCACACTGACGAGATGATCGAAGATGCTACGTATATAAGGTTTTAACCTGTCAAAAACTCTACAAAANTGATCGAATTATAGTTATTGTAGGTAAATTATTTCAAAGTCATCATGTAACTATTTTTGTTTCTGTTATAGATTATGTTCTAGTCGAATCTAGTCGAAGAGCTGATTATTTGGTAATACTTTGGACACTGATACTTGAGTGATTGTTTATATATATATATATATACATTTTTCATGTAATTTACTTTTACGTGAGCCTTGTTTTTCTTATTCAGTTCGTTTAGTTCTCATGACATCGGCATATACCATCCCCAGAGTTATTTATATGTCATATACACCTTTTTCTATCTATTTTCTCACTTGTAATTCTACTCCGCATTTTTTTGTGTCTTTGTCGAAATTTTCATGAGATAATTATGTTAAAAACGAATAACTATCGCGATTTTTGTGTTTTTATTGTATTTTTGTCTTTTATGTGTGATAAAAACGGATAAATTTTTTAATAAAATTTAATCTAAAGACTCGATGTAGTTTTAAGAAAATAAATAAAATTAATCTGAAATAGTGAAAATCTGAGATCCGATTGGCGATAAAGCTACGGTTAACATTCAAATTAATCGGGAATAAATTGCGATTTATTGTAATAATCACTAGAAATATCATTAAAAATCGGCGATTAATCGCGTTTCAGCTCACGAATATCGTTTCGATATATCGCGATTAATCGGCAATTTTTTAGCGATTTCTATAACATGGGTACCTTTATTATATACTATCGGTATAATTCTCAATAAATTGTGTGGACCTGAACATAACTACCCTAAATTCATAAAGAAAAAGTCAGATTGGCGCTCTAAATGTCTTGATCATCATGATATGAAACAACTATTAGAAACAGCTACTTCTGACACACATTTCTCCTTTAGCAATAAATATTATTTACAACACCATGGAGTAGCAATGGGATCACTATTAGCATCTGTCCTTGCAGATATCTTCATGATTCATCTAGAAAATAAATTCATAAAAAAGCTAAAGAAGGCAAGGATGCTTTGGTATAAGAGATACGTAGATGACACGTTTGTTATCATTCAAAAAATTACTAAAGTCACAAACATAAAAAAGATACTCAATAATCTCCATAAAGATATACAATTCACATCAGTTCAGGAACAGAATAATGAACTTCCATTTCTGAATGTACTTGTTGTGACGATTTCTGATAGAATGGATATTAGTGCTGATGGAGTTACACTTTATTCTATTCCTTCATATCACATAATTGCACTGCTTGCATAGAAAGCACGTGCTTATATACGCACTGTGAAGAGAGAACAGACAAGCAAGGATACAATCTTTGAAGGACATACAAGGACAAATCTGAAGGGCATGCGAACAATAGCAGAAACGTCAGGACATAAAAGGTATTCTCGTGGGTTGTTACACTTGTACGTCGTCAAAATAAAGTACTCGCAACATCTGTATATAGAAAACCAACATACACAGGCTTGGTGACTAAGTGGTCTTCATTTGTTCCGAAAAGTTATAAAATATCTTCTGTAAGTTCTATGGTATATCGAGCAATTCACATTTCTTCTTCATTCACAATCATGCATCAAGAATTCGATTTCATAAGAGATATCACAAAACGAAACGGATATCCATCGAATTTTGTAGAATGCCAGAAAAGATGCACCTTAAATAGATTGACGAATAAAAGAAATGAACAAACAAAAAACAAAGATAAAATTCAAAATAAAGTTAATAAAGAGCAGAATTACATCAAAGACTCACTCATTGATAGAATAATAATAAATGTCCCGTATGTGGGAAAAACAATTCAACAATTGAGTAAAGGTATCAAGAAGCTTGCTAAGAAAATAAAACCAACAGCACAATTAATAACAATACCTAAACCACTACCAGCAGTAAGATAGATATTTAAAAACAAAGATGAAATACCAAAAAGCCTTCAGTCAAATATAATCTATCAAGCGAACTGTAGCTCGTGTTCAGCCTCATATATAGGTAAAACAATCAGACAAAGCTGTAGAAGATTAAAGGAACATGGAGCTCCAACACAAACACTAGTAGAACAAACCAATAATAATCTGAGACACTCAAGATGAATTACTGCAATGAATGCTAATAATTATGCTCGAATTTCATATTATGAATCGGATAGTAGTGGAGATGATCTTCCTAGTACCACATATACATCAGCAATTAAGCGTCATATGACTTCAACTCAATATAAAATTGATTGGCATACTTGGAGTATCTTGGATACAGACAAACATCCATATAGATTACTTGTAAACGAAAGTCTAGCCACAAGTGAAAAATCACCTACTTTAAATCTAACCACAAGATCAGTACCTTTAGTAGTATGTCCTGAAGGTCGTATCATTAGACGAACATATCAAAAGACAATTCAATAACGTCATTCAATACAATACCTCTCTATCACCATTCTTACATAATAATAATTGTAGTATAACGTTCAAACTCAGTCTTATTGTATGTCAAATAGATAATATTCAATACATACTCTTCTCATATTGAATCTGTAACACATCTTACTCATATTGTTAACTCTTTTCTGACTTATTTCTCAATTTTTTCTGTAGTTCTCACTGAATTTCTCATCTGACTCGAATTGTAATCACAACATTCTCATATTATACTATCTTGTATCTAACCTTCTAAATCTTGTTATAAGTATCACTACAGTATAATAACCAATGTAGTTGTCCTATATCAATCACATTAATTAATTAATGTTATATTTATATCTGTAGTCTTAATAATATTGTATTTTACTCCATTCGTTTAACTATGTATTACTTCTATAATTCTAAAGTTCAATAACTTATCCCTTACTTACTTATAATTTATTCTATTTCTATAATATTCTGTACATCACCACAATACTTTCTATTTTGTTTTGTTAAGCGATTACCTCCTTTGTACCTTTACTTGATGATGATTTTAAATTTATAGAAACATCGTAAAATGACGAAAAAATAAAAACAATTGTCTTGTTATTTATTTAAGCTTCTGTAAAAAACTTTTTTCATATAATTTTAGTAATTAAAACAATCGTCTAAATCTTCAAATCAATCATCTACACAATCACAGACCGATTTCAAAGTTGATCAATTTTGCAATATGTCATCTTTTAACGATGCCAGTAACACATCATCTAGAAATACTCTTATTCGATATATTTTCTTGTTTTAATATTACAATGTAACTTACACTTTAGACTATTCGTATATTCATCAATATTCAATAGCTGCATATGATTCAAATGGAATAACCAATACATCAAATACAAATAATCTTGCTGTTCCAACAATCGACTTAAATTCTGTTCTACTTTCAAATACTAAAAAAATGTTATCAATATGTATGCAAACAAATATTTCTCAAACATCATGTAGTATATTGTTATTCAAAAGTTTCATATAGTTGTGAAATTTATTTTTTTAGAAAATATATCCAAAAAACAACCATTGATATAGATATCATTATTTCAATAATTAATTTTATATTTCATTTAAATATCACAAGTTATTAACACTAATTTCCCAGGTCAACGATTCCGGCCTTTCCCGCCNAGTCTGCCAAAATTAGAGAGCTAAACATGTTTTAATAATCGACTTTGTCGTCGTGTCATATATAGAATATATTGAGTATCGAGTGATCGATACGATAGAACATCAACAACTGCGCAAAAACGAAAGACAAAAAGATAATCACGAGATGAATCATAGTTGAGAGATTACGTAACAAATCAAATCAGAGATTCAAAAAATAGATAACATAAAATAAACGCTTAGCGTCAGTAAGCACCATCTACTGACGCTAACAATCACCTTACCTCGAAATAAATCTATTCTTAAAGATCTGATAAAATTTTAGTTTAAAAAGATTTGTTAATAGTAATGATTTGTCTGAGTACATGAAATCAAAAACGAATTTTCTATCAATATTAATAAACTAAATAAACGTTCTCAAAAAAAAAACAAATAATGGAAAAGAACAATTGACTTTTGATTTGCAATACAATTATTCTTCCATTGGCTTGTCATACCATACAAACAAAAAAATATATCTGTCAAACAAAAAATGTTATTTTTGTTTTAAAGATCTTGTGAAACCAATATTGTTCCTGGTAATATTAAAATTGTATATGTTGTTGTTCCTCTTGGTTTTAAACTAATTCTAGTATTTTCTTAATGATTATTTGTGTCAAAGTTATATTTTTTTCTAAGACATTGTGGTAAAAAAGTTGTATACATGTCCATACGAAATTGTTGAAACATTGAACAATACATAATAAATGTTATAAATGATGAATCAATTGATGTTATATCCCATATATCCCCAAATGTGAATATAATAAAAAAGACCCTGAGGAAATTTCACAAGTACAGTAAATAATGTTATAAATACAAGCATTGTTGTTTGTTCGTAATTCACGTTTTAATTTTGATGTTGATAAGGATACAGATGAATAATGACGACGAAGACATTCACGTAATTAACGTGTATGACGAATATTTAATATAAGTAAAATACTGAATACAATTAAAATAAAAACTGGAAAAATTTTAAAACATAATGCTAATATAACAAATGAAATTTTTTCTAATCGTTCACCTGTTGCTGTACTAATTCAATAAACTGTTTCTGACGAATTTTCTGTATATAAATTAGGAAGGCATATATATAAGCTGGTTGTCGAACAACACTTCAAACAAGAATTATCACATGTCTTGAACTCACCACTACTTGTTTTAATTTTGATATTATTGCATATCGAATCTAAACAATTAATGATTTATAATTACAATCATTTTTGTTTGTCTTTCATAACACTTACAATAGCAAGAAGACAAGTACAGCCATAGAAAGTTATTCAAAAATCAACTGAGCATTTTTTAGATTCATTTTCTTGATCGATCTGAAGACGTACTCAACGAAGAAATACTAGACCTATTCAACTTGAACATCTCCTAAAGTCCTGTATTGAAATATTATGGAGGCGAGGGTTAAAGTGATGATGAATCTGATGGTAAAAGTTCATATTTTCGGACTATAGCTCTGTTCAGATTAGGTTGGAATCTGTTAAATATTACTGAAAGTTATGTTTGTCTATGGGTGTGAATAAATTTTAACAAAAGTAGTCGTGATATTCCTTTAATCTTTTGTCTTGGTATATTTGTACAATTTTTGAACATTAAAGTATTTTCATACAGGGTGTGGGTGTAGGTGTTGGAGTCATCTCTTAACTGGTACCCACACTCACACTCCACACTCACAAGTATTCATTATTTAAATTCTTATTTATTTATTTATCAAATACTAATTAATCTTTATATATATAGGATGGCCTAAAAGTAACGGAAAAGAGTAAGGAAATAGCGAATTCTTTCCAACTTTTTCTTAATGGATTAATAGCTAGATCTCATATTTGGACCAAATATACTATATAATAGTTCTTGGAGAAGCCGCCTATAATCAGCCGTTGTTCTTAAGATTTTGTTGAAAAAAACAGAAATTCTTTTTTGTAGTCTAATATGATTATTGCTAAAGTATATTGTTTTTTCTGTCATATTTTGTTTCTATCTTTTTGGTTGTTTGTATCAGCCTGTACTAGGTTATTGAAATCCTTTTGACTCCTAAGTTGTTTTTGAGTTTTTACATAGAAAATTATACAAGAATGGAATATAACGGGACGAAAAAAAATAAATTCGATAAAAAAAGATAGCAGACTCATGTAACAGGCAGATAGGACTGCGAGAGAGACGTTCGGACGTTTTTCAATAAAACCTTAAGGGCAAAGTCTGATAATAGAGTACTTTTCTGAGTATTATCATGTAGTATATTTGGTCCAAATATGAGATCTAGCTATTAATCCATTAAGAAAAAGTTGGAAAGAATTCGCTATTTCCTTACTTTATCCCGCTACTTTTGAGGCATCCTGTATATATACAAATATTGATTATTTAATTACAAATAATTACTAATAGAAGAAAATCCATCAGTAATCTACAAAGAAAATTTTCATACTCAAACTAACGAAAATGAAAGTAAATCTGAAACAAATTTTTGAAATAATTATTTCTTTTTGCTTATCTAATTAATAAACAAAATAATTTTTTGTTTTTGTTTGTTGAATAGAACCTCTGATTTTTAGTTATTATACAAATTAGTCTCAATATTGTCATGGTCATGATTGATATTATCCAGAAAATATACCGGAAAATGTTTATACACATATAATATATATGCATTTACTAAACTTGAAAATAATTGTATAAAACCATATGAATGGAATGATGAAAGTACGCCATGGTCTGTTGAAATATAGCAAAGAATAATTAATTTATACTTAAGAAATTCAAATAAATTAAAAGTTTTACTTGAACTTGGTGGATGGTATCATAGAAGTCAACTATTTTCGAACATGGTTCATAATAAAGCATCAAAAGAATTGTTTATTGATACAACAATTCAATATTTAATTAAACATCGTTTTCATGGACTTGATCTTGATTGGGCATGTTTTTTTTCCCTTGTTTTTATTTAATAAAGAAATATTCTGGTTCACGACAAGGTTCAAGATAAATAGATAAAAAATATTTTTTTGATTTATTATTAGAATTTAAATTAGCATTTGAACCACATAATTAATTATTAACAGCTACTGTTGCTACTAGAAAATTAACAATTGATGTTCCATATCATATAAAACAAGTTTGTCAAATTTTTTTAGCTTTACTAATTTAAGGTTTTATGAATTACATGGATAAGTTTCTTTTCCTTTTTAATTATTTACATTTTATGTTTCAATTCTTTTATTGTGGAACTCACATATATTTTCGAAGAAAATAGTAAGTACAAGTTTTAAGTCGATTTTTTGGCTGCTCCCATCCCCCTTCAATAAATCTTTTTTTTTTGCAAAATTGATCGCATTATAATTTTGAAACCACTGAAAAAGTCTTTCTTCAAAATGTAGAATTTAGAGAAGTTCTTACTTTAGTCACCGATTATTCTGCGAAAAACTGATCCATAAGACATATTTTGACTTTACGTATTTTATATTAATTTAATGAGATTCGAGGGTATATGTGAGTTCCATATTTTAGACTCATAGGACTGTGCTAACAATCTTTTTTTCTGTTTTAAAGTTCATAAAAATCTAAAACAGGTATTCATACTTCATTATGTAGTCGTAAAAATGATGATGAATTATATAAACAATTAACACATGATTGATTTGCTAAATGCTGGATAAATAACAGTTTAATTAGATCATTAGCTGTTGGGCTAAGGTCAATTAGATCAATTTTTATTTTTATTTTTTTGTTCTGTTATTGAAAATCTAAATAAGATATATTTTTTAATAAAACGTAATGCTTGTTTATATATAAATGAACAAGGATTTTTATCTTATTATGAAATTTGTACACGTTTAAATACTATAGATGGCAATTTCAATTTTAATGAGTCAGTTGAAGAAAAAATTTACTTACGAAAGGCCATCATTTTAGTGTCTATTGTACTCGAGAGGAACAATTTTTTTCGTTTCTCTTTTTTTTTTTCTTTGTCTTTGGCAAGAAATCAAGTATAATTGTCGTTTGATTTTATTGCTTCTTTTATTTGTACAACTCGTGCTTTCTCATAGCAAGTTTCACTTACGAGTAAAAAAAAAAACAAAGATTTCATCCAATGCCAAGTAAGAAATTTTTATGTAGAAATAGATAAATCTAGTAGGGTCCCTCATTTTCTGTTGTAGAAATGAATCGCTTATTTTAACTTAAAATTAAGTTCACAATTATTACTAAGTTTTACTATTGTCGAAAAAGGACTAGCAGCTATATTGATATGGAGTTTAAGATGTGCTATCTAACACTTCATTGACATAAAATTTAATTTAGTTTACTGTGTCAGGCAAATACTAGAAATTTTAGTTTTTCTTTACTCGGGTACAGCATTATCATGGCGTTGTCCAATCTATTTCAGAGAGAACCTCATGTTAGCTGCTTGATCGTCACGGATAACACGATGCTGAATTCGTATTGGAGTAAAGAAAAACTGGAAATTAAATGATATTCGTCGAACACAATCATTTAAATGGAAGTTTAAGCGTCTGAAGTTATAAGTAGAAAAACTTAGACTTGACATAAAATACTGAGTAATTTCTTCATATTTAATATCAAAAAAGGAATCGATTGACAGTAACATTTTTTTTTGTTAACATCAACTGTCAAGTAAAGTGAATTGGTACTTGATTTAATAATATCTTCTCTGCTCGTCAGTATCGATGAAGAACTAAAGCAAATATTGAAATTGATTAAAACCTAAAAGACTCTTCTTTATCTCTCGAAGAAGTATACCGACCGTTAGAAAAATATGTTTTACAAAGAACTCAAATAAAATATAATAAGTACAAAAATAAACTCAAGAAAACCTGAGAGGATAGACTGATTGAAGAAGAATTAACATCGATTCATTTGTTCACAACAGAAAAGAATTTATGAAAGAACAGTTTCTATGCGATTTTAAATCAAACCTTTTTCACAATTTTATTTAAACTCGAGTAAGCAACGAATATTTTTCAAAGCTTTGAAATGCTGTTACTACGTGTCCGGCCAATCTAATATCAAACAGTTTGATGTAGACTTTTTTTTTCTTCGAAGAAAAGACTAAATGTGATGAGTGTTGAGTTTTTGTAGATCTTCAATCAATATGTTCTAATCTTCATATTAATTACGTGAATTGAGTACGTGAACCTTAGTCTCCGTCAACAGGGAAAATACAAAAATTCCTTCACGCATATTCATATTTTAAAGACAAAAACAAAATCTTTCTTTCTCACGTTTCTACTCTCAAAATTATTGATCAATCGAACTCAGTTGATGATTTTCATAGATTCAATCTTCACTAGATTACATAATTTTATCGCGTGCTGATTCACCCATTAGAACTTCGCTAGCTGAACTTAACATTCCTAATATCGCAATAATATTTTTTCAAGAAAACGTTTCCTCACAAAAACCTGATTCATCGACAATATATCTTCGACAATGATAAAAAATATAAGTTGATCATTGAATATGAAAAGTTTTTCTCTTAACAAAGCACGAGCGTGAAAAACCATCAACTGCTGTGATTTTTGTTTTTGATTTTGTGTTTTTATAGTGTTCTCGAAGTTTCTTCTGTTTTAATGAGTAAAAATAAAAAGATATTTTGAAATTAAGAATCATTCTCTATACGATCCACCACACCGAATCCAGGATGTGGTGTGGGTACCATTTTTTCAATTTATACCCACACCTTACTTCATCTTTATGATAGAACTGTTGTAAAGTCGTAGATAGAATTTATGAATATTTCGCAACGAAACACAAAACTTCTATTTTTTAATTTATATACCTTGAAATTCAAAACATTAGTCATGTGAATGTAGGTTTAAAACTATTGTTTCTATTAAAGATCGGTGTAATTTTAGATGTTTCATTGAGCTAAAATCCATGTATCACTTTAGTGAGATAGCCAAATTTCCAATTCACAACTAGATTCTAAGATTTCTGCTGATTCTACAAAGACTTCCAAATGAATTCATATGAATTTATTTTCATGTAAATTCTAGAACAGAATCACAATGGATACAATTTGCATCAGTATTGAATTTTGTCCAATATTTGCATTTTTTGTTTTGTTTCGGTACAAACAAATCAATTTTATTTCATCATAATAAAAGTCGATATTTCTTTATAGAAAGACATCAAGTGAGCCACATTTGTGACACGTCTGTTTCTGTTACTTCTTACAAATTAAAACTCTACATGATTAAATCAAACAAAAAGTTCATCATATAGATATTCTGATTATATGCAAGATAATAAATCAAATCTAATAAAAGTTCATTTATCAGCAAGTTTCCACAGATTTGAATTTATCGTTTTTCTCGCAATAAATTTTCTGAGTTCTCAATTACGGTAGACATATGCAATTCTTTTGAAAAAAAAAATTGCGACATATTTTTGATAGAACTAGAAAATTTTCTATCATTCTTTCTATAAATATATACACGTTTTTGTCGTGTCTTCTATTGATGCGCTGAAATAAGTCAATAGAACACAAATGATAAGCGTCAGAGATAAAAGAAAATTCTAACCGTTATAAAAATATGTAATCGCTTAAAAAAACATGATTTCTAAAATGATGAAGTTTTTAAAAGAAGACTTATTCCGATGGCAAATGGAGCATTACGTCTGTGAAAATCTGTGAATAGAATTTTTTTCAATGTATTCGATTTATTCTCTCGTATGTGAATACAGAATAAAAGACAAGGAATTTAGAGAAAAAAACTGTTGAAGATATTATTTTTAACTTTTCATTTATTCATTTACTCAAGTTTTTGCAATTGCTGTACCACAACTTATCGTTAAATTAGATGATTCTTGTTTAAAAAAAAGCGAGAAATTTTGCATCTGTTTCTGTTTCAAAATGAATAAAACAGATATCTTGTTCCGATAATTGTCATCATTTTTCAATTATTTTCGACTTTCGTCTCAAATAAACGAAATCTTCATAGGCATTTTATCATTTTCCATTTGTAAACAGTTTTCACTTGTTACGAAGATCGTCGTTGTTCAGATATATTTTCATCAATTGTGACTTTTATCAATCTAAATCGATTGTTTTTCATGAGACCTTGCTCATCCACTGAATAGCACTTATGCAAGGTTCGTGATAATTCGATTCGATCAGAACGATTGTAATTTTTGAGCCGTTCCAATCTTGTTTCTATGCTTTTTTCACATCGATAAAGTCGCATTTGAGACGATTGAACAAGATTCAATCCGAATCATTAAAGAAAAATAATGATTAAATCATAATTTTATTTCTTTATATATATTTACACGAATTCATTTCAGATCGAGATACTCACATTTTAAATTACATAATTCGAATAATATTCTTCTGGGACAAATGGAATCAGTAGATAAATCAAATTTATGTTCAATCTGCAAAAAACTTTCAGCAAGTCGTTTTTGTATCGGATGTAAAAAGTATTTTTGCTTGAGGGATTTCAAACAACATGAACAACAACTATCGATAAAATTTAACAATGAAATAGTGAGATCGCATGATGAAATTCTTGAGCAAATAAAAAAGTTAGAAAAACCAAATTATTTTTCATTGGACCTCTTTGCTCAAATTGAACGATGGAAAAACACAACCATCAACAAAGTTGAAAAAGCAGCAGCAAAAGCTCATTATGAACTTATCGAACTGATTGATAAACAACGAACTTCAATAGCAAAGCAACTTGAACCAATCACAAAAGAAATTCGTTTTCTTCGAGAACAAGGAAATTTTGTTGAAGCAAATGTTGATCGACTTAAACAAAAAATGAACCGAGTTAAACAAAAACTTGAACAACTTCTTCCAAAAGATACAAATAAAACTATCATAGTTGATACTAATTATATTAATTGGAATCAACTTATCTACATTCGAGAAGAACAAGAAAACTGTAAGTATTATGAATTTCAATTGTTGAGAAAAAAATTCTTAAACGAATCATTCATCAAATATTGTGTGTCATTCATTCTTACTCTTTCTTTTCATTAATCCATTCACATTGATTTACAAGAAAGTAGAACAAAATGTCATTCGAAACTATTGTTTTGACCCAACTGAACATATTTTTATTCATAATAAAACATATTCCATTGTCTAAAATTTAATTCCAAACTTCATAGAAAACAACATAAAACAATCCTTTGGATGAGACGAACAAGGTTGCTAGATCGAAATTGCTATAATGAAAATTCGAAAATTTTTGACATCATTTCGAACAAAATTCGGAAGTCAGTAATTATTTGACGGTTAATTAGATATATATTGTCCTTCACTATTAAAATATGTTGTATTTTCTCAGCACTTTGCGTAAAATTTGTTTTTGATATCGGCTTTTCTCTTCTTCAATTTCATTTTTATTCATATTCAAATACTCAGATTCAATATTCAAAGATAAATCTATTTCAGTTTAGTACATGAAAATTGCATGAAAAAGTAATTAGTCAAACTTAAGATTTCGTTTCTATTGTTTCATAGTGTCACAAATACTCACAGCTTCATCTTCAAATAGTGAAAATAACAGAAAACGATTTAAATTTCAGCTTCTACAAATCTCTTTGGAGCTGGTAATTTAGTAATATTAGACTGAGTAATTGACATTACTCTATAGAATTTTGTATTGTTCGTTTTTGGACAATGTTTACGCCGGTGATTAGAAAAACAAAAGTAATGATTCTTTATCAATCGAAGAATGTTTTCTTTCCTTGACAAAGAAGCATTCATTTTAATAAACACGAGTTTTACACTTCGGAAAGGCTGAAAATGTAAATGATTGCGTGTGCTATTATTAGTCTTAAAGCTTAACACTACATCATTATTTCGAAAGAGCACCTATGGCGTATGAATTGCTGTTAACATTTAAACTAGAAGTTGTGTTCAACTTCACAGAATCACGAATATAAAAAAATACCATAATTTGGAAAAAAACGTAAAATTTGGAAATGAAGTTGCAAGACTCTTATAATACATATCAAAGTTCATATTTTTTTCTCTCTCTACTAGATCTGTGACAGATCACGGCTCTATAACCCGGTTCTTTGTTTTCAAGAACTGGGACCAGTGATGAACTCTATTTTTGAGAACTGAATGTATGATGTAATGTGTGTGAGTGTGATATTGGGTGTCAGTCTTCATTTCACCCAGGTCCAGGCCAGTAGTTAAAGTAAAAAATTCTAATCAATCATGATTTCATCCTTGTAAGATTTTGTTTTTTCTCTTTCGTTGATACAATATTTCATTTCTATTTAGTAATTCCATATGAAATTGAAGTAACAACTTCAGATGAACAAAATTCTGGAACGACACAATATGGATGGATCATTATTGAAGGAACTGAAAATAGATCAGAGAAATTCTATATGAGAAATATACCGCATAAAAGGATCTTACGACAGTAAGAAAAATTTGTGAACATTATCTTTTATTAAAATCAAATCTCTAGTGGACAAACTGATACATTTACATTCAAATGTCGACCACTTGGTGAATTACGTCGTATTATTTTGGGTCATGAAGAACGACCTGAATATTCACTTAGAACATATAAAGAACGTGAAGTTAAGTGGCATGTTGCACATATTACAATAACCGATCTTTCAACAAGCACTGTGTAAGAATTCTATTATTGAGAAAATTTTTTTTTCTATTTTTTTAAAATTTTCTCTAGATATTATTTTCCTATAAAACAATGGATTGATATCAATAATAAAGGCGATGTATTCGATTGCGCTGATGAACAAGAAGAAAATGTAGTACAGCAATATATTCGTCAAGCAGTTAAGTATAAAATTATTGTTCATACTGGTGATGTCTTTAGTGCTAGTACAGATGCTAATGTATCAATTATTCTCTATGGTACTCTTGGTGATACGGGTATTCGACCATTGAAAAAAAAAGGTCGAAAGTTATTTAGACGCGGTCAAGTTGATGAATTTATTATCGCATGCTTAGATTTAGGTACGTTCAATCTTGTTTGATGCATTTTAAAAACAAAAATTTTCATTCAAAATAGGTAAACTGAATAAATTACATATTGAACATGATAATGCTTATTTTACACCTGATTGGTTTCTTGATAAAGTTGAGGTTGTTGATATGGAAACAAATGAAACAGTTGTGTTTCCATGTAATCAATGGCTTGGTAAACAACATGATGATCATCAAATTCATCGAGATTTAGTACCTATGGATGATTCATAAATAAGTGATATTTTATTATCTTTTTAAAACTTATTATGAATACAGGGTGAACATGACTAAAAACTATCATTTTCTTTCTTCACAATAAAAATATGAAAAAATACGATACATAGAACGTGTGTTTTTATGTATTTCTTTCAACTTTCTGCTTGATAGTATATATATCGCCGATCCTTTCTTGTGACGTTGCTGCTTTTAATTAAATAAACAATAATTTTGTTTGTTGCAGAAAAAAAACCCTGATTGAAAATCGTATGAAAATGGAAAAAGTAAGTTTAATTTTAGTCTGAGAGGCAATAGAATTCATAAAGAAACGATGAGTAAATCGTGGTATCATTCGTTATCAAAACTTGAGCTTGAAAATTTAGAATTGTCTCATTTTTATAGCAAGCTCAAAGGTTTCTGTGGCAGTCTGCGCACTCTCTAGTCACTACTCCTTGGGAAATCTCCGGGGTTTTTGGGGGGGGGGGGGGAGGATGTCCAAGGAAGGTGGGCGAAAGGGGGGACGGGGATTTTCCCCTGTCACCCCACCCCACCGCC
>CAJNSZ010000067.1:69065-230227 GCA_905329745.1 Rotaria sp. Silwood2 | reverse complement strand
CGACTATGGTTGACAAAGCATGGCATTATCATATTCATATAGATCACTGAGACAAAGTGAATTTTTACTGCAAATGGTTCTCCGAACTAAAAATTTCAATGGAAAAATATAGGCGATAGTGCAAATGTAACCATTCATTCAATTATTTGAACATGTTACTTCAGATGATTGACTATGATAGAACAATCAACTTTTTGTATTGCAAAAGAAAATGATAGAAAATTTCAGACTGAGAGACGACTTTATCACATGAGCTTTTCAACATTGCACAATTTGAATAAATCTATTACAAAGAGCTTTCTTAGACTAGGAATAGAGTTCAAAATGAAACTACAAGGTCATGAATACCTTCATCGATGAGATTGTCGGTTGAATTGAAGAAACGAAGATTAACATTGATATTATTCGTGATGATATCAGCTTCGAGCAAGACATATGTCAAACCGGCATTCATCATTCGTTTCACATAATGACTGACATCGACTGATTGAATCAGGTGAGTGATATTCGATGTTGTCGCTTGAAAGACACAATTACCATCATTAACTTGCGGCATAATAATAATTGATCCTTGAACAGGTACTGTCCATTGGGAAATATTCATTATCATTGACTCATCACATGTTGGATTTCCGTTTCGAATGAGATTTTTATTCTTGCCGATCGATCCATCGGGTAAAATGGCCTTGGATATGGAGAAGACTTGATTGAGTTGACTTTCTAAGAGAAATTTTGATTCATTGAGATTACTTTCGGAAAAATCGGATCCGGTCAAGTCAGCTATAGAGAAACTAGCTTCGATAAATGAGGCACGACGAAAATTGCAATTGATGAATGTGCCAGAGGCTAGCTGGACTCTGTTCATGCTAGCATTTTCAAAGGTAGTGTTATAAACACGAATAGCAGCAAGGATGCTATCATCTAGAATTGCATTAGAGAAATTGCTCTTGTTGAATGTTGCAAAAGAAAGCGTCGATTGGCCGAGTGAAGCACCATGAAAGTTACTCCGAACTAACTGAGCCGTTTGCATACTGACTCTAGCCATACTGGCATCTTCGAAAATAGCTTCTTCCAATTTGACATTGAGAAATTCACTGTCATCAAGAATGGCCTTTGAGAAGTCAGTTCGATTACCTTCGGCTCCGTAAAAATTGGACTGAATAAAGTGTGCCTGTCGAAAGATAGCATCCGTTATATTGGTAACCCGAAAGTTATTCTCAGCACCTTTAGCTTGATAAAAGTTAGCATGTACCAATGTTGCACCTTCCAATTTCGCTTTATGAAGATTGGCACGCTCGAAATTGACTCCATTCGATTGAAAATATGAGAGGACAGCTTTGTAGAGGTTGGCTTCACTAAAGTCAGTCTCAATAGCGTCAGCGAAGGTTAGGCTCACATTAATAAGTGAAGCTTGTCGAAAATTGGCACCAACAAGTGAGCCAAGGTTGAAGACGCCTCCGTCCAAGTTGGCTTCCTGAAAACTGGTATTATGAAGTTTAGCACTAGAGAACCTGCTGTCACGAATATCGGAACGAGTGAGAGAAGCATCAGTCAGATTGGTCGATTTGAAAGATGTATTACGAAGTGACAGACAATCAAAAGACGCACCAATTAGTGTGGCGTGGTTAAGATCAAGTTGATCAAAATACTGACTGGGACAAAAACCTAGAATAGAAATAGAAAATAATTATTTAGATGAAATAGAATGCAAAGTATTTTTTCCAAAGAAGATTGCTACACGTTCTGAAGGGAATCATTGTATACATACGATGGTTCTATGATATTGATCATTACGAAATCTCGGAAAATCTTTTTCACACATTCTATAGTATGAATGTACTGTTCCAAGAAAAAAAAATTGAGAAAGATGTCAAGCATTTCAGTGTCTATCGCCCGTTCGTTGAAATTACTATTTCTTATACTTATGTTTTTGTAGCAGATATTACACCGAACTCTATGATATATTTTTCTTAACTGACTTTCATCTTTGCTTCCCAGTTGAATTCCATTCAAATTGACTCCTGCCAAACTAATTCGTCGTCCTGGAAGATCAGTATCGTTATCTCGAAGAAGATTTGCATCGTTGAGAATTTGAATGAGAAGAGTTTTGTGTGGAATACCGAATCGACGTAATAAACTCAACACTTTTCGTTGAAGCAGTGGCATAGATTCACGAGTTAAATTGTATGCATCGAGAAATTTATCAAGATCATGCTCATCCTGACGAAATTGTTCTTGCCGGTGATGTTCTTCTATTCGTTGAGAACGATATTGTTCCAATATCCATTCATGTTGTTGTCTTTCTTGAGCTATAACTCGTTGGGCAACGAGTTCGACTGTCTCACGAAATTCGAACTCTTTTTGATGATGTGTTGCAGTGAGATTTCGATTCAATTCAGCATTTAATTGATTCCAATCACGATCTTCTTTTCGTTGTTTTTCACTGAAGTACTCTGCTCGTTTTGTTAATTCTAATGTGAAATTCCATTGCGTTGATTGTTGTTCTTTCAGAAGATGTTGTTCATGTTCACGTTGAAGTTGACCTATGTGTTCATTTGATTGAACCAGCATGGCAACAGCAGTCTATTTAAATAATCCATCAATCATTATACATATATTAGTTAAGAAGATATGTAAAAATATTTCATATAAAGAGATGCTGTACAATTTGTTGCATACCTGTGATTGTGATGGGCTGTTACTGTTCGTCGACAGTCGTATGACAAGAATGATGAGTATTGCAGCAAGAAGGCCAGCAAGAAGAAGTCCAACCACCATCTTGTTGATCAACTCGACGATCATTATTTTTGTATTCCTTTGATTCGATATCATGAAATCTCGAGTTGTCGAATTCAGTCTGTACTAAAGACAAATGAAGTAATTACCTTTTTTACTTGTTCTTAATTCTCTAATGGATATGGTAATGTTTCTCTCACATATATATCATTGTACTTCGCTCAGCATAGCAAATATTTAGTGGAGACATGGAATTATATTATGCAATTAAATCGTAAAGAAAATATTGAATTCAGATAATCACCTTTTTTTCTGAATATAGTTCTCACATTACACGTATTGTGCATGAAAAAAAGAAAGTAAATATTTTGGTATTAAGCATTATGGACGTTATATCAGCGAACATGCAAGATAATGAAAATACCTTGAAGTATTCAAAGTTGATTTGGGTCAAGAAGCTAGTACAAATATGCATTTTATTCAACATTATCATTGATAAAAAATCTATCAGATAAATAAAACTACTAGAGAACCTCATTTCTCATGGCATTAAGTAATTGTATTTCTTTTTCAATCAAGGCATGGTTGACTAATGTGCATTGAGCAAATACTTTTTCACCTATGCAGAAGTCACTTCATTGTTGAAGTTTAATTCGGCAGACTGTCTGTGCTTCAATAATTTACACTTGTTTTGAGAGTAATTCTTCTGAATCACGTTACCAGCATATCGTCAATATCTGACTTAAATCTTATTGAATATGAGAAGACTTTTTTTCATGATATTGTGACTGATCTTACGCATTAAAAGTAGATCGAATTTGATAAAAAAAAGGTTTCCTCTGTGCTTGAAGATGCAACACCATTTTTTCAACTACATTATTTACAAAAACCAAAAACATTCATTTGTTCATCTGTGACGCCTCCAGCTTATTGTTTACTTATTAACTTATAAATAATTTTATCCGAAGCAAACAAATTAGTACAACCAACATCATTTGTAGCTTATTTGTTTCCGTCACACATCTCATATGCCATTTTGAAATAAACTATTATTTTCATCAGTGTACCTCTCTTTCATACGATAATATCACTCTTCATGTAGTCAAATTCTATATATATTCAGGCAAAAATAAATTAACTGTCTTTTTTTGCTTCTTGGTATTGTTGGTTTTTATTTAGTGCCTTGTTATTGTTGTTTGAACAGAACAAGCGAATATAAAAAAAGAGGCACACATTTAGTTGAATCCGTAAGCTAATATCGCTTTTAATTTTTTTTCAGGGATTGTTTGCATATGATATTAATGGTATCTCAAAGAAGAAAACAAATACTTTGATATTAATCGTTACGGACATCAGAAAAATGAATGCCTAACAAAATGATGAAAATGTACATATTCTTTTCGTGATTTGAATCGAAGAATTGATGTAATCATTAAGCCCCCCCCCCCCCCCCCTCAGAAAATCCATTGTTTGGAAAAGTAATCGAAGTCGAGTTTTTATCATAAAAAGATGCAGCGAAGTTTCCTCTTCCAGAATATATACAAATTTTTAAAAAAAGGTCAAATTTTTATAGACCTTCATAGGAGATTTCCACCTCAGTACCCGGTTTTCGGAGAGATTTTCGCGGTTTTTGTTATTTTTGGGAAGACTACTTTTTTACTTCTATCATAATGGAATAAACATTCTTATATCATATAGTACGCCCTGTAGTGATAGCTTACGCCATCCATTGCGTGCTTTCAAAAATTCCATATAAATATTATCAATATACCATTATTTCCTGCATTTGAATGAAAACTCCATCTCTAAAACTTCTTTGGCGCTTTTCTCAGAATACGGTTTCTTAGCAGGAAAATTGGAATCACTCCGTCCCGGCCCTGGGTATTATTCAATATTTTTTTTTGTTTTAAAGCTATGGATTAGAGTAAACTTTTGTTCGAACGGATTTTTGAAAGTTGGTTCCTAGGCTGAGAAAAGTGGAATTTACTGTCGTTGGACTACCATTTTTCTGCTAATTTTAAGACCCTCGCACTAAAATGCTCATAAAAAATGAATAGGACTGAATATCAAAATTCTGTTCGGATAAAAATTGCGTACTGGCATGTACTTTAATTTGAAACCAGCCCGAGCTCTCTAGCTTTTCTTATGACGGAGTTATACCGATTTTCCTGAAGGCCAAAAATGACCCATGAATCAGCTGGAAATGCGGTCTAGTATGACCAATCGAGCTGAAATTTTTACCAGAAGCGTATCTCTCCAAGATCAGTCATCCCTGAAAATTTCAGCATGAAAGAACCGTCAAAAGTGGAAAATCGTTTCTGAGGGGGGTCTCCCCCTTAATGCTTTTGGCACATTTTTATTTTTATAGTAATTTTCAATTTCTTATTAACTTAATTTTTACTACAAAAACATTGTCTGAAGACGTGAAAAAAACAACATTGTTAAAATTGACTTACGACGCCCTCTATCCAACCACGGCAAGAGAACATCAAAAACAAAAGACAATGTTTGCTCAAAATTTTGAATTATTGACATTTTAAGATTAAAAATCGACCAAAGAAAAAAACTTTTCTAAAAAAATTATAGAAAATCTTATTATAGAAACTTACATCAAATGCATCTTCAATTCCATCTTCGGATACAAGCTCTCTATTTGTCATAGCAGCTGCTACAGCTTGAGGACTATAACGAAGAATATAATATGATTCTTCTGTTGCAATACAAGCTAATTCACCATTTTGACTCCAATAAATCTGTAAAACAAAAACAAACAGACAAACTATTCATTCGACTAGATGACAACTTAAAAAACAACATACAGTTTTTGGAACAATTTCAATACGTCGAATTAAACTTAATGTATCCCAATCATAAAATGTTAAACCTGAATAAGATCGAACACCTAAAAGTGATCCACCAAAAATATTTTCAGCACCAGCTTCCGGTTTAAAAGTTTTTTTTTCTTTAAAATTTTTAAATATTTTAACCATATTTCCATCACGTACAGCGTATTCCGATGAATCTTGTGACCAAACAAATTCCATTGCATTACCATAACTTTTATTACGTAATGTTATTGCTGTATAAATAATATATTCACCATCACCACAAACAACAATAAATCTAAAAGAGGAAAAATTTGTTTTTTTTATTGTTTTCTTTTTAAAATTATATTACCGTCCATTTGGTGAATGTGATAATGTTTGAGGATATATTTCACAACTACCCATTTCTTTTATATTTAATGGTACTTTTTCTCCATCTTTTAATTGTTGATCACTGGTTAATTGTTTTAAATTAACTTGTTGAATTTCACAATGTTTTGCCCAAACTATTTTGCCAGTTGATGCATCCATTGACATAGCTGGTTCTTCTCGACCCAACTAAATAAAAAATAAAAATATAATAAAACTTAGTTTTGTTTGATTATTTTTTTTTGTTTTAAACTATTTACTTTAATCATCATTGTTCCTTCATCATAACCAAGTGCAACATTATTTGATCCTTTTAAACATGCTATAGCCCAACATCTTTCAAGACCATAATTAAGTGTTGATTCAAGACGATATGTATTTGAATGCCATAATTTAACAGTACCATCTTCTGAACCACTTAATATAATAGGTAATTCAGGATGAAAGGCAACACAACCAACATTTTGTGAATGTCCTTCTAATGTTTGTACACATGTTTTGTTCTATAGAACGACAAAAAAAATTGTTTTGTTTTTCAAATGAAAAAATTAAAAATACAAATTACTTGATAATCCCAAATTTTAACAAGGCGATCATCACCACCCGAAACAAGATAAGGTTTATCACCACCTGAGTAATAATCAACACAATTAACACCTTTATCATGACCTTCAAGAGTAAAATTTGCTTGAGTAGATCCTAATTGCCATACCTAAATTAAAAAGTTGCTAGTGAAATTTCTGCGGAATTAAAATGTGAAACACGATGTAACTCCTGTTACTAATTCATAATGAAATTGCTTTATTCTATCTATTTTTGAACAAATTTCTCCATCAATCTTTTACTTAATCCTCGAGAAATGCAATATGAAAGTAGTTCATATATTATCACGAGACATTATTAATATGCGGGTTGTGATCGTATATTGACATCTGTCACAGAGAAACAGAGTACGTTGCTAAGGCATATGTCATGATCTCTGGCTCCCATCTGTCAAAGTCTGTGATAAGAGCGAATGGGTTCAAATTTTGACCTCTGTACGTCAATGCTCCTTTTAGTTCGTATTCTACAGAATGATTAATAATATTCATTGTTACCTTGACAGTACGATCAAGTGAAGCTGATGCAAATGTATTATTATCTTTTGGATTAATAGCTATTTGCATAACATAATGAATATGTCCTTCAAAAGTTTGTTTGAGTGCCCATTTAGCATCCCAATCCCATAATTTAATTGTCATATCATCTACAAAAATAAAAGTTTAGCAAAAAAAAATTATTCATTCAAAATAAAACCTACCACTACTAGTAAGAATATAGGGTTGTGTTGGATGAACAGCAACTGAACGAATATAATCACTATGTGCTTCAAATTGATGTAGCCGTTCAAGTGTATTATAATTATAAACACGTACAAGCATATCATCCTTGAAAAGAAAAACAATTAAATTTTATGATTTAATAAATAAATATGATATTTACAGATGCAGTAACTGCCCAATTTTTTCGAACAATAAATTTGCCGGCACGAACAGGTACATCACATATTTCAAATGTTTTAATTAATTGCTACAAGAGAAAAAAAACACAATAATAATAATGAAGTACGTTTTTTTTTTTATAGTAAATTAATATACTTGAGTTTCATGATTATAAATGTGCGCATGACCATTATAAAGTGTTACTAAGATCCATGGTTCATTAGGATGTATATCAACACATTTAACACGATCTGATCGAACGGATAATTTGCGCTTAACGTCAAGGCGCAGAGGCTAGAATAGTTAATACATTTATTTATTTATTTTTTTTGGAACATAAACATTTTAGAAAAGTATTACCATGTTTTAATGATAAATAATATGATCAAACTAAGATGTTCTAAAATAATAATGAGAAAAAAGAATTTCTAAGGTATTATAATTAAGATTCAAAAACGGTACACGTAAACAAACCAACAAAAAAAAAAATCTGTCCACGTCCGATGGATTTGGTATTCTACCTTTGATTAACAACCAATAGTATCATTTGTTTGATTTTTACTTATAAGAAAAAAAATTTTATATTAGACATAATGCAGATGGAGTTGGTTATCAAGTATATTGCAAAACAGTTTTTCTTTTAGCCAACAAATAAATCTATATTTAACTGATTCTAATATAATCTCTAACATCAGCTATATTATCTATGTCCTTCACAGAAACTGCGTGAGAGTCTGAAGATTTGCGGGGGTGGTGGGTGGTATGTATAAGAAAATGTATCAGCAATGTAGCAAAAGAATTCAAAAAATCTCTGTACCCTTATTGGGCAAGAATGAGTAATTTTCAATTATTGAGAGATGTTTATGGTAGAGATATTGTCATTAATGAAGCAATAGAATCAGAGTCCATGATAATTAAAATTCATTTAACTCTTGGGTGGCTAGATTTTCGCTAATAATACTTTTGCCAATAGGATATTCATCAACGGCGATAGATTGGCGAAAATTCGGAGCTTCGAACTCTTCAAGATTCTTTCAATTACGATTGATTCAATCCGAATCCAACGTTATTTTTCTGACAAATATTGAGGCATTATTTGGATAGTCAATCCTCTATTCATACTTTCATTGAACAAATTCCAAAAAATCTTAAGCAAAAAAGCAGATTTTCCCCCCAATAATAATGTATTTTTCTTTACATAAAGGGTGTTTCATAATAACTGAGGAAAAACGGTCAACGATATTTTTCATAATTTTTCTTGACGTCGAAGGCTGAGATTCTTTTTTGTTTTGTTGAATTTTTGTATCTAACTAAGATCTTTAATTTGGAAAAGTTTTAGGTCTCTATCTAAAACTAATATTAAAATGCATGGGCATGATTAACATACATGAATTGTCATATTAGATTTTTGTAATAATTTTATAGATAGTGATGCTAAATTTATTCATGCTAGAAGAACTGAAAATGTTTGGGATGTACTGAACGAAAAGTTACGATTAGGAAAAGAAAATGCACAAGAATGGAGAAAATTTTCGAAAGAAAAATAATAACTGCTCATAGAAAGCAAAGGACAGCATGTTCATATCTATTGAGTTTTATTATGATTTACTTTTTTGAAACAATATCTCTTGCAAAATTTCTTTTCACCAGGTATTAATAAATATCACTAGTTTTAGTCAGTGTGCTGCAACTTTTGAAACTATAGATCTTGGTCAGATATATGCATATATTAGAACTGGACACAAGACACAAGGAATTCTTATTTTGACTTTTGATCACCAAAGTACATATCAGATTATTAGTTATTTTATAGCTAATTTATTTCATATCATTTTCAAATACAATAACTAAAGCTAACAATAATGTCTAATACTACAAATACAATAAAATATATAAAAATATCTTAATTTATTTTTTTAATGGCACGTTCATCACAGAAAACAAATCATAAAAAAATATGAACTTGTGGAGTTTTATCATCATTTTCTTGACATATGGTAGATACTATTGACAGAAAAAAAAATAATAAAACAATGAAAAAGTACTGGATAACAGTAATGATACAAACAAAACCAAATTATGTAAAACAGAGTCGGGTAGAAGCTAGTTCTGCAGGACAAAACAGCAGGACTGTTCTGTCTTGTGCTCAGCTCTGATATATATGTGATAAAAATTCCAGGCTTCTATGTGAAGAAAAAAAAAAATTTTTTAAATATCGTTGACAATTTACCCTCAGTTATTATCGGACACGCTTTATAACAAAATAAAAGTTCTACTGAACAAATTTTTCGAATATTTGTCTAAAAGTTTGAGCAAATAATATTTAAAAAATTGCCTTTTGTTAAATATTTATTTTGTATGTCTTCAATATAGAATGAATGTCTTTTTTTTACTAAATACATATTTTAATGTCTATTGGACTTATTCTTGTCATAATTTGATGTCTTATGACTGAAAGAAAATGAACTTGTATAATATTAACACAACAAAAAGAAAAAAAAAATAACAAGAAATGCTATTTGTTAGATATATTGACGATATACACAACTACGTTTTCTACACATAATGTCCAATTGCTCAGTTTTATCCTAAAAGATAAAACTTAACAGGATGCACAAATATATAAATTACTAGGGTTTCAAAAAATAAACTGACTCAAACATAAATAATATAGAACAAAAATAAACAGACAAACAATAACACTTGATCATATAATCAATCAAACGAACAACATACATACACATAATTAATCTGATGAATAAAGTAAACCATTTAAGGTTAATTTAAAAGAATAATACATTATTTATTTAGATTCATATAGAAAAAATTTCGTAAAACACAAAAAAAGCTACAACTAATTAATGTCTACAAATTTTATAAGAAGAAAAAATGTCATTGTTTAATTTCAACTCGATTGTGGTTCACTTGCTGATTGAAATTCTGGAAAAAAATTAAATTTATAATGTTTAATTTGCATTTCTCTTTCATGATCAGTTCGTTGATGTTCTAATGTTGGTTCATTATATTGATGATTAGTTCTTATACCAATAAATGACCATTGTTCATCACTACCTTGACAACAACCAAGACATTCATTAAACATATCATTTAATTCATTCAAAAAACTTTTTGCTGAAAAACAATAGAGAAAAAAATTGATTCCGTGTGATGTAAATTGAACAGAATTCAATGATATTTGAATCATATAACGATAAGTACGTTCAGTTTTTGCTTCAAGATTATGACGAAAAAATACAAAATAAATACAAGCTGGAAGTGTTAATAAAACAAATGCAAATGTAACAATAATAAGTAAAGCAGTTAGTTGTCGATAACGTTCTATATTTTTCCGTTGTACAGTCGGTGCTGTCGATTCAGTTTGTTGGCGACTTGATCGAACTGTAATAACAATAATATATGTGTTACAAATACACATTATAGCAAATGGACATAAATTATAAACAACTAAATGAACACGTTCCCATTGTGGATATATATAACCGGCATTACTTTTTGTTGCATAACATTTGATATTACCAGCTGATGTAACGTAACCATTTAAAAATAATATATGACTATTTAATGCAATACAAATAAATGTCAAAATACTAATATAATATTTTGTATATTTTACTTTTCCATAGGATTGTTTCCAATGTAGAAAATAAAGACTTAAAGCACGATCTATCAAAATGAAATCATATTTAATGTTTAGTTTTTAAGCAGATTTCTATAGAAAACATTTGCTTAATCAGACAAATATATATGTCACTTTAATCTTGTATGTTTGAATGAACTAATAATAAAACTGTTCGAGTTTATAAATTAATTTTGACCTCATATTTCGCGTGTATAAAGAGAGACTAGAAATTAAATAAATACGCTCGAAAGCATTTAGTCCTATCGAGCTTTTCTACAAAGTAATGATTCTTTTAATGTATTTTTATCACGAGACGAAATATTTTACATAAAATAAAATAGAAAATTTTTCATTTTTGAAATATTGATTATAAAAATCATGAAGTTTTGAACTTTGGAGATTTTCATTGACAAAGTAATCGTTTGAATTAAAACTTTAAAGATATTTATAGAATTAGAAGACCTACTTATACACGAAACTTCAAGGGAAAAAAAAATCCTTTTTTCGATTTTCTTTGCAATATTTCGTCGTATAGTGAAAATTCAGCAAAATTTTACGTCATTATATTATAGAAAAAGTCAATAGTTTCAAATCCTTATATTAATTTCGAGATTTTTCTCTGTATAATCCAAACATAAATTAACAAGTAATGAATCACGATGGGTAGTTCTGTCCTGTGATAAATTATAGTATTAGTAATCGGAAGTTCATATTTATAGATTGCTTTCATGTATTTCTGCTATTATATCTAAAATTTTCTGATATTCTTCTGATTTAAATAAGAAAATTCATCATGTGAAATTAATTATCATACTACTGTTTCATCTAACTTGTCATTATTGTAATTTCATGTTAACTAAAAAAATTGTCAAAGTCAGGATTTTATTAATGAGAAATAAGCGTATTTTTTTATAACGGATGAACGAAAAGTAATTAGGTTAAAATGTTCAGTCATTTCTTCAGCTTTGTTAAAGAGCCAGAAGAAATTTGAAACCATGGGATTAGAATTAAAATTTTGTATTCTTGTCAAATATGGATCTAACTTTTTTGTATGACCATCTGGTTTAACAGTTATAAATGAGTCTATTCAAGGCGCGAAAACTAAGCTTGCACGAAGAAAATTTTTACATTTTTAGTCTTCTTTATTGCAAAAGCTAGACTTTTTATTTTTTTAAACTGCAATAAAAGGTGAAATTATCCTCAACCAAATGATGTAGAAATCAAAGGTTTCAAAACCATCATTCAAGAATGCCGCAGATCATTTTACAAGTTTGATTTCCAGATGCCGAAAAGATTGCCTGAATAGACACAGTATTCCTCCACGAAATACTCTCTGTCAGCAAATAAATCATTAGAATATCATTGTAATGAGAAATGTTTGCCCTTTCATTCACTGTTTTGGAAATAAGTTTTGCTTCTACTTCAATTAATTGTTGGCACGATAAACTTCATTCAAACTTAATTTATGAGCCTCTAAAAGATTGGCTCATAACTTCTAAATCCGAAGTTTTACACAATTTTTGAAATCATATTCGAAAATAACATAAAATTCTGATTCTATTTCAATATTTTTAAATATCTGTAGAGTCATTTAAAACTCTGAAAAATGAATGAATATTTTATTTTAATTACTTTTCGATTATCCGTTAGAAGACTAACGATGCAGGTGCACGTATTGTAGGTTAATAAGATTAAAAATATTCAAGTTAAATTAAACCAGTCATTATCAAAGTAACTAATTTAAAATAAAGACTACCGCTAGTGTGCTTCGACCAATATATTCCAATTCTAAGGTACGAGTTACATGAGAAAAAAAAAGTCTCATGAAAAAGTTCAAGATATCGCTATTTTCAAATATAAAGAGAAATAGACCCAAAATTCTGATTTTTCTAAGGTATATTTAGTGTCATTTGAAGCATACTTTTTTTTTCATGTGACTTGACGAGCTCTTTCCAAGTATGGCGAAAAAACAGTTCTACTAAAATTTCAATTTGTGAGTATGTTGTGTACACTGTAATTATCTTAAAATTTGAATCTGTCAATTCAAACATGTCAACAACAGTCTATATTTTAAATATGTTAGTTTGCTGATTAGAGCTTTACTTGAACTTGAATATGTCTAACCTTATTAACCTACAACATAAACATTTTCATTATAAGAAATGTTTTCTCCCCAACTTATCAATTCTTTGTAGGGAAATATTATTACTGATAGGAGATAAGTCTGAACAAAATGGCGTTGTTGTTTTTTATGTTATATTCTTACCGAGGCTAACCGCAGTTAGACACCAGCTAGATAATTGTAAACTAACAAATGTCATAAATGACATAACTCGACAATGTGTAATAGATAGTTCTTCTATATTATCATTATCTGGACTAAGATTAAATTTATAAAAATCATTTAAATTCCAACCATAAAGTGATACTGTATCACATATACTAACGACAATTAAATATCGTATAGTTACTAAACGACGAAGATTTCTTCTTAGTAATACAATAATTGTTAATAAATTTCCTGTTGTTCCAACAATTATAAGTAGAAGAGCATATAAACTTAAACATCGAATAACGAATACATATCGAGCATTTAATGATGAATTTATTGTTTCATTTGAATTATATCCTTGAAATTTTGTCGAATAATTTGTATATACCTAATTAAAAAAAATTAAACATACATATATACAAATAACAATTATTTGTAGCAAAACTTACATTTGATGTTTTTAAAGTATTCATAATTATTTCTAACAAGCAATATAAATAAAACAGAATAGTTATGTGACAGTTATACCATGTCCTTTGGCATTTTTAGTAGGCGGAAAGTGTCAAGAAAAAAGATATCAAATAGAATATCTTATGTAGTGTTCTTATTTGGCCTCCTTCTTTTATTATCACACGAAGATGATGATGATGATGCTACTGATGATCGACACAACTAATTTGTTTTGCACATATATTGATCTAATGATAGACAAAAAACAACATGCTGTTCAAAATACTCTTTAATTATCCTTTATCGGTGTATGTGTCATAATCAAATCACAAAATAATCTATAGAGAGGAAAAAGCAACTTATTCTAGCAACATATGGATCTCGAAAATAATCGACATGTTACTTTTTTATATGGTGCAATGTTTGTCTTCAGAGTCAAAGTATTTTCTTTTTTTCCTTTTCCAAGGCCTTCTGGGCAATCAAGAAAGTGTCAAGGAGAGAGAGAGAGAGAGAGAGAAAACTAAGAAAAAAAAAAGAAATATGTGCTTTTCAATGTTTCTACATGAATAATTTATCGTCGTCTTGTCAATGTTGTCATCAATGCTACTGAAATTTTCAACACTCACGTCTCTTCTCTCTGGATACAACAGTATATGAACCGCGAAAGAAAAAAACCTACAACTAAATAGAAAAAAAGATGTAAATATATATATATTACTAAACGTGTTTGTTTTTCTGCACACGATCACACAGATTAAGTACAGAAGAAAAAAACCAGAGAGAAGAAGTTTTATTACCATCGTAAATTTTCTACAAAATTTCATTTATTTTTATATATAAATACTCAACGAAGCTTTGGTTATAGTTATAGCTTAATATAAAGAACCCATCAAGATCTATTGAATAAAGAAATATATTCTATCGAGAAAGAAAAAGGATTTGACAACATGATGAAAGAGAAAATTAACAAGAAAAGAAAAATCTTTAACGGAAAAAAGAATAAATGAAGAAATTGATTGTAGTTGTCATAGTCGAGGCATCTCATTCAATGCATCTTAATTACACTTTCTAGATCATTTCATAGAGATCAACTGTAATGGTGCAAAAAAATTTTGCTTTTATTTTAAATGGATTCATAATAATAATAAAATTAGTCAACTCACCACATCTATATCGTATAATTAAGCAAGAAAAATTCATGTCGACATTAATTTTCTTCATACAAATCAATTATAAAAATAGATTCGCTTATTAAGGTCACTTAGTTTAATAATATATGTACTTGAACTTTCAAGTATATTTCTATTATGAAAAACTTCATACATTACTTTTGAACAATCAAACAATAAGTCATAGGAAATGATAATATTTTATTGGTGAACTTTTACTTACACAAAGTGAACAGGATATTATATGAATAAATAAAAAATATAATTAGATTTTATATTCAATTGAAAACTTTTAACTGAACTTGTTATATAGAGAGATAGTGATAAATAATTCATCAATCCTATAAAACTTTGATGAAGAATTTTTTTAACAATAATAAGACTCTTTTTTTTTAAATGAATATAAAAAAATAAATTCATAGTTCATCTATGATAAGCTTCATATATATGCAATAGTCAATACAAAGTCACTATATTCAAGAGAAAGAAAGATAGGCACTCTCGATGAATATGATTCTATGTTAAGTAATAGTATAAGATAAATTATTCATTTATTGACATTGGAAAGAACATCAATCTTATTAGCATGAGAAGTCTCTTAATATCAATAATGCATCGACAATTAGGGTTCTTTTTTTTGTAAACCTAATAAATATTTGTAACGAATTAACAAAAAAAAAAGAAAAAACAATTTGTAAATATGCTTAAAATATTTAATGATTATCTTTTTCATTTACAATGCTGTTTAACTATCATTAGTACAAGAAAATTCATACAAAGATATCATTTATTTCTAATACAAATACACTAGTCATTACATATCGTATTGCATATGAGAAAAAAAACATGTTCTGTTAGATAATATATATATTTATAATTAATTGAAAAATTTTCAGAAGAAAACAACAAAGAAACGAAGAAAGAATATTTTTTGATGACATTGAGCATGATGTTTATTCGTTAGAATTATTTGTTAACAAATAAGCAAAGCAAATAATTGGAAATCCTATATGATCAAAGTTAATATTTCAAACAATATAAAATTAATTTCTTAACTATAAATTATGAAATTTCAATAGGATGTAAATATTTTATAAAACATCAAAAAAAAATGAACATATTAAATATCAACAAATTCTACATTACATATTAATTAATAGAATTGTTGAACTCTATAACCGCACTTCAGCTTTACAATCAAGCTCTTCTATTAAATATTTATTATCCCATCAATGAATCAAATATACTCATGAATAGAAATTATAAAGACGAAATAGTATGATGGAATAATGAATTTAAAAAAAGCCGTTCAATTCTGTTCCATTGAAAGGATTATTTGAATTTCCTTTTGGTTTGTTTACATATAGATAAGATAGTCTCGTAACCAAATACGACTAGTTTCATTCATGTCTACTATTTAGAAGTTAGTAATATTCACTAGAAATTTCGAATGATATTAATTATCGATCAAATATAATCTTTATATTCAATTGAACAATAAGTATCATAGATGAATGTAGCGATATTATGTGTCTCTACTGATGTACTATCTGCATTGGTAATTATTATTATTAATGTTGTCAGTATTTTTATAATAAGAAGAATTTATTGATAGATTGCAGATCTCGACATGTGTTATTGTCAAGGACACTTATAAATAATGAGAAATCTCGATTATTTATTGGTTCATTTTATTTCGATGAATTTCTTCAATGATATATATTGTTTTTTATTTATTTTCTTATGACTCTTCTTAACAAACGTCAATCTATTCTTGCTTGTTCTATGCAAATTTTTCAATCTTTTCGTCATTCTTCATTTGATTATATTTAATAATAAAGAAACAAATTATTCAAAAATGCTGTTAGTAAGCCTCTCACATATTGTTTTTCTTTTCATTGTTTTTTTGTATCCTGATCGAATATACACTGAAGAAAAAAAAAAAGAAAGAAAAAGGACACTGCACATTAAAAACGACAATATAAACATAGACATATGAAAGAAAGAAGACAAAAGACAAAAAAAAAACTGAACTATATGATTGAGTAAAAGACATAGCCGACAAGAAAAGAAAAAGACATGAGATAATAATAAGAACATATACATAATTAAATATTAAGATGTTGTTATCGCTGTTGTATGATCTGTTAGTGTCGTATCATTAAGAAAATTAAAACAAAGTATTGTATCATCATGTGAACTTGATACAATTTGAAATTCATCAAATTGTAAACGAAATACTCGTCCTGTATGTTCAGTTAATGTACATATACATAATGATGATTGTGAACGTGGATCAAGTGCAGCTACTAAATCCCAAACTTTGATTTTACCTATTATAACAAAAAGAAAATCAGTAGAAAAAATTTTGCTTTTGTTTTTTTCTTTCATACCATCATAAGCTCCAGAAACAATTCGTTTAGAATCAAAACGAATACAACGTACAAGTTCATCGTGTCCTTCAAGAATACGTAAACATGCACCACATTCAATATCCCATATACGAATTGTATTATCCGATGAACCACTAACAACAATTTTATCACGATATTGTAAACAAGCAATTCCACGTTTATGTCCAAGTAATGTTCGTACAAATTCACATGTTGTTGTATCCTATTTAACAAAAAATAGCTATCAGTAAAATTCCTACGGGATTACAATTTGAAACATGATATAACTGTTGTTGCTAATTGTAGGACGACTGTTTTATTCTATCTCTTTTGGGACATATTTCTTCAGTATAATATTACTTAAGACATCTTCCTTCAATAAAAGTAAATTGTTGTCAAAATTAATGAAAATCGAGATAATTACATGGAAAAGATAACTCAAGATATGATGTTTCATAAATGACAGCTTTTTCTCTATTTAAATTTTGTTAATCGAGCATTCCAGAATTCTCGAAGGAGCTTCATTGTAGCCAATGATGTTATTTTTCTGTTTGAAAAAGGTCATGTCAAGATACAGGGTATGACACAATTACTTTTGTGAATTAAGCTTTGTTACTATTATATAAAAGAGTACTGTTATAATTAGAGTTCCAGAACTCAAAACACTGAACTTATCTTTCTATAAAAAAAATTAAAAAAAAAAAGGATCTGTCATGCACTTTCAGATGAAAAAAGAATCAAAGCTATAGAATGAAGGTCTCATGAGAATTTTGCATTGTCAAATGAGCTATTTTTGACTCTTGTTAGTTGAATATCTCCCGAACTATAATAATGAAATAGTTCATATATTATCATGAGTCATTGTTTATATATGGTTTGTGATGCATGAGAGTCTCCTCTATACTGCAACATCCCTTTTAGACCGTGTTTCAAAACAACAACAACAACAAAAGACATTCAATGAAATAAACTAACCCAAACTTTAATTGTTCGATCTCCGCTAGCACTAACAATATATTTTTCATCAAAATCAACAACATTAACTGCTGCTCGATGTCCAACAAGTACACGTCGAATAGTTATATCTGTTGGTGAATTCATTTGCCAAACAGCTATTGAACGATCTTTTGAACATGTTACCATAGTACCATCAGAAAAACGAAGATGTAAAACAGCTTCACAATGATGTAATAATGTATTAATTAATTCTCCTGTTTTAACATTCCATATACGTACAGTTGAATCAGATGAACCTGTAACAATTATTTTTTCATCATATTGTAAACATAAAACACTTCCATTATGTCCTGTTAATACTTTAGTACATTGAAGTGTTTTTCTATCCCAAATTTTAATTGTATTATCACGAAGACCACTAACAATTTTTTCATCATCATATTGTAAACAATAGACACCTTTGCTATTTTGTGAACGACATTGAATTTTTTCTAATTGAAATTTTCCTGTATGCCAATTTGTTTCGATTTGTTTAATATCATTTAAAATTTTAGGATATAAATTACGATAGAATTCATGAGTTTTTTGACTTTCGCCTGATGTTAATATCTGACGAAAAAGATATTTTGTCCAACCACGACTTTTAGCAAGACCATGCCATAACGAATCTGATACAACTTTACGTTCAATAAATTTTTTCCATAGCATACCTAAAAAAAAATAATTATTATAATAAACGATTTTTTGTTTTGTTATTATTATTATCATTATATTATATTGGGTTTAAAGATTCTGATAATTGATATAATCGATTTCGACATTGATATTCAAGGATAAGAATAAACAAACATGTAATATAAGTTTGTTATATGTAATAAAAAAAACTGTCATATAGAATTTGTTACAGGAAATGAAAAAAAATTATATATTTCGTAGCATCGACTTATTTTCTCTCAGTGGATGACCAACGTATCTATCATAATCAATTTGTCAAGTTTCATTTATTTCTTGGAAGCTAAAATGTTTGTAATTAGAGAGACGTGAGTACACATTTTTGTTGACCTACAAATACTAAATATCTGAATCCAGACCTAATTCTTTTCTTCAATAAGATCCGACATTTAAAAAAAGTGCCAAACCAACAGTAAAATCATTTCAACCGTATGACACAGTTTTACTTGTATTCAGGTAAATGATATCAAATTTGAAAAAAGAGATAAGAGAATGTGGAATGTCTCTCTTCAATTGCAAAGTTGATTCCAAATCAAGTCTCGACAGAAGCGTGGTTCCTATTTCACTTTCCACAAATCTCTATTTACAGATATGTAATTCAATCATATACAACATCGTACGAGAATGAGAATGGTATATGAACCATGAAGATTTACTTCATGATATAGGTTTGTAAATGTTTTCGCTGGTAAATGGAAATTTACATTTTTGAATTTATCGAAATGTTAAAAATAGGCGAATACTATGTTCGATATTGAATAGCAAAAATTCAAGTAAACAGCAGCTCGAGCATAAGGAAAATTTACAGAAGATTTCCATAGACTTTTCTACTTTCATTATTACGATTCGAAAGTAAATATTGAAGCTTTCATGAATATAGTAATTTGCTGAGCAAAAGCTACCTCTTGGCAATTCACTTACGAGGAAACATTCCCAAGGGATTCGCTGTTTTGATTTATTCGTACTTCATTCGATAGAGTATATTGAGATAAGAAAAAACCTAAAAAGATTCGTGCCCATGGCTTAGTAGTAAAAAGTTATGGCCGTTTTACTGAAATTTTTACTGTGAGCCAGGCATTTCGGAAAAAAACAAAGTGAAGATTTTCGAGCTGAAATTTTATCTGTAGATAGATTTAATAGCCATTATATAATCCTAATAGTTTCAACGAAAACGAACATATCTTTCTCGAGTTATTCAATTTTCAGAAAAGAAATAGCTGTTTACCATAGGAGGGCACAATAATCCAGTTTAGTTGGACATTGAATATCTCGAGAAAGACATGTTCGTTTTCGTTGAAATTTTTAGGACTATATGATGACTATTAAATCTATCTACATATAAAATTTCAGCTCGAAAATCTTCACTTTGTTTTTTTCCGAAATGTCTGGCTCACAGAAAAAATCTCAGTAAAACGACCATAACTCTTCACTACTAGGCCATGGGCACGAATCCTTTTAGGCTTTTTCTTATCTCAATATACTCTATCGAATGAGATATGAATGAATCAAAGCAGAGCGAATCACTTGGAAATGTTTCCTGGTTAGGTAAAAGTCATAGCTTAATTTAATATAAAAATTGGTAGTGTCTGCTCATCAAAACGACTGGCTACAATAGTTTTTGATACCTTTGAAAAGGAACTTCTGAAGTTAGCAAAAAGTCTATTTGTTTACCATTCAATCTAATTTTTGGGGACGAATAAAATGTTCTTTGCATAATCTCGAACAAAAACTCAAATAAAACTTCTAAGACCGTGCTCCAAAAAACTGCACACTATACTGGTTTGCATTGATAGCTTTTGACTCTTTGAAAACACTTTCAAAAGATATAAAACATAAACAAATATTTTCTAGACTTCTGCTACGAAAATTTGTTTGTTGAGCTTATCTTCAGTGTTGCGAGCAATCGTTGTAGATTCCTTAATCTACATACAGATTCACATTCGACACAATATAAACTTTTGAATTCGAACTTTGATTTAAGTGTAGAAGAACTCAAAATTTTCTATCTATAATACCTGCTGATATAACATGGTACCAATCATGACAAACAAGTTCTGTTGACACTAATGATTGATCATCTAAATATCCAAGAATTTTTTCTGCTATATGTTCAAGTCCACGTGCTTCTAATTGTCCAATAAAATCTCTTTGTAACATAGGTAATAAAAATGTATTAATTTGTCCATGTTGATGATTATGCATACGTTTGAGAAGATTTTCAACAAATATTAATTGTTCACGATCATCCCATGTTGAAAATATAGTTAAAAAACGTTCACTAATTTTTTCATAATCATTTGTGGAATTTTTATTTGTATGACTATTTATAAATGCTGATAAACAATTTGATGATGATGATGATGTTGATGTAAGCATTGGTGAATGTTCATCAGGATTAATATCATTGCCTGAGTTTGTTGTCATTGTTTCTAGTAATCTAATTTATTTTGTTCTTTTTCTTGTATGAAAATGGAATTGATTAGAATAAAATCAAAAAGAATATATAGCGTTTTTCTTTCAAATGGCTAATGTGCAGCTGTTGTTGAAAGAATAACAACGGCAAAAACACATCTAAAATATTAATTTAATCAGTATTTTTTTGTTTGGTGTCAGATTATAAAAGGAAACGTGCTAAAAAAAGAAAGCTTTTATTTAGATTGTCTTTTTTTCCTGATATAATGAATAATAAAATGATATAGTTATTATCAAGAATTATCTGTAAGTATGTTTCGATCAGCTGATTTTGCTCGAGAAAAACAAAAAAAAACACCTATTGTTTTTCTATATAGATGACGCTACTATTAATTTTTGATTACATGCATTTTCAAAATTAGAAAAAAGTTTCTTTTTTAATTAGCTCTATTCTGAAAAAGATCATATTTCACCCACCATATACATCTAAACTTTTATGAAATTAAAGTATGTTTCAAGTTCTATTAGACAGTAGTCTCTCAATAAAATATTGTAATAAACATTTATTGAAAATATTCTTAAAACGCAAAAAAATCTATGCTCTAGTATAAAGCAACAGTAAAATGTCTATTGTCGATAATATTCATTTTGGTTATGAGCTACTCTTAAAGAAATTGAAAAAAAATTTTTTTTTATACTCATAATCTAAAATACATTATGTCGTAATCCAGATTATGCTGTAGCCTAAAGATATGGTAGAATCGCTTTCTATGGATCATGATTACGTGATCTATATTAATTACGCTACCTTGTTAAGGTAAAAACGACGTAGATAATGCAGATCACATATCTTGTGTAAACAATACTTGTAAAAAAAAATTGGCGTATTAAAACCTAAGACAATTCTATTGTCATTTGCATCTATTCGTTCAGTACTCACTCAATATTTTCAATAACGAGGATAACAGCTAAAGTCCGTCGGCTTGGATTCAGATCCGGGTCCAAAAATTTTGGACCCGACGGACTCTACTAACAGCACAGCTCAATAGATTGCATTTAAAATTCTTTTACTTTAGTCTAAATATTTTCTCAATAGAAATCAAATTTAGCAAAGATGCAAATCATGGAGATTTTTCCTTACTAGTACCGTTCAGACCGACATAATTCTCATCATATAAATGACAAGTCAACCTATCGATTGATCATGTCTATCTCTGCATCACTCCAGAAATTACGTGGAGGTCCTATTTCATTATTATAATGCTTTTATGAAACATGATTGTTAATGAGTATTAAAGTATATGGTGAGAAAATTGAACTCATTGTCTCGAACTTGTTCCGAAGACTGCAACAAACATATCGATATCATTTTAACATACTGACAGATTGTGATAGAGATGCTGATATGTCTATAACGGTCTAGTAAGTTTTCTGGCGTGTTAGTTGTTGGTCTGTTTATATGAATGATGAAGTTTCCTACAATGATTAAAATAACTCCATTGTATTTAATATTATAATCTCGTAACGAAAGCGTTGAAAGCTTTCTCTTTCGCTATCTAATATTTCCATAAACTTTTTCTCTCTCTCTTAACATCTATCGCTGAATAGAAAATTTCATTTGGCTACAAAATCTATTTTAGTTTTGTGTACTAATTAAATGCATATCAGGCATAGCACATATGAATCAACTGTAGACGTACTCTACTTCTCATAATAGATTTACTCTGTTACCTCTTACATCTCTACGAACTAGTCAAAATGAAAATAAATACTTCTTTGATTCGTTCTTTTGCAAAAAATCAATACCGGATTAGCCGTTGACTGTTACAACTTTGAAATATAGACTAATTGTATATAATTAATCAATGAAACTCAAATCTAAAGTAAAACAAAACAAAAAAAAAGGTTTTATATATCATATTAATAAAAAAAACGTTTTTTTTTGTTTTCATATTTTATTTTGCAAGTAGATATATCATGACAAAGGAAAAGAGAAAAAAGAAAACAAACATACGAACAGGACAACAAACTTTTCTTATGCATCCGATATGACTGTACAAATAAGAGAGAATAAAAGACAGAAAAAAAAAGAAAAACACAACGAATGATTCTTATATATATATATTTATATTTATATAATTTTTAATATTAGTCATATTTTGAATATTGTTTACTTGTTGTAGTTAATGTTGTTGAATGAAAATTATTATTAGCATTATTATTATGTTGTTTTGTATTTGTTGTTGATGGTGGTGTAACAAGTGAACGAAATGCATCAATAACTAAATGTGGGTAACGCTTAGAAAATTGTAACCAATTATTTGTTTTTGATACAGCTGATGCATTTGAACGTATAAAAGCTAAAACTTGTTGTTTAAGTGATACATCATTAGCTTGATCACTAACTTCAAGCATTTCAATAGCATTATCGATTTTTAATACGTCTAACATTGTGGATTTAGCTAATTGACGTAATTCATGTAAATCATATTTAACAGCAGCACGAAATAAATCAATAGCATTTATATTTGTTTTTATATCATCATTTGATGTTATTAAACGACCTGTATATATATAAATAAGCATTATACGTACAGTTGGTGGATCAAGATCATCAATATATAAATCAATTGATGGTAATTTTGAATTTATTTTATTATTATAACTTGTTGAATTACGCAGTTGGGTTGAAAATGATGATGAACGAGACATTAATATAGCTTTATGAGCATGAAATATTGCTAATGGTGTTATATTAGAATATTTTAAATGAGATGGTTGTATATCCATATGTATATCTTGTTCTGTATTATCTTGATAGTGACATATACATGAACAACGTTTTATATTTGATGATAATGATAATATGGAAGACGATGAACATATTTCAGATGATGATGATGGTTCAATAAATGATGTTGAACAACTTAATGATGAAAGATTTGTTTCCGATGATGATGATGATGACGATGATGAACTTTGAGCAATACGTGATAATAATGACGTTGTTGAACGAGTTGTTCGACGTGTTGTTGGAGTTATAAATGATGATGATGAACTAGAAGATGTATAATTTTGAGATGAGAGATTTGTTGAATGACGACAATCAAAATTATCTGATTCAGAATCTTTGCAGATAACTAAAAAATAAAATAAAATAAAAATTTCTATTAAAATATTATAGTCATTTTACTCATTCATAGAACATATTCAATATGGTAGCCTGTTGAGAAGGACTCGTACTAAGTTGAATTCTACTCTGAAAATTTCGACAAGTGCTTCTCCAAAAATAGCAATAGCCATTATTCATTCGTACTGGCTAACAAGTGCAGATTAAAAAATTTCATTAAGAGTCAAATTTGAAGTTGGGTCTTGAATTTCTGAACCTAACGAATCCTAGTCAAGGTATTAAATCTGTCTATTGATAAAATTCCATTCTTCGAAATTATTTTACGAGAAAAGACTCCTAAGTGTGGGTGTCCGTTTTCAATCGACTTTATGTCAGTTTGTAGAACTCGATCTCAATCTGAGATATCTCGTTTTCAATAGTCTGTTTTCTTCGGGTGCTTATGTAATGAAGTATAATCGAAAAAGCAGGTTATTGAAACATAATCAACAGATATATGTATATCATAAATAAATGTACATAGAATTGATATTAAATGAATTTTGACATCTACAGTATTAATAGTATTGAAACGTAGCTAGGACTTCTATGTATATTGATTGTGTAAATATGTACAGTCAATTAAGATGTATTGAGTGCTCAAGTTTTCAATGCTGAGAATTGAACCTAACATAAAGATCAAAACTTTCGATCTAACAACTTAGAGTCATTTTTCTGAAGTTAAGATTGACCTAATTCCTCAACGAAAGTCTATGAGAAAGCATACTTTTATGGCATCAAGCTCTACAAACTGCCATAAAATCGATTGAGAATGAAGGCATACACTTGTGAACCTTTTCTCGTTTGTAAAGCGAATATAAATAAAACTTTCTCATATACTCGAATAGTATTTATAGGTGTGTTTTAGTTACATTAGAATCTAATAATAAGAATCTTCGATCAAGTGTTGTTCGCCCTACTGAAAAGTTAATTATATTATTAATAAACTTCTATACCTGACGATGACTGTTCATGATGATCGGATATTTGTTCATTAGTTGTACTAGGAGATTTATTTTTTTCTGATGTACAATGACAAGATGAACATGATGGATGTTGTTGATGTTGTTTTGAAGATATTCTTTGATGTTTAATTCGATTTGATTTTCTATGATCATCATTAATAATTGGTTGTTGTTGTTGTTGTTGTTGTTGAGTTGTTGTTTGTTGTTTAGGTATAACATGAATATGTACATCAGCAAAGCGTTCATCATCCAAAAGTGTTTTTACTTGACCTGATAAAAGTTCTAATGATTTAAAACGTTCTTTATCATCTGTAAATAAGCCGGATATAATTGTTGATGATGTTGTTGATGTACTTGATGGATTTGAATTATTCATTGATGTTGCTGTTGATGATGATGCTGACGATGATGATGTTGATGCTTGGGTTTTTGGTATAGCACTAGATTGTTGCTGTTGTTGTTGTTGAATTGAATGTTGAGATGATGGTGCAGGTGTTGGTGTTGGTGTTGGTGTTGATGTTGGTGGCGGTGGTGGTGGTGGTAAAATTGATGCTGGATGATGATGATGATGATTTGGATGACGAAGTAAATCACCTGTAGTTGTTTCTTTTTCATCGACTAATACAACACGAACATAAACTCGAAGACGATCATCTGTTATAAGATCATTTCGACGAGAATTTAAATAATTTCCATCAAGAAATTCTTTAAAGAAAAAATAACGTTTCTTTTTTTGTTTTCTTAAATAGATATTTTTTTACCTGAATAACCCCAATCATTTCCAGATGAAAATGTATGAAAATTTGTTGAACGTAACATAACAAGTTCATTATTACGACTAACAACACTAAATTCAGCTTTAGCTTTTATTGTTGGCATTGTACCACTAACATATTTAAGAAATATAGCTATATTATTATTTGTATGTTGTTTTTCATTTAAACCACGTGGATATAATTTTAAACTCCAACGTGTATTTGAATAAGGTGTATTAACAGGTGAAAATGATTCCGATTGAAGACAAGTAGAATTCGAATCATCAATATATGATGAAAGATAACTAAAACGAAAACATATTAGTTTATATATTCAAAGTTTTAATTTTAGGACAAAGACTGAAAACGAACCGAACCGAACCGATCAGGAACAAATTTTTGAAAAGTAAGTGAATGTAGACAAATGTATGAGAAAAATGATTGACTGAGGTATTACTTTTCTTTAAAATTATGATGCTCTAAGTAATAATCAAACGACATTTGATCAATTGTTTTACATCAGAGGCAAAAAACGAACCAAATTCGAATGCTGTTTCAAAAATGAAGTTGAATCGAACATGTAAAACTTGGTTCCATACAGTCTCCGTTTTATAATGATATCGAAAATGAAAAATTCATCAAATCTTGTCGAGTTTTACAATAGAGAAAGATCATGATATTAGATTAGACGTTCAAATGCTGGAAGAAAATGCGGATTGTGAAGTTTCTACAAAACGAAAATAACCTTTTTATATTGGCGAACCACTTTTAAAACTGTCGATATCTTCCTAAAAAAAAGTTCTGTAGATGTTTATGATGCTTAAAACTTCTACAAAGAACTGCTATTATGTTTCTCTTTTCTTTTAAAAAGGCTTTCTTGACAGTTTTAAGTAAATGACGAGAAACCTCCCTAAGTTGAAGTCATTATTGATTTCAAACTCAGTGTATAAGGTAGACCCAAAGTAGGTCCGAAAACCTCCCCAAAGGATAAAAGCATCTAGGTCTTCCCTACATAGTTATAGCCATTTCATTGAACTTTTATCTATAACAAGGTTTACTTATAACTGCAATGTTCTGAAAAATTCAGCTCAAAAGAATGTTCTGTTGACGAGATACTGATCTTTCATAATCAAAATATCATTATTCGGTTCTTTTTTACATACTATGCTATAGACTAAAACTTCCGTAAAATGCCTATAACTCTGTAGAAAAGGTCTAGGAACTCTCATTATCTAGAGAATTTGAATTCTTCATTTGGATTTCATTTATCCATCGAGTGCGAGCTGAAAGACGATATTTAAGTTGAGAAAGTGTCTTCATTACAGATTTTCAAATGACATACAATTAATTTTAACTTCAGTTTTCAACAAAAACTTTAGAATATATTAATTAAGGTTTTAGTTTTTGAACTAACAAAAAATAAAAAGGAATGAATTTCTTTCGTGTTCTTGTACGAAAGTAAATGTTTTCCATGGAAAAACTATCATAATCTAAATAATGAAAGCCTTTTCTTACTTAATAATCCATAAATGTGAAAACGAACATAAATGACGTTCTGTTCGTGATGATGAATCCGATTCAGAAAATGTTCGTTTATGACTTTGTCGAATTGATGATGATGTAGCAGATGATGAAGAAGATGAGGATGCAGATGGATTTGTTATTGTTGTTGTTGTTGATGTTGTAGTTGCATTTGAAGATGAATTAGCAGTAACTGATGTTCGATTATTGTTACTGTTATTGTCCATTTTATCAAAACTAAAAGATAAATTACAAAGCAATTGAAAAAAAAATCATTGAATTTCAATTATAATGATATCTTTACATTATGGGAGAATAAAACAAACAGGAAAAAACAACGGTAATATATTTTATTATTGTTTTTTAATATCAATTTTGAATATTACATACTAAAATATTCATTTTAAAATAATCTAAAAACAATCTTTTAAATTTAGACATTCATTCAACAAAAACAAAAATCAAATATTTTGATTGATTAAATGATTTAAACTCAAAAACAAATAATATTGCCATGAAAAAGAAACGTTTGATAATTTTCAAACGTTGATCATTTAAACACTAAATGTTGTTGGATCAAAATTAGGTTTTTCTGGATAAGTACAACCAGACTGTTGAATGCATTCAAAAGCACAATAAGCACCAGCTTGAATAGCTTCTTCATGAGTTTTACCAAGCGCCAAATAAGCAAGAAAACCTGAAATAGTAAATCAGAAAATTTGTTGTGAGATATAAAAAACTTCAACAGAAAACGTTCCTTAAGACATTCTATTCAAATGTATAGACATTTTACTAGCCTCTAGTTTGATATATACTAACAAATCGAATGATGATATATCGATCTAAGGAACTTCAGACATATAATTTGATGCTTCTGTCGATAATCAGCCATAAAAGCTAAAGGATCTAAGAACACTTGTTCGCCTATTAATCTTTATGTAGCTATCTGCACTGATCATTTGAGTATAAAAACAATTTAATATATAACAAATGATGATACTAGAGTTAAGCTACTGAACAAACTCAAATGCATCTTTCGATAGAGCTAACGAGGAAACACATCCAATTGATACCATCTGTTCGAGTTCATATTTCGCTCTTAAGTAAGAGTCAACGACTACTAGAAAAAAGTCTAGAAGAATTCATGACGTTAGACTTTTCGATCGAAGTTATAACTGTTTTATTAAAGTTTTGATCTGTTGCAAACTATTTGTAAGAAAATCAGACGAAGAAATTTAGATCTGAAATTTTTCCCACAACTAGATCTCGTCGATTTTAAAGTACCCTAAAATTGTCAGCCAAAACGAATGGTTCCTTCTTGAAATATCGGATGTTCAAAAATCAACGATCCTATTTTAGAAACATTACCAAAATTGTGTTTTCTTTGACATTCAATATCTCAAGAAGGAAGCATTTATTTTATCTGAAACTTTTAGAAACTTCTAAGACTCACGATACCTACTTATGGGCAAAATTTCACGTCCAAATTCATACGTTTGGTTCTCATATAAATACCTTGCGTAACGTAACGAATTTAGTTAAACGGCCATAACTGTTGAAAAAATGCCTAATGGCACGAATTATTTTGGTATTTTTTCAGTCTCATCGAACTTCACACCTATTGAAAAAATATCGGCTCGAAAGAAAGGTATCAGTTGGATAAATTCCCTCATAAAACATTTTGCCCTCAGTACTGAATTTTCTGAGAACTCTTATTCTTTTTATGCGTCACTAGTCACTGTACATTATGTGTGAGCCCTATCGCCACGAAGATGTTAATAATAAGGACACTTGTTTATTTTAACCCAATTAATCAATGTCAAAACTATGACGCGTTCATTGTACCCATATGTTAACCCTTTGAAGACAAGCTTAGTTTTATATTAAAGAAATAAATCTAAAGTGTCACGATTAGTTATCATTAAAAAAAGCTAACTATCATAATTGTCACATTTTTCTCACTTGAGAGATACAGAAAGAAGATTCCGAAATAGAAAAAGAGACACGACACTCGAAGAATCTCTTTTCATCAGTGAAAAGACTTTCGTTTCTACAAAAATTTAATTCTAAACATACTGTGTATATCAAAGGAACCAGAAAACCTCTTTTTTCTTAATGCTTATTTTAAAATATCTATTTGAATGATGACGTCAATAACAATTAAGACAGAACAAAATATCCTAATTAGAAAAGATAGGATTAAAAAATAAGATTTATTTCAAATATTTAACTATCTCTTTGCGATAAATTTAATTGAAATAATTCATTAGAAATTAAATCTATATATAACATACCACCAACAAAAGAATCACCAGCTCCATTTGTATCAACAATTTCTAATGGTGTTTTAACGTTAAATTCTTTAATATCTTTTCCTACAAAAAAAAAATAAAACAGAAATTTTTTTTTTTTTTGCATGAAAAATTTCATACCAATAGCAAGTATAGTGGGATCAGCACCTTGTGTAATAACAACTACTCGTGGACGTTTAGTGTTTTTTTTCGGAAGCTCACTTAATGCTTTCGCTATTACTTTAACATCAATAGTCTTAAAATAAATCATCAAAAAAGAAAAACACAATATATAAGAAAAAAACAAAAAAAGAAATTTCTAAACTTACATCCATTTTTAATTGATGTTTAGCAAAACTTCGTGCTTCCTATAAATTATTTATTTATTTAAAGACTTGTATTACTATTTGTTTTTAATTAACTTACAGTTTCATTACCAAATAAATAATCAACATATGGCATAGCTTTCATTAATCTATCACCAAATATTTCACAAATAAATGGTGCTGCTAGATTCGTACAAAATAATTTATTATTCTTATCAGCATGTTCACATAAACGCATGACAGCTTCAGGACATACTGTATAAAAAAATCCCTTTTGAAAAAAAAAGAATTTATTATTATTGATCATTGAATGAATTATTTTTTTTTTATAACATACAGCTGAATAAAATATTTTAGCTTTTTCGATATATTCAAGATTTTTTGGATCATCTAAATGATCAATGGTAAAATGATTAGCAGCACCTAAATTTGCTACTAATGATCTATTAAAAAAAATAAAAAATTTTATTTTTAAAATTCTTTTCTTATTTCACCGATTATTTCCAGTTATAAGAACAGCACAAGTACCAGTTTGTACGTGTCCTTCAGGATCTATATAAACTTGATAAGATAAAGTAAGGCCAGCTCTTGTAGCTGCGTCATGTAATAATTGATGATATTTGTCTTGACCAACACAACCCATATAAACACAAACACCTGGTTGTTGCAGTAGCCACTAGAAGACAAAAAAAACAACCAAAGCTTTAATGATTACTGAATACTTCAAGAATCTTACTGTTGCGGCTCTCATTGCATTTTGTGTTGAACCACCGGCAACAAAATGATGATTTGGAAAGTCACAAAGTATAGTTTCATTCCTACCAACAACAAAAAAAAATTATTCTTTTATGTTTCGTTTTTTTTTTTGTAAAAATAAACTTACAAATCTTTATGTTCGTCAGTTGCTAAAATTGCATCATTGGGTTTTAAACTATACCTAAATAAATATAAAAGAAAATTTTTATCGTATACATTTATAATACACTTAAAGGTATGCAGGGTAATCTTACCTTGACTTTCACCCTGTAGGATAGGGTAAGTAAGGGTAAAAATGTTGCAGAGTAGGGGATAAAAGTGTTACAGAATAAGCGTAGGAGAATAAAGGACACAAAGTACAGGTATTTGATTATTTTCCCTTCATGGATCATTCACATAGAATGATCATTTTTAACTGCTTCTCTTTCGCTTGACTACTTTCATGAGTGAATAAATGTCAGTCATTACACGATACAATAAAATTAAATGGACGGAAAATAATAGAAGAATTTTGTTTATTATTGTTTCTTTTGTTAATTTATGTGAATTGCAACAGATTTCTTATTCATGTTAACATATGCGAGAAAAATATTTGAACAAAAAACAAAAGATATTTTCTCGACTATTAAAGAAAGTTGATTGTTTTATCAACAAATATATATTATCATATAAAGCGAAAAATAGAATGAATTCACATATGAAACGTTTCATATTTTCATTGCGATCTACTTCATACATTAAGTTTGAAATCAAAAATGGCTTATCAGTTAAAATACTTCCCTCATTAATCGTCTTATAAAAACAAACTTAATGTGTTAAAATCTATAATACGCAACTACGAATTGAAAGAAGATCTCCAATAGCACTCAAACCCTTTAGAATCTCTCAGCTAGGGTAGAACTAACAAAGAATAAGAAATATATTCCGTTGGATAAGACTTAGAAAATTTTTCTCATTCAAAATATAATATTTTTCATGATAGAAGACGACTTGATAATGTCGAATACATTTTCATACAATAAGCTTTTCTCTAGCATCTCTAATAAAGAATCCAATGGTAATAGCATAATCAGAATATCGTGAACGGTAATGCTATGCTTCACGATTTTATGGAAACTCCATGCAATATAGGATGAATGACGGTCTTATTACTTAAATGTTTGATTTCACATTGAGCAATTGAATACGAATTCAAAAGATTAATATACTAGATTCTGAATATTTTAATCCAAGGCAAAAATAAAGATAAGATAATATACAAAGATAAGTCTTATGTAAAATCATATACTATCAGCACTGTCATGCTTACATGTTAACAACATTCTATGAAATCGGTTTTTATTATCGCGATCGAAATACTGATGAAGAATTTTGCTAATACTTGTATAAAAAAAACTTGAAAATTATCAATAACTCCTTTTTTTCAAAAAACGTAAATCAGACATTAGACTACATAATAATATGAAGTGATCTAATGACATTAATTAAAAGGATCACCATAACGCCCTCTGTCACTTATACTTTCAATTGAAACAATATAACCTTCTATCCTTTCCAGGTAAAGAACCTAATCCAGTCACGCTTGGCATAACAAAAAATCAAAGGTTATGATACAAAAGTCGTACGTTCTTGAGTTAACCTTTAATCTTATATTTTTAATATTAGACTTTACAAAATATAGTTGATTGACATCAAATTTCTCAAATCCATAACATACCCTTCAAGTAATGACATTGGTACTTCGGCACTAATATCAAGTAATGGATTTCCTATACCAAAAATAGTTACATCACTAAAATATAATTTATAAAGATTTATTAATTAATCAAAAACAAATTATTTCTCACATACTTTAATTTTTCGCTGGTAACTGAAGCCATAGATATATATCTAGAAGAGTAATTAAAATTATGAGAAGAAAACATAAAAACAAAACAAAAACAAAATAATAACAAATTATTAAGAACGTATTGCTTTTCCTCCTACAACAAGTTTTTCTTTAAATTGAGATTCACATTCACGCATTTGTTTTTCTAAATATGTTTTCGTTCCCTATAAGAAAAAAACAACAATCAGTCTGTAATGAATTTATTTTCATACTTCTTGTTTTTTTATATCATTTTCACATGATTTTATTTTATTTTCAATTTGTTCACGAATATCAGATTTATTATTTAAAACGAACCTAAGAAAAAAAAATTCGTTATTTTTATTTTTATTTAAGATAAATTATATTTTACATTCGTCCAATTGAACAATACATTGGTGTATTTTCATCAAGTATATGAATTTCTTTGTCAGTTAATTTTGAACGTTGAATTTCACGTTTAAATTCTTCGATTTGTATTGTTGATTTTCTTAATGATGTTTGAATGTCAATCATTTTCATTTGTAATTGACCTAGCATCTAATAAAAAAAAGAGGTCACTATATGTCTCATTGACCTTCGTATTCAGTAAATTCAGATTTCAAATATTCATTATAAAGACATTTTTTTTTTACTATATTAGATAGGAACTTACTTTCTCAGTTTCTTCTTCTTGTGAATTAGAACTCATAGTTTTAAAAATATTTATTGTATGTTAATAATAACCTAAAATAATAATAACAATGACATTGAAATTGACATAAGTGCAAAGTATATTCTCGAACAAATAAAGATTTATCATTAACAAATAAATTATAATTAGAACATTAAAAATAATAAAAAGAGATATAAAAATGAATAATCAAATTAATAAGCATGAATACATATTTATTCGAGTTAATTTAATGTGTTGTTCTGTTGTGATGTTAGGCGTTAGATGTAAGAATTAATTGGTTCGAAACCTCCATTCACTAATATTTCTGTTCCTCTATTCATGATATCATATTAAATGTGAAGCTCTTTGAAAGGAAAACTAATTACTTATGAGTTTAAATCTGTCGTATGAAAAAATCTTTATATCGAATATATGAAAATAATAAAGATACAAATGTTTTTAAGAGCAAAAACTATGGTTGAAGGTGACATCTGTCGAATACTAATTAGAAACAAGTGTCATGTGAACAGCAAACGATGGAAGAATTGTCATGTAGACAAGATTTTCGATAGTGAAAATGAGAAATACAACACTTTGGTTATGTTAGACACTAGAGAGATCATATTCGACTTTTTTGCAATAGGCAGTATTCTCATAATGCTTTGTTTCTAGGCATTAAACAACGTCTATTTGTTGCCCCTAGTGATTGTACTCGTCAAGTGAATGCGAGTTTTGCTACTCATGATGAAATCTGAGTATCCAAATACAACAATTGAGTACTTACCATATAAAATTGAATGTTTCTTGAGTGCTTCTATATGGGTTTTGTGTATTTGAGTTGTTGATGTAAAATATACATTAGCCTGCGATAAGTTCAGTATTCTCCTATTACATTCATTTTGTCTAGATATAAAATTAAACAACAAAGAAAAAAGGAATGTACGAAATAAAAATTTGAGACAATAATGAATATGAGAACCAATACAATCATGATGCACACCGGATATATTTTCCATTTCCTGTAGTCCACCGTACTCAGTAACATTAGATTGATTACTACTCTAGACAACGTCTATTTTTGGATTAAAATACCCATTTCTTTTTGTAAATTTTTTTCCATCAGTGAACATGTTTTTCTCGTTGGTTCTTTTTTTACCTTTGGAACATAAATTTTTCGATAAAATTTTTTGTTGAAGTCATTATTGAGTACTGGATTGAAGGTTCCAGTATTACTTTTGAAGTCTTTAGCTACTGGTCGTAAACTTTTTCGGAGAACATTAGAATCAAGCCGATATGGGTATGAGGCGATGGTGTACGTTTGAATGAATATCTTGACTTTTATCCGACAACTTGCCGCACATGCACATCCACACCTGTACTCACACCCAAGATTCACACTCATACCCCATACACACAACCTATGGTCTGCAAAGTCAATACGAATAACTTTTTTTTATAGCTTTGTTGTTTCTACTTAGTCAAAACAGTTCAGTAAAATTGCTGCAAAAAAAAAATTTCGAATTTTATTTCAATATGACTATAGTACAATGTAGAAGAGAAACAATTAACTGAAGATTATATTACAAAAACAATGACATTATCACTTCATAGTTCAGTAGTACAAATTATTCTATTTATTATATAAATCAAATATTGTTTAATTCAATATTTCTGTAGAAATTCTGAAGTCTACTTCGTATATAATTAGAATTGATTGATTGATTGTTATCAATTGAGAATATCACTATGAGAAATCTACTGATTCTATTTCACAATATTTCATATTTGAGGTCAAATGTTTAAAAAACCAATCTTTCGATTTCTTAACGAACTAAGTTTTATTAATCATAAAGATGCACACCAAAAAAAAAAGAAAAAAGGATCAACTGCCAAAAAAAGCGAAAATCATCAAATTTATTTGTCTTTGAAATTGTTTAACTTGATACAAATATTTCACCAAGTGGTGATATATTTTCATCTATTTTCTGTTTCATTAAACCTCGTTTTACTTCATATACCGTTGTTCGTGGTACCATTGTAATACAATCAATTATTGGACATACAGATGTGCATAATGTACATCCAGTACAATCGTCCGTTATATATGGAATATGTGTTATAGGATCAAATATTATTGCTTGATAACCTGAATCATTACATGTCATATAACATTTTCCACAATTAACACATAAATCCTAAAAAAACAAGAGAAAAAAATTGTCTTCATTTGAAAAATAATTAGTTTATCGTACATCATCAATAATAGCAACAGCTGGTTGACATGGATCTAATTGTTTAAATTCAGTTATTTTATCAAGTGCAATACCACGAACATCTACTACACGTGGTATTTCTCTTTGAGGTTGTTGTGCTGGACGAACTTGTTCAGGTAGAAATTCTTCCTCAAGTAAATCAGCATTTTTAAGAAATTTTTGTGTTATTTCATCACGTGTTTTTCGATATTCACCAAATGCAGGTAATTTCTATTTTGAAAAATAACAAAAACAAAATAAACAGATGAAATAAATATACTTACTGAACCGATAAGATCTTTAACAAGAATTGTTTTACCCTTCTGATGTTTTGGTGTCGGAGGTGATTGACCGTCCCATCCATCTAAATTGAGGGATTTTAAATAAAGTAATGCTTGTAAACCAGTTATATAATCATCAATTAGTGTAAAATCTTGATTTTGTACTGCACTGCAAACCTATTTTTATAAAATTTTGATTACAAGCATGAACAAGTGTTTATTCATACTTGAAGAGCAGATGCACCAGCATATAAAAATTGCATACCGGCATCAGCTGAATCAATACCACCTAGAATAATGTTGATTTTAGTAAAATAAAAAATCGTTGTTTATTTTTACGTAGTTACCAGTTGCAAGAATTGGAAATCCAGGAAGAGCTCGTCTAAAAAAAAACAGATAAAAGTTAAGTAAATTTGTTTTCAAAAAAAAAACATGTTTAAACTAACGCTATAGCTGAAACAGCTCTTAAAGCAATTGGTCGAATAGCATTGCCTGATACTCCACCATATGTTGTACGTTGAGTTTTTCCTACATTTGGCCATGCTGTTCCATCATGTCTTATACTCATAAGACCACTAACTGTATTCGTTGCTGTAACACCATCAGCTCCACCTATTTACAATTAATTAGTACATTTTTTTTGTGATTAAGTATGTTTACTAACCATCTTTTGCTGCTTGAGCAATTTCGACAATACTAGTTATATTTGGAGTCATTTTAGCAAAAAATGGAATTTTTACAGCAGCGCGAACCCATTTACAAATGTTAAGAACGAGATCAGGTTTTTGACCACAAGCTAAACCCATACCTTTTTCACCTATTAAGACAGGAATAAATGCTATAGAATTTTTTTTTCTTAATATCAAAATTTTGCTACAAACCCATTCCATGTGGACATGAAAGATTTAGCTAAAAAAAGAAAACATTAAAATACATATGAATAAATTGAAAAAACAAAATTTTTTATTACAAACCTCTAATGCATCTGCACCTGCTGCTTCAGTTAATTTTGCTAGTTCTGTCCAATCTTGTTCATTATAACTACACATAATTGAACCAATTATGACCTATTCATATATAAATATATATATTTCTTAGTTTTTTTAATGCATAAGAAAAAGAGAAATAGTTTTACTCGATCAGGAAAATCTCTTTTTAACTCTGTTATACAACGAAGCCAATATTCCGTTGTTTTCTCCGAAATAAGTTCAATATTTATAAATGAACCTTGTCCTGGTCCATACATATGACCTGATGTTGTACCACGAGCCATACGTGGACTTACATTTGTAATAATATCTTTCTCAAGACAAAATGTTTTTGTTACAATAAAACCCCAACCAGCTTCAAAACTTCGTCGAATCATTGGACCTGATGTTACAGGTGGTGCACTAGCTGAAATTAAATCAATTTATGTAAAGAAGTTTTTAATAACAATAGATATTACCAAGTCCAAATGGATTTGGAAATTTGATACCACAAATTTCAATACTAACATCAACTTTATCAATTGGTGTATAGAACTTTGGTAATTGTGGTTCAAGTGGAATATTTTCATCACCCTATGCAAAAATTAATCATAAAAAGAAATGTTCTATCCAAACAAAGAAGAATAAATTATTCTGGTTAGGATCGAATCTCAAACTTTAAGACATGCCGGATGTTATGACATACTTCTATTTCATAGTTAACTAAAGTAAAATCTTCTACATCAATCGAAGAACTTTTGAAAGTGTTTATAAACAATAACATGTATAATTTATCCCAAGATTTATATAATATAAAGTAAATCCTATCCTTCTCAAAATAAAAGACCCTGACCTTCTATTATGAAAATTCACGTCATTCCTCTAAACGAGAGCTTTCTATTCTGGGCTAGATTTTTGCTACTAGTTACCCAGAAAACCAAGAGCTTTTGAAAAATGCTTCTGGTATTCAAACAGACGTCTTTAGCAAAAAGTATCGGAAAAGCAGAATTTTCTCTGAGCAAAAAATAGCAAACTACTCGTCAAAATGGAAGACTCTTCCTTCATATTAGAAGCTTCAAGACTTCTACTGTATTCAGACAACTTCAATTTTTTTTAGAAAAGCTTTACAGATACTATTAAATTACTTTTAGTCAAGTGTCATCTACGCATAAAGCAAGTTTCTTCAGATGTAAAATACTGATAGTTAAGAATAATCTTTAAAAAAACATTTTCATTTTTCGTGGATGCCTGAAATCGTGGTCACTATATACTCTGTGACTGTCACTTTACCTGAGAACTGATATTTAAGTATCATCACAGATTAACAAATTCATATTTCTTCGGCTCGTTGTATCATGATATGACGTACGTGTGAGTGTGTCTTCTCTGTTGTAACACTACACCCACAATACACTCTAACCACACTCACACCCTAAGAGGGTTTTTAGACCCTAAAATTCGCCGAATCCAAAAAAAAAGTCCGTGACTTTCTATTACGTCTTTTGAAATTTTTCTTATCGGTGATCTTGTAACGAGGGTAGTCTTTTAATGTAGGATGACCTTTTATTATGAGGGAGCAAGAGATAAGTTGTAATCTCACAGTGTATGTATATAATGTATCTATCTACTATTGTTTATAACAATATTTCCAACTATAAAGTTTATTCGAGTATGATACTCAATGTGTACGAAAGGAAAACTTTTGTATTCCATTTGAATCAAAATAAATAGTCCTTGTTTTTATGATACAGTAAAATAATATGCTACCATGTCTACAGAATTATGTAAATTCTTCTAATACTCATTTTGATGTTTTTCAATACTTTTAATTTTTCTTCATATTGTGGGAAACTCAAAGAAAATATTCATAAACAAAATATTTTTATTTATTTATCATACCTGAATAAATCTATGCACATGCCAAGCAGCTGTTTTTCCATCATTAACACTTTCAACTGTTGTACTAGCTATTTTAGCTAAATCACCACCACAAAATACACCCGTGACACTTGCTGACATTGTTTTTAAATCAACAACAGGATAATTATATTTATCTAATTGTAAAGGTTCAAGTGCTTGAATGACTATATATTACGAAAAAAAAACAAAAAGTTTTGTTTATAACATAAAAAATATCTAAAAATAAACAACCTGGAAGTTCATTTAATGTTGAACCAAATGCTGAGATAACATAATTACATTTTAAACGTATTGTTTGTTCTGGATCTTCAATCCAATCACCTAGAACAAGAAAATAAATTTACCAAAAAAAAAAAGATAAAAACAAATGGAGGAATAAAAAAAGAAACCTGAATCTGTTTGTTCAGTTTTAACAAAGTCCATTGATGTTATTTTTCCATTTTTAATAATCACTTGTTTTGGTGTACAAAATGGTATAAATTCACATTGTTCTTCAATTGCAACATCAACCTATTTTGAAATTTACAATTCTATTAAAGAAAAACTAAAAGATTCTATTTACTTCTTCTGGTACTGCACGCATTTGATTAAATCCTTTTCGAAAACAAACAAATACTCTTTTTGCACCACAACGTATAGCAGATGTTGCACAATCCATAGCTGTATCACCAGCACCAAGTACAACTGCATTGCCAGTTAAAATAGGTAATGCAGATTTACATGCACACATTCCTATTAAAACAATGAAAACAAGTTTTTTCTTTCGATTAAAATACATTCAAAATTCTTTTTACCTGCTTTACTGGATTTTGAAACAATTGGTAAAAAATTTTTTGAAGTATAAAAACCTTCATTTGTCGTTAAATCTTTAAATATTGGATCAACATTTGGATTTGGAAGACCAATACCAAGAAAAATTGCTTTATATCCATATTCATCAAATAATTTTTTTATTGTTAAACCATCGTTTTCAATAGTTAATGCTTTATTAGGTATAATTTTTACACCTAAATCTTTCATAAGTTCAATTTCGAAATTAACAGTATCATATGGTAAACGATATTGAGGAATTTCTGATGAACTAAGACCACCTAAATAATCTTGCTTTTCATATACTGTTAAATCTTTATAACCAAGTCGAGCAAGAAATGTTGCACATGATATTGATGCCGGACCACAACCAATCAATGCTATTTTACTTGAATATTTACCATTAAGTGTTTGTACATCTTCACGTGGATCACGAATTGCTGGAATATGCATTGATTTGAAAATCTAGATTACATATAAAAATATTGAATTCAATCGGATATATGATTAGGTTCTTTACATCGACAGCGAATTGTTGTAAACCACCAATATTAATTGGACCTTCTTCACTAGCATATAAATTACATCCACCGACGCAAAGATCACTCGTTGGACAAACCATACCTTATAATTAAAAAAGAAGAAATAAACGAAAAGAATACGATGAGCAAGAGACATACCACATGTTAGACCTAATGGATTATCGGATAGAATTGCTTTAGCAGCTCCATAATAATTTTTATTTGAAATTGATGTTATAAATGATTTAATATCAATTGACGTTGGACATGATTTTTGACATGGAGCATCAGCTAAAGATATCAGAGGAAAAAAACGAATCATGCATTGCTAATGATCGATGTTTTCTTACCGCATTTAAGACACCTGAATAAAGAAAAAAAGAACGAAGCTCGATTTCAACTATGATGTTTTTTATTTACCTAGCTGCTTCACGTAAGGCTCCTCGTTCGCTTAGTGTTGTATGTTTGACATCAAGAAAATTTCGATTCAAATCTTTAGTACAACCCTAATGTATCACATATAAAAGAATTGTTCAATATAAAATATAATTAAATACTTACACTTGCGCATGTATGTTCATCATTACGTTTCCAATGTTTTTTATCTTTAACTGTTTGTGCTGATGGCCTTGAATTAGCAAATTTTTTCGCTTTTGGATTTAATAAAAGTAGATTCTATATTTATATGATATTTATTTACAAAACATAAATTGAATACATCTATTTACCTCAATATCTGGTGCATCTTTTGATAAAAGTGGATTCTCCTTTGTATCTGTGCTTGGCATTTTCAATAAAAAAAAACAACCAGCTACTAGATGCTTATGATATGTGTGCTATAGCGTTATGTTCTTTACTATATAAGAGTATGTGTTCGTTTGAAAAAGGGCTAAAGAAATCTTATCTGCGCTTTTTTAATTTTTCTTATAACGAAAAGAAAGAAAAAAAAAAGCAAATACCTTGAAGCTGTGAGAAGAAGGTAAATACAGAACAGATGAAGTGTTGTCGGTGCATATTTGCGCTGCAAGTGCAATTAGTAAAGATCGAATCATATGATTTTCATTCGTATTTTATATATTTCTTTTATTATTATATTTATTTAACAACAATCAAATGACCAACAAAAACAAAACAACAGAAAAGAATTTTTTTTCCTAAGTAAATAAATTTACACATTCAATTCATAAAAGACAACAGCAACAAAAAAGAAAACAAATAGTCGAATGATAATATAGACACGAAAAAAAAATACAACACATAAATGACTACAAACATACATACAACAAAATAATATTCCATTCGATGAAATGTCAAGAGAAGATCAATAAAAATTTTTATACATATAAGTCAAAAACAAAAGAAATTCTACAAGAAAAAGAAAAAGAATTCGATTCGATGCATTCACTTAAGCTCGAAATAGAATTTTTGATGATGCACCACGTTTTGATTCTTGATCTTCATGACTCTGAAAATTTAAAATTATATATATATATAAATTTCATGATTAATACAATTTTATGTAATTTAAAGAGTCTTTGCTTTTATTTACGCTTTTCGTTCTATTTCTTTTTTTTAAACTTTAAACTTAATTGCGCTTAATATTTTCGTTATTCATTTTATAGCCAATCGTATTTGATAGAAAAAAAAGATATTATTTATTAAAGCGATAGCAGCGAAATGCCCTTAAGAAATATAACAACATACTTTTATCGAATAAAAGGTAGCGCAAAACAAAAATTATCTCTGAATGAGGGTCCTTCAGTGTGACGCTTCATTTTTATCAAGAAACATAACTGTGAACAACGTCATGAAAAATGTTCTATACATATGCTAAAGTTGCATAGATAATATCATTCATTTTACTTTATAAATTATTATAATATTTCAGTTAGGCATATTCGATATCTGTGTATATTGCTGCTTGTTTTTCACATTCTCACGTATTAGATTACGCCGAAAATATCACGTGCGTCTATATTTCAAGTAATTGTATCGAACATTGAAATGATTGATCAATATATAACGAAATATAGTTATATGTTGTTCATTCTTTCTATTAAGATTCAAATGATAAAAATAAAAAAGGATTTTCAGTAAAATTTAAAACTACAAAACGAAATCTCTATGATCTTTTAGAAATGCTAGAAATATGTATCTCATTGAAAACGTAAAATTCTATTAATTCAAATACTTACTTCAAATATCAATTGTAATGATCGAGGAATATCAGCGACTTCGCGAAAACGACTTCTATTAAATAAAGCAAATAAAATAATCATATTTCAAAAACAAAATCTAATCAGTTCTTTTTACCCAATACGTTTTGTAGTTTCAGTATTTCTCCAGTCTCGTGTCCATAAACTTATTCGATCACCTTTACTTCGAACTGAAACTACACAACCATTAACATTATGTGCATCTTCACCATATTGATCACCAATTAATGAGAGTAACTAGTCAAAAGAAAAAGAACTTTACACAAAAGATAAAAACAAACGCCCAACTGTATGAAGCCAATATGTATCAAGTTCATTAGCTCGTTGATTTTTATTTAAATTTAAACACCATCGACCACCCGAACGATTATATCGATCTTCCCACATTGGTTGCTAAATAGAAAAACAAGTTACGAAAAACCAAATTTAAACTAATAAAAATTCAATACTAACAATATGTGTTTTAAATAAAAAATAATCACAACCTTGACCAAGTCGACTAGCTGATTGTAAATGATTATAGACAGACCAGAAACTTTCAACTGTTGATACTGTTGTTATTTTAATTAAATTATCTTTCCAATCACACATACGATCATTTTTAAAATACCAAAATGTCCATGAATCTTCTAAGGGAAATGTTAAATCATTTGATGATTGTATTAATGTTTGCATTTCATTAATAGAATTTGATTCTCCTTTTTCTTCATTTGAATTTGTTACTGATGTTATTAATACTGATGGTGGTGGTGGTGGTGGTGGTGGAGATTTTTCTTGTGGTGATAATGGACTAATTGGTGTTGTATATGTTTCATCTGATTGACTATCATTTCTATCGAATTTTAAATCATCTGTTGACATTTTATTTTATCTAAAGAAAAAATATAGCGCATAAAAAGAATCACATTAAAATTGCACAAAAAGAAAGAAAAAAAATATTTATAGATTAAAATTTTGTCAAATAAAAAATATACAAAGGGATTTTGGAAGAAGACGTATCACAAAAAGAAGGAAAGAAAAACAGAAATATTGTTTTTAATTTTTGCTTTTGTTTTTTATTTATTGCATATTTAACTGCTTTCTTAATTGAATATTTTCATTTTGTAAATGTTCAATTATTTGATTTAATTGAAATTTTTCTTCATCAAATTTGTTATATTCTTCACGATATTTTTTTGTTAATTCAATAATTAATAATTCTTTTTTATCCAATGATTCTTTTAATATATCAATATCATTTTGTAATTTTTTTAATAAATTATTATTTGTTAGTTGATTATCTAAAGATTTTCTTTGGATTTGTTGATTCATTGGAGATGATGATAAGTCAATTGTTGGAGATTCATTTTCGTTTAATGATGAATGAGGTTGTAATGCTTTTGACACAGTTGATTTTAAATTTGAAATTGATTTACCAAATTTATTAGCAAAACTTTTTTTAGATGGAATTTTTTCCATTTTACGAATCGGCATTTCAACATTCATAGCTGATACTGGACGTCGTGCATTATCTAAAGAAATTATATTTTACAAATATTCTGAACAGTAACAGCAAAACAGAAATAAAAATTCATAATTAACGAAAAAATAAGAAAGATTTCATATGGGATACAATTATGAAGTAAATAAATTTAAAGTAGTGAAAGAGATCTTCAGAGAAAATTACTTGGATAAGAGCATTTCTTTCTGAGAAAAGGTGTTGTGTTTAATGGGCACTTTTTTTGATTCGCGAAGGATTTCATTTGTAAGATCATAACTCATTTTCTGATAAAATGTTGTCTCAAGAATTAAGATATATGTAAGCCAGGAAAATAAATATTGCATAAGGACACTATTCGACTAAGCTTTGTAAAATACGAATCTGCATTTTTGTTTTTCTATCAGCCTTCGAAAAGTTCGTACCTTTTTGAGTGTAAAATTGACATGTCAACGAAGGGCTCAAGTTTAAAAACAATTGTATTATGGTACTAATGATACATAATACATATAGAAAAACTTCTATGGGTAAACTAGGAAGTTCTGATGATTACTACTAGCATAAAGTTCATGGTATCTAGTACAGACGAATAATACTCAAATAAGTTACAGGTTTTAGTGTTTGTTGAACACGTAATAGCCTATGAAGAAAACGTCTATTTGTACTAGGTACCTCTGAACTACGACAGAACCAACTATTCTTCTCTATGAGTAAATCTTAGTAGACTGCGGCAATGTTTTATTTTCTTCACACTTTCACTGAGAATGGAAAGGGGAACAATATTAAATATTCACATGTTTGTCTTATTTTCAAATACATAAAGATATATTTAAACAACAACTTTTTTATTTTTATTAATTTAGTTAAGCGTATCTTTGATCATATAATGCACAAGGTAATTTTATACCTAGCTAGTTTATGGTAATGATGAATTTCCACAAATGTGAAAAAGAAAAAGAAACCGTAATTGAAACTGTAAATGTTTATGCGAACAGGAGCAAAAAAAAACAAAATCTTTTTACAAGTACAGGAAACGGGGATTGAGATATGTCATTCCCGTAGAAGACCTGCCAATAGTCTCGTTTAATTACTGTTTAAATTATTCCATGTAAACTTTTATTTTTACAATGAGCAGTTAGCAGAATAAACTAACAACAGCTCTCAAGTACATCGTCTTACAATGCAATTGCAAGTATTTCAAACAGTATCCAAACACTTATTGATTCTTTCTTTTATATTTTTCTTTTTGTATAATAAACGTGCAAATATTGAAATTTCTTCTTAGACAGAGAACAAACATATTCTCTCGTTGATATTTGATAGCCGTCAATTTAAACTCTTTTTCATATGAAAACAAAAGAAGGTTGGATCCTTTGTGACGGAAGGAAATTAATTTCTTATCATTATCGTACAAATCAACCAATACAGTGTTTTATTCAAATTTTCTCTTCCAGAAGGGCGAACACCTATTTTTTGGGAACACAGAAATATAATACATGGTATAATACATAAACACCAGATGGGCCAAATCGATTTTCGGAGAGGCGCCGTCTTCTCGATCCTCACACTAGATAAAACAATGAAACAATAGAAAAAACTACAGTCAGGTGTTCGGATATATTTTGTGTGATCTGTAGGTCTCGTAATTCTGTCGGATCTTCATAGTATTTTCAATGCAAAGTTAAACACAAATTAATGAAATATAATTCATAGCAATATTTAACATCATGAAAACTCGCCATGCGGCAATACTGTTTCAGGAACAGTACATTTAAAAAAAAGTTCTATCTTCGGTTTTTTCACGTATTAGAATATACACATCAACTTTTATTTCCACTGAGTTTCATACAACTCGATAAAATGTGACACTTAAACATGCTTCATTGACCCGTTATAACTCTAATAAGAAGAAATATACATTTTATATATTTCTCGTAACAGATGTATATTTACAGACGGCTTGGATCTTCGTCATGTTTGTTAAATAATAAAACTCTTTTTTCTTCATTGCTACACTCTAATAGTCTCTCTTGTTTCTTTCCTATTAGTGTCTTGAGTTGGCAATGCACGAGATAAATACTTCAGTAAAATCCTTCGAAATAGTCCCGAATTGTCGAAAAATCACGTTAGTACCGTCTCGCAGAACATTTGAGATTATCCTGAGAATTTTCGGTACGAAATATTTTGAAAATAAAAAGGACTGGGACAAATGCGACAGTTTCAAAACCACATTAAGGACGGGATTTGAGACCCAAAAAAAGATTATCCGACAGGATTCTACACGAGCGATGTCATATCGAAAACGAAATATTAAGTATATAAAAACCTGTGCATAAATGATCATGATAGGATAAAAATAGAAGAATTCAAGTTAAATCTTTGCCTATTTACCGTTTGTTTGTTTTTGTTGAGTTAACATATTATTGATTGATCTTGGATTATGTTTAAGTCGTTCTTGAACATTATCATCTGTATCGAGTAAATCTGTACTAGCAAATCTTTTTTGTTGAGTATTTGATCTATTTTCAAAAAAATTTATTTTATTTTGAACTGTTGCACAATTAATTTGATTTGTTTCTAAAGATGATTGATGATTATTAATATGATCAGATGTAAGACACAATTGTTGCTCAGTAGATAATTTTCGTTGTTGTTTAATATCATCAAATTCCAATTGACTTTCTAAACTTATATTTGCACTATCAAATGATGAAAATGTTCCTTTATATAATGATGGCATTGATAATGAACGAGGTTTTACTGGTATGAAATGATCATTGGATGATAATAATGATGAAAATGATGAAAATCCACTTGATTTTGTTATTGATTCATTTGTTTGTTCATACGAATCATGAAATTGATTTATTGAACTATTCTATATTAAAATTAAATAAATAATTTCTATACACAAAATAACAATCTACCGAAAAGAGATATTCACTATGATCGATTAATACTTTAATTAATGGTAATAAATTAAAACTAAAAATTAAAATTAAATTTTTTTTTACACTTTTTTGTTAAACAAAAATTTTTACCTATGCCCTTTAACCATATTAAGATCAAGATCATCTGCTGGTCGAATAAGATTGTTTCCGAAAACAACAGCTAAATTATCAGTATCCATTTTAGTTGTTTGAGCATGATCAGTTATTTTTTTGAGAAATATACATAAATATGCTAAAATAGCATGATTTATATGTGTAAGATTTGTTTCTATTAATTGTTTTAAACGATTTAAATCATTTGTTTGATTATATTTGAAACGTGAACCTATTTCAAGAAATTCATCAAAACATTTTATTGGAATGATTGGTTCAGGTAATGATTGTAAATAGGTTTTTAATAATGAAGATATTGTTGCAGGAGAATAAGAATTTTTTAATTCAACTGATAAACCACGATCATACATATCACGCAATTCTTTTATTGTAGATTGTTTACCAGGCACTCTAATTAAATATAAGAAGAGATTTTTTTGTTACATTAGGAAGTTTGTCTACTTTTTTTTTTTTATACTACCTAAACAAACCAACAAATGTTAAACCATGTTCAAGTAAATATTCACAACATTGCCGGACAATTAAAGGTACAAATGAACTTTTATCTCGAGAATATCTATAAGTATCTTCCAATGATTGTCCAAATATACCTAAATATGAATAAGAAAGTTTATAATTAAAAATAAAATTAAGATCGAGAAATAGTGAAGATTAGAACATGATTACCAAATCTCCTAATTTGCCCAGGAGAATCCTGATTTTTTAGTTTTGCTCCTGGGACTAGCAAGGTGCTTTCCAAGATTTTGTGAAACTCACACATTATCAAAGAAAATAGTGAGTATAGGTTTACATTGAGGATTGCGCAACTCCTTGCATAGGCTCTAGCAACTGTTGGTGGAAGAAGGAATTATAAAGATTATAGGATATGTTTTCATAAAACAACAGTGGCACAGTGTGTATTTTTCGCATGACAGGCAGATATATGACTGTTTGCTGGAAAACGGGTTCTTCTGCTCAACAATAATTGGTATGACGTAGAATAACATTTTTAAGAAAACATTTTGAGAAACAAAGTTTTTCGACAAAAAATGCTGAAGGAAGATCCTTGCTCTTATTTTTGTCGAAAGAATTTTTTCTTCGAAATCATCTTGTTTTATATATTATTTGAAGCACTTTAATGCGCTCATTCTGAGTATATCACTTTTCTGAACTAAATGTTTTTCCAAAGTCAAAATAACTGAAGAATACCTGAAAAACTTAGGTTTTTCAGACGTTCATTGTACAGTCCAGAAATATTTGCGCTAACAGAGATTGGAGACAGTAGATAGAAAAACATTCTGGCAAAGTTCGGCAAAGTTTGAAACTTGAACATGAGAGGATTGCTCATTTTAGACGACTAGCCTTTCGGGCGATACTAGAAAAAAATATTATGACTCTTTTTTATAGAGCTCGAGTCGAAGATTCAGATAATATACAATTGATTTGTTTATGGGACAGGTTTATTTTGTCAGATATGAATTTTCTCAGTGACATCATGATTTTCAGGCTAATTTGTGCAACTAGGTTTTCAGTTTCCTTGAGGATTATAAAAAAAAGTTATTTATATCATTAGATAGTATATGTTTCGAACAGAGATGTTCATGACAGGTTTTTTTTGACCCGACCCGTTCGTGATCGAACCCGGCCCGTCTCACGGGTTAAATAATTTTTCTTTGGACCCGCGGGTTACCCGCGGATTAATACAAATTTTAGAAACGTGAATTTTGACAACATAAATTGTTTAAAAAAATCACTCATGAGTTGGCTAAACTGTGAAGTGAAGACTGATATTCATAAGACCGGATGAACCTTTTTATCGTACAAATTATCAGAAAAAAATGCGCGAAAAAAATGATAAAATAAATGGACGGAAAAAATGTCGATGTTATCTTGTATTTCTATCATCAAGCTTAAAAAAGCGCACATATACGTGTACACGCTAGCGGTTGGCAAAGTTGACTTTATTGGGCATCGGAATCGGCAATATGAAATGTTTTTGGGATCAGAATCAGAATCATCAGTTCCGATTCNGGCCGGCTGTTGCCAAATGGCAACATCTATCATTTTCATTGTTCGGATTTACTGAACAATCCTTTTTATCAATGCAATATGCAATAGATCTAAGCAGCAAAATTTACAGCTAATGACTTCTAGTATTGAATCAGTCAATCTGCAGGAAAATGTATTTTACGGTTGAATGGCTTCTATGGGATATTGTAGATAAATTCGGCTATGATCCCAACGGAAAGTTCCTTTTTGTATTAGAAACCGTGAGTGTATCCTGAAATGTACTGCAATAATTATCGAATAGTTAAAAAGTTTTATATCTTTACTCTAAGCAAACTATCCTAGAAATATTGACTAAATGTTGCCAAATGGCAACATCCGGCCGGAAAGGGTTAAGTACATAAATGAATGTAAAAAAAAAACAAAGCACTCATTTTACAGACAACAAGCAAAGCTTTTATTTTTTGCAATATATTCGATTTTAATGATCATAAAATAATAAAAACAAAAAATGAAGTTTAATACCGATGACAAAATGATTGCGAATCGTATTTTTTAATCATAAAATATAGATTTTATGATTAGAAAATATTGCCGTTGGCATGTATCAACAACGGTACAAGAGTAGACGCTTATAATAAAATTAGAAAACGAAGATACAAAGTACTAATATAGTGTCTGAGTTTTTTTTTAAATAGATCATTCTTTACTTCATCGACCGTATTTCCTAGTTCATTTATTACGGTTGAATTCTTCTTTCAAACTCGTTCAGTACCGTTAAAATAAGTACTATAATTTGGGCATTAATATGATTCAGTTCTAAATATGTTTCACTAGAGAATACAGTTGATGAAATATGAAATGATCTATTAACAAATAATATTCAAGCTTGTACTATTATTCATTCCAAAAGTTAATGGACTCAACTGTATCGTGATAACTCGAGCATGAAAATAGCGCGGCACTGCGGTTTGCAGTATATGAAATAGATCAGATAATGTTATCAAAACATGTACGAAATCAAATAATGATGCAGTAGTCAGTTATCAGTAATTATTGTCGAAATGATGCCCTTTAAATTTTTCTCATTACATATGAACTTTCAAAGTAGTTATTTGATAGAGACAATCAAGACCGCTCGGTCTATGCAAGACCGATCTCTCTAGATGGTTCTGTTACAATATTATAAGTATTCTTCTTCAACTCTCGAAATCGGCTAACTAACTACTGATTAGTCTGAAACGAGATGATATAGAAATTTTTGATCATGCTGCTTTAAAAAATAAAACAAACACCAACATCCGTTTTAACTTAGTCAAAATTTTCTATATCATCTCATGTCAAGCTGATCAGTGGTCAGTTGGCCAATTTTGAACATCTCAGAAGAATACTGATAACACAACAACGAAACCATCTAGAGACGTCGTCCTTCCGTAGATCAAGAGGTATTGATTTACTCTATCAAATAACTATTTTGAAAGTCAACATGTAATGAGCAAATTTTTAGGGGCATTGTTTCAACAATGATCAATGCTTGATTGTTTGATTTTGACATGATTTGATATAGTAATCTGACCTTTGTCAAATACCGAAAGCTGTAATGCCAACTATTTCTATGCCGAAAATGGTGTGGAAAAAAAGAAAATATTTATTGTAAGTGTCTTGACATTCAGAAATGTTTGACGTACCTTTCCCTTTACCGGGAAGTTTTTAATGGATGATACCTAGTTGTGTCATATACTGTTACGGATAGAAATACAAGTGCCACTAATAGAATTAATCCAGCAATATATATATATGTATTTTTTTTGTGAAGCTTAAATAATTCTCTTCATAGTAGATGTAAAAATTTATTGTATATATTTCACAAATGCCTGTTCGTTTAAATTATAACAAAAAATCAATATAAAAATAGAGCAAAAAAGAAAGAAATGTTTTCATTCGTTTGGATTTGACCATAACCATCTTCTTGCACCGACTATTGCAGCAGTTGTGGAATGTGGCGGAAGACGTTTTTCTGAACAAAAATAAAACATATTTAGATTAAATTAGAAAAATATGAAACAAGATTTTTTTTTTTGACTTACGTCGTGATAATTTCTTTTGTTTTCGTTCACCTAGACAAAAAAAGACATTCTGTTAATTGAAAAAGATTTTAATATAAGTCATAATTATTAATCAGAAGGAAACTTTCAATCGACATCCTACATTCATTATTCTGATGAGTACAATGTATTTTGTTCATTTCATTGAATTCTGTCTGAATTGAAAAATCATACCTTTGAATAAAGCAGTGACATAAAAAACACAAACAATTGTTGGTATAAAAAATGATATTCCAATAATGGCCATATAATCTGGATCATGACGTTTACATTCATATATTTTACTCCATAATAATCGCGTATAATTCATCTTGAGACAAAAACAAAGGTAGAAAAATATATAGAATAAGATATATGATTTTCATTTACTGTATCAACAATATCCATACAAACACCATTTTTGTTGTCTCGTGCCACTTGTAAAAAGAAATCATTTATATCATTGTAGGTTGCTAAACACACTGTACATACATTTGTATTCAATGTAACATTAAGATCAATTGGAATTAGTGGAACCATACGCTATAGATAATAAGAAGAAAAGAAAGTAAAAATACGTTCTTTTTTTTTTATTAAAGTAAAAGATACTTACACCGGTAGCGTTAAATAGACAAAAATCAAAATTCAACTTTTTCTGAATGAATTTCACTGTGTGATTAGTAAGACTATAATCAATTGTACCATTAGTGTCTTTATAATTTGTGATACAATCTAAACAAAAATTTGTTTCATTACTGAGAATTTTGAAAAAGGATTTATGAAGCTAATTGTTTCAGAGTATGTTTAGTCTGTATAAGGAATAATAAAATCGAAATCTTTACCAATTGAATACGAGCTGCTTGTATCAAATAACATAGAAAATCGTCTAGTAGTATTGACATAATCAAGAAGATAAATTTTTTTTCATATATATTCTTTCACAAATCTCTTAACAAATTATTTCAAAAGATAAGTTTTTGGATGAAAAATAAGTACCGAACTCATAAAATATAGTATTCCAAAATTTATTGGATAATATCTAGACCGGTGAAATTCTTTTCGCTCGTATATAAGACATTCCACTCAGAACTAAAAATAATACATAATTCAAATGATGAATCCGAGTCCTGTAAAATATTGACTTGAATAACTTTTTGAAAAATTCTAATATCATTAGATCAATTTATTACATATTCGTAAGAACAAATATTCTCATTTTTTTTTTGAACTTACTATCACAATATGATGATATCCAAATATTTTGTACAAATGAAATAAGTTGAGCAACAATTTGTATTGTATCATAACTTTCAAGAAATCGTTTACATGTTATCGCTTTATCCACATCAGAATAGGTCTACATAAAATATTTTCATCATGAAAATAAAGACTAAATCACAATACAAACTATATCTAATAAACGAATGAGATCTTGTAATCGTGCAAAATTATCAACACATCCTTCACATAATTTAAATGGTCGTGCTCGACTAACAGCACAATTAAGAAATGCAGATGCCATATCCGATAAACGATTAAGTATAGCTAAACAAGGATTTAATACTGGATATATTGGATCACTATAATTTCCATTGATTAATTTAATAAATAAACAAAAAATTAGAACTTTCCACATAATTATTATACTAACTAATTAAACAAAAATTAAGAATTCCTATATTCCGTGAATCATTTGCAGCTGTTTCTCAATAACCAATCAATATAAAAAGCGCTACAATCAATAAAAAGTTTTATAAAAATAACAATAAAAACTTTTTTACATGAATAAATCCTTTTTATTTAATAAAAAAGATTTTTTTAGAAAACTAAATTTTTTTCTGTTTTCTATTCGATATTATTTGGAGGTCGATAAAACTGATGCGATTAAATAATTTTACAGTATGGCTACAAGAAGTCTAAATTACTCAAAAAACACAAAAAAAAATTATCGTTATACTATTTCTTTGTTTTTTTTTAGATCATGTCGAATACAAATCAAAATGAAGCAAGAGAAGCAGAAGAAGAAAATGCTGTATATATTCTTTTTGTTTCTATTTAATATTTTATTATATTGAAATAATTTTTCTTTGTTTCAGGATGAACAACAACAACAACAACAGAATAGCGTTACTCCAGCTAATCCGGAAAATAATGGTAATAATAATAATAATAATCCTCCAGCTCGACCACGTCAATCACCATGGGAAATATTTAAATCATTTGCTTTTCGAATGTTAATGTTTTATTTTATAACACAATTTTTTCGTCGTTCACCAACAAATAATACACCAGGAAATGCTACGATACCCGTAAATGTTAATAGTGGTTATACACCAGGAAATCTTTTTGCGCATGGAGATTTACTTGTAATAATAAGCTTTTAAAGAAAAAAACTTTTTTTTTTGCAAATTTTTCATTTAGGATATGTATATGTTTATTAATGAAGAAGAAGATTATATATATGATCCATTAAGAAAACCAATTTGGGAAATAGATGCTTTAAAATATGGAGATTGGACAGCAAGTGGTACTTATACAAAATTTATTGAATTTCCTGCTTCAAAAGTATGATCTATTATAAAAGAATAAATAGAAATTTTGAATACTTGTAATAAATAGAATATACAAAATAATGGATCAGTTTATTTACATGTTGTTGTAACTAAACATGGATATTCAATTGATCCTGATGAACGTGAATCTCATTCAGCACAATATGTTTTTTCAAAAACCAAACGTATGTTAATAAATAATTGATTATTTAATAAATCATTATGTTATTTTTATTTTTAGGTTTAAATCGATATAAAAAAAAAGTTTATAAGAAAACAAAAAATCTTTTAACTGGAAATACAGAACAAGATGAAGAATATCAAAAGGTTTGACGAGCAAAAAAAACCTAATTTCATTTTTTAGGTGTAACTAATTTTTATTTTAGAAAGCCGATGATAAAATTGTTGAACTTTTATCACATTGGCATCCAAATATGACAATTAATTTACTTGATGATCAATCACCATGGACAAAAGGCAGTATACCACCACCAATGGATAAATGTAAATTCATAGACTTTTCTTTTTAATTATTTAAATTTTTCAACATAAAAAAAAGAGAAGGAAACGAGACGTTTGCGATGCATATTTCTAATGTCATGTAAAGTTCAAGGGGATTAAAGAAATGTTTTTTATTGATTAAAATCAGTCCAGTACATTTTTATGGGTGAGTAATAAGTAGAATTTGAATGATATTTGAGGAGAACTTTTGTTTTTTCATAAAAGACATGTAAATAATGTGCGATAATTTCACTATCAGAAAGAGAATGAACTTTTCGTAAACAATTGAATAGATTATAAATTTACTAATTGACTTTAAGTATAGGACAATGCCGATTGTGTCTTTTTTTTTTGAAGAAAAGCTAAGATATTGAATGAATAATCTATAAAATAGACTTGCACGATGATGTAATTTTTTATAATAACGTAATTAGAGGTGTAAGTTGATCGGCTGAACTGCCGCTGCTGATTAATCCATAGGCTATTATTTTGGTACGTGACAATAAATCTTTTTTTATTCTTTGTATATTGGAAAATGCTATTAGGCAAATAATTACCTTAAGGCTTATAGAATATTATGTGAAGAACTGAAAAGGTTTTTCCCTCTATTTTTTTTACAGAGAATTCGATGGCACATCTTTTAAGAAAAATATTCAAATTTCTATCATTTATATATAAAGAAATATGAGCTAAATATACGATGTTATAAGTCTAGAAAGGTTCATTAAAGTTGTAAAAAAGATTTTTATTGATATTTGACTAAACTGTCGATTTTTTTATATGTCTATGTTCTAGACTTCAGGTTTTCGAATTTCGACTCGAAACTTTGTTCATATGGAGAACTCACCTTGACCATCTTCCACAAAAAACGTAGAGATTTTCAACAAAATCTCTTCAAAATATAAAGCTTTAAAAAATGCATGTTATATACACTATCTATGAAAAGAATCTCTATCTTGAAAGTCTTATATTTTGAAAAAGACTTCATTCACAACTTCTGAATTCTTTTATGGAAGATAGTTTAGATGAGTTCTCTATGTATACAAAGTTTCAGATCAAAACTTGAAAATAAGAGATTTCCGAAGATCTCGTGTCTCTCGCAAAAAGTTATATTTAAGATTCGATAACTTATTCAATTCTCAATCGAAGCTCAAGTCCTTATAGAGTTTTTATTAGAACACTATGTAATATCTATATGTAAAAAAGAAAATTGAAAACGGAAGGAAACACCTGAGGACATTTCCTCGTTGAAAGAAAAATCAGACATTCTCCTAATTATGAATATGAGTATTCCCTCAATTCTTTGTTTCATCCTGACACATATTCAACTACAGATAATTATTATATATAATGGCTTTTTCAAAATTGTTGACTCAATAAAGTTTATGTTCATAGTTTAAAATACAATATGATTTTTATCTTTATGCTCCTTGATTTATATTCCTCAATAGAACAGAACTTGTAATGAAATATTACAAGGAAATTGTTCGCAATTGGGAATTACAAAAATAAATTAGATCAACATAAATTTCTGCATTTTCAATTGCAAATACTTTTTTTTGCTAATTTGGCTTTATGTTTTTTTTGTTCGTAATTGGAAGATAGTCGAAATTATGCATATTTCTGTTACATAATTTATTATAGATGTTCTTCTCTTTTTTTTAAAAATATCTCATCATGATTTTTACAATTTCGTTATTTAATTTAGTTTTTGATTTTGATATATATACGGGAAAATATTATCCAGTACTTTATTTAAATGATTATTGGAATCTTCTTACTGATTATTATCCAGTAAATAATACAATCGAGTAATAAAATATAATTTACTTTGTTTTTAATTATTTCTTATAAATTGAATTGAATTTTAGTAATCTTAATGTGACGATTACTGTTGCTCCAATACAATTATGGAAATGGCAAATGTATATATCACAAAATTTACGTCAATCATGGTATGGAAATTTACTTGGCGAAGAAGAAAATGATGATGATCAAGATGCAATGAAAGTAAAAAGAAGAAAAAAAAAAGAAGTTTTGTTTGTTTGTAGATATTGGTTTTGTTTTTTTCCTAGCGTGCACTTGTCGAAACTAATCCATATTTACTTGTGATCACTATCGTTGTGTCAATTATACATACCGTTTTTGAAATATTAGCATTTAAAAATGGTACGTATACATTTTTTTTCTTAGTTAGATATAAACGAAGCCAATTAAAAAAACAAACCAGTTAGTTTCATCTACATTAGAGAATCACGAACGCTTGATTTAAGAATTCAAATGAAATCTGTGTGAATAAACTACTACATCACTCGGTAATCTTTGTTAATAAATAACTTTTGATAGAAATAGAATAGAGAGTTGAGGCTTTCATCCTTTTGAAAGAGGTTGTGTCATTGTATGGTTTCATGCATGATTCAACGATGTCGGTTGATGACTGAAATACCAGTTAGTGGGCTTCAGAAAAATGCTGATAGCCTTATGAAGATGACAAAGAAGCTCAACTCTATACAATGCGCGACATTCGCACTCTTGTCGTCTTGTATTGCACTTATAATGCTTAAACGGACCATGATAAGATTTTTCGGATCAAACTTCTTTGTTATCTTCATAGAACCGTTAGTATTTTTCTGAAGCCTACTGACTAGCATCCTAATTATCAACCGATATTGTTGGATTAGACATGAAACCATGCAGTGAAACAGCTTCTTTCGAAAGAGTGGATGCCGCAACTGTCTATATTGTTTCTGTCAAAAGTTATTCATAATCAAGGACTATCAGGTAGCTTTGGACTACCGTGTATATGTTGAAGATTTGAAAATGAATATATAGAATTTCTGATTCCTTTCGAGATATGTTACTATCATGAATATTATATGATTATTATTGTTAAGATTAGAATTCTAAAGAATTATTTATTACATTTGATTGCTCTATAAAAAGTCGCTTTCCTTTTAAACGAATAAATACATAAAATCGTCTATATCAGTTGAGAAGAATTTTGTTTTTACTGATATTTAATATCGGTTTAATACGCTCCTCTTCCCTCTAAAGAAATCCGTTTTCGTTGGATGAATTGAAATTAAGATAAATACACGGGAGAATAGGGTGAAAGCAGACCTGTCACAAGCAATATGATCTTTTATTCGGTCCGTCGTGGTTTTAAACTTTCAGTGATTTTTATCACCTTCTGCTTGATTTTTTTGAATAAACTGACATATCATTTCGGTGTTGCTTTTGCACATTTTCTAATATCGCATTCCAGAATTATTGAAAGAACTTCATTATAGTCAATTGCTTTGCTTTGTTGAAAAGAGTATGAAAAAATTGCACTGTCATATCGAGCTCATTTATTTTTTATTTAGTTTTATTATTATTATATACAAAAAGTACTTCTATAAATAGATGACCATTTTCAGAGCTTTTCCAGGTCTTTAACTTGTCATCTTTTCTTCCGCATAAAAAATATGAATTAAAAAAAAGCACTCCTCCAGATACTGCAACCAGGCATGTTCTTTCAAATGAAAAATAATATATATATAACGAGGAAGTATCAAGAATTTCCGGTTGCTAAATGAGCTATATTTAAACCTTGATTGATGAATATCTCTGGAGAAAACATCACGGTACATAGCTGAAAATTTTAACATAGAATCTCCAACATATCTTAAGAATTTCATGTGATTTGAGTGTACTTAGTCCGAAATTGATTCTTGACGGATGATTTAATGAAAATAAAAGATGTGAAGATTGAGCTCGGTTCATTCTTAGGTAAATACTTGTCTATACTAAAGATCTGTGGAATCATGCTTTTTAAACTCTGAAATTTTTTTTACTGAAAATTAGCGAGACCTTATGTGTTTGATTATATTATGTAATTTAAAGTCGTGTGAAGATAATAAAAATACAACTAATAACAAAAGTGGAGATATTGAATGATGCAAATCTTTCTTTTTTTTTCTCAATAATCATTTGTGAAAGTTATTCCAATGTAGATGTTTTCTTGTCTATTTCATGTTATTTGACTATTGGATTAACAGTTTTCGTTTACTAAACTTTACTATTATCAAAAATCAATGTTAGATAAAATAAGAATGAAATAGAGTTTTTGGAATTTCTATTATTTACATAAACTCTATCGAATTTCGAATCCAATGTACGATTATAATCTACACAGTGTTGTATGTGAAATTTTTCTTTTCTATTTGTTCCAAAACAATTAATTATATTGATAAATCAATCTTTCAATAGTATAAATTCAAGATTAAAGCTCTCCTTCACTCTCAAATATCGATCTTGGTCCAGGTATATATAAATCACATGAAATGTTCAGTATCATATCATATTTTTCAAGGAAAGAAAAGTTTAAAAAAAGAAGCCATTGACTATAATGAAGATTCTTCGAGAATTGTGGGATGCTCGATCGACAAAAAAAAAGAAGCGAATTTCGCTTTATCTGAGGCAGCTATATATTCAAGCAGAAAATGACGAAAATCGATAGAAAAAACGAAGTGCCAAATAAAAAAAATTATAAACCAGCCCTCGGATTATCTTCTCATATATTTATCTTAATTTTTATGTTTTTGAAGAAAATTGATTATTCTTTTTGAGGCTATAATCTTAAACTCTTGAATTAGAAATTTTCAATAATATTTGATTCATTTAGATATTCAATTTTGGCGAACACGAAAATCTCTTGAAGGTTTATCTGTTCGAAGTGTTTTCTTCAATATATTTCAAAGTTTTATTGTTTTATTATATGTATTTGATAATGATACAAATACAATGGTTCGTATTAGTGTTTGTGTTGGTATACTTATTGAATTATGGAAAATACCAAAAGTTCTTAATTTTGAAGTATGTTTATCTTTGTTTTTTTTTTTTTTTATATAATTTTTATTTTTTTTAGCGTTTACCAAATCAAACATGGTTTGGTTTCATTCCAAAATATAAATATGTTTATAAACAATCTTATACTGATACATCAACATCAGATTATGATCGAGTTTGTTACATATTGATTATTATAGTTCGTTTTTTCTATAAGTTTTATTCTTTATATATTTAGATGGCTTTTAAATATCTTTCATGGTTATTATTTCCATTAGTTGTTGGTTATGCATGTTATTTATTAATGTATCATGAACAAAAAAGTTGGTATTCATTTTGTTTAAGTACAGTTTATGGATTTTTATTAACATTTGGTAAATATCAGATCGAAAAAAAAAAAATATTTCGAAAGTCTTTGTTTTTTTTTTTGTTTATTAAAGGTTTTATAATGATGACACCACAATTATTTATTAATTATAAACTTAAATCTGTGTCACATTTACCATGGCGTATGATGACATATAAAGCATTAAATACATTTATTGATGATTTATTTGCTTTTGTTATTAAAATGCCAACAATGTATCGAATTGGATGTTTTCGTGACGGTAAAAGAAAAAACAAAAATAAAATTTTATTATTAAGATTCTGTTTTTTTTTAGATATAATATTTTTTATTTATCTTTATCAACGTTATATTTATCCAGTTGATCGAAGACGTCTTAATGAATTTGGTACAACAGGTGAAACAGATTCTGCTCTCGTGCCAACAGAAGAACAATCAGCAATAGAAGAACAATCAACAACAGATACATCTAATGAACAACATGTCAAAACGGATTAGTATTTTCGTTTTAAAAAAAAAATAAAAATCCTTATTAACAACAATAGAGAATTTTTATGTTTTCGTTTTTTCTTTTTTGTTAAAATACAAATAGTTATTTTGTATTTACATTCTCTTATTGTTTTTATTTCATATTTATAACTAAGCGAACAATGTTTTTTTGTTTTATTTAATTGATTGAGAAACATTGTAAAATGATATAACATATTCTTCTTCAGATATTATTCCATTTCAAATCGATGACATAAGATGTTTATCATTGACTTAATTAAGCCCATGGATAACATCAAATTTTATATAATAGTATCGTTAAGACTATGTACAAAAATGTTTATAATATAAATGAAATTTGACGTAAATCACGTGATATATTAATACTTGCTTAATCTATGAAGCTAAAGAAGAACACACTTCAAAAGATTAAATGTGCAGTGAACCCATACAAGTATGATAATCTATACATAAAAGTAGGATAATCTTACTATTACTTTGATATATTGATGGATCAGTCACTTATGAGTGATTATATAACTTTTTTGTAAGTATATTTAAAAATAAACATTGACACAAATACTTCTATTTTAGGGAAAAAACTACATGGTATCACTTTATCAAGTTCATAATATTAGTCATCGATAAGAGGATCGCTATGGTTGAGTGGCTATGTTGTTCAGCAGGTATCGACTATCACCAACCATGGAATGGCCTTGAACAAGTCACTAACAATTCTTTGTCTCGGATTACCTATCCAATACCCAGTGGACTATATTGTGACATACATCTGCTGTTGTGGTTAGTTAGCGTATATGGAGAACTGAGCATTAGATCTGTCTTCTGTCTAGAGCTACTGCTAGTCATAGTTGTTACGAAACTATCGAGCTACTGAATCTGATATAAGGCAACTGCAAGATAGTCCAAAAGCATAAGTATTTTTTGCCATCGATAAAGTCTTTCATCCTATGATAAATCTGTTTTCTTTTTTAATAATTTTATCCATAATGAATCTCGAATACTGCATCGTTAGAAAATCATTAATCTTGTTGTTATTTTTTCAGATTCGCGTGTCTTTATACACATATCTTAGATAAGTAAATATCTACCATGGTGCATATGAATGTACTTGCCGACGCGCTTAAATCAATAAATAATGCTGAAAAACGCCACAAACGTCAAGTGATTATTCGACCATGTTCAAAAGTTATTGTCAAATTTCTTACTGTTATGATGAAACATGGTAAATTGATTTCAAATTGTTTTCTTTTCTTTTAAATAAGAATATTTTCTATTGAAAGGTTACATTGGTGAATTCGAAATCATCGATGATCATCGTAGTGGTAAAATTGTTGTTAATTTAAATGGTCGTTTAAATAAAGTAAAATGAATATATATATATATATTTTTTTATAATTTTATATGTTTATTTTGTTAATAGTGTGGTGTTATTAGTCCGCGTTTTGATTGTCCTATTCGCGATATTGAAAATTGGACAAAAAATCTTTTACCATCACGTCAATTCGGGTAAATAAAATATTTTTATATTCAATTGAATTTTAATATTATAAATTAACAAATAAAAAAAAATTATAATTCTATTTAGATATGTTGTCTTAACAACATCACATGGTATATTAGATCATGAAGAAGCTCGACGAAAACATACAGGTGGCAAAGTTCTTGGATTTTTCTTTTAAGAAATATGCAAGAATCAAAATGAAAACAATAACAATAAACAAACAAAGAAAAGGAAAACAATTCTAGATCATTTTTTTCTGCTTTTGTTTGGACTTTGTTATTGTATCAATATTATTACGATCAACAAAGAGAAAAAAAATAAAAGAAACTATCCGCAAAAAAAATGACAAATATATAATATGTGTGTGTGTATGTTTATACGAATGGATGATTGATGAAGTAGTGTATTTTTTTTTAATCCTTATTGTCGAACACTATATATTGTCAAGTGGTCAACTGATACTTGACTTTATACAGGTCATTGTCACCTGCTTGAGTCTAAATTTTAACTGGCATTGCTCGAGGTTGATTATTTGAGTGACTGTTTGTTGTTGAAAAACAAAATAGAGAAAATATGATTGAAGTAGAAAAGACAATGAAGCCATTGAAAGCAGACATATTCATTTGTTCCATTGGCAAGGCACATTCGTCATGACATAGAAAGGAAATCCATCCGTCTTCTTCTATTCATGCAACGAACGGCGATCTGTCTAATCATGAAACCCATATTGTCTCTTTCTTATTGTCATTTTCTTAGTCTCTTTTTCCTTCTCTTTTCCTTTTCTCTAATTAGCGTTTGATGAAAGAATTGAAATACATAGAGTATAAAAAAAAACGAAGAAGAAGAAGAAGGAGAAAAGGCTCATACACACACCTTCCGGTCCGTTATATAAATGTATGTGTACGTCATTCAACTCACAACGAAGGACTCTTTAATGATCCTTAAACGAACATATGGAGGCTATCGATGTTCAAGCGGTAAGTGAGGAAAAAGGAACCCAAGCGAACGAACCACTACGATATAGTTTCCGTTTTGTTTGTATGTGGTAAGAGTATTGATGCCATTTCCACCCACACGCGTCGAGCTGCCAAAACTACAGAAAGATATAGTGTTGCTACGTGTACGTGTCTATATAATAACAACGACAAATTGTTCCATCTATGCTCTCATCTAGGTTCTCCTTCTATTTCTCTTGTGTGTACATGATGAATTGTCTTAGTATGGCTGTCATTTGGTTTCTTTCTTTCTCGTCGACATTGGCGATCATCGATCAATAGTTTTTACATTGGCTCAATAATAAAAGACCGAATTTCAATACTTTATCATTGTCTCGACCATTCTTTTCAAAGAATAAATATTTATTAGCTCGAATAAACAAAATACCTCAATAAATAGAATTGATCTTTTGTCTTCTTTACCACAACGATAGGCATTCTTCTTCGTCTTCGTCTCCTTGTTCTGCTTCTGCGTCTTCAACTTACGTTCATTTTGCATCATTGGTCTGGAACCATTCATTTCAATTGAAATACACACACAACGAAAATAAAAAGATACATAAAACAAATCTCTACGATTAGTAAGTAAAAGAACATGTATGCATTTGTAAATTTGTCATTCATTGATGTTCTTTCATTTCCGCTATAATGATATGAAAAGAGTTGCCGCAAAAAAAAAACAACAGTCAAATAGAGAAGAAGAAAAAACAAAGTTAATCGCCTTTTTTTGTTAATACGACAAAATTTTACATATGTATTCTCTACTACTACTTGAACTAATCCTTCTAAAGAGAAAAAACATTGAAGAAATAGAAGAACAAGAAACATTGTACATGTATGTTTGCTTTGTACACTCGTACTCGTTCAATGGATTATGCACGAATATCATTATTAGCATATAACAACCAAAATAAAGAATAAGTATGCTTTCGCCTATGTTCACACATTAAGGAACTCGTTTTCTTCCTCTTTTTTCCTTCGTTTTAAGTATATATAAGAGAGATATCATTAAGTGTTTTTCTTTGACTCCCTTGTTTGATGATGAGCAGATATAGTTAACATATATCATCGATTATGTAATATATGTGTGTGTGTCTAAAGAGAACAGGCGCACTCACATTTAATGATCTCTAATCTTCATGTGTATGTATGCGTGTGAATGATCGGGTTACTGTCTGATAAACAACACTTGTTTAATAGTATCAACGACTTCGACTTTATTTCTTTCATTTAAATCAATCTCTACTACAAAAAAAGAAAAAAATATTTGGTTCTGTTCGTTTCATCACAATGACGATAATTATTATTATTATTAGCATGTACTAGATTAACGGACACTATTGTTATAAGAACTAAGCGATTCAATTAGTATCGTGCTGTGAGTTACATACGTTTCTTTTCTTCTCGGCCTACCTTCCTTTTTTTCTTTCTTCTTTTTTGTTGAAGCTTATTTAATTACAATGGTCTTATTCATTGTGTTCGTGTACGCCTTTTAAAGTTAATTAGTTGAGTAAGAAGTAATGTTATGTATTTGTTAATGCCTATAGAGACATTCAAGACAAAATAGTTGACAGATAAGCCTATTGAGAGACATTGACCTCTACAGATAACTAGAACTACCAACAGAGACACAGGAGAACGATAACAGATGTTTTCGTTTACTGTAGTTATCTTCGAATATTTATAAATAAGAAAACAAAGTTAGATAATTGCATTGACATAATTTACCAGTCACCTTTACAAAACAGAAAACAGAAAAGAAGAGAATCGTTCATTCGTTCTACTTTAGTTCATCAACTCAAGTAAGTGTATGCGAGTGGCAGCTGTGACATTTTCAAGTTAGTCGTTTGAACGCATTCATTGATATATAAGGCTAGACACAAGTAACTAGATGGACATGGTAACAAGAGACATGTATAGACTAAAAACGATGACGATGACTCTTGTCACTTGATGCAAACTACCTATACACAAAAAAAATACGATTCTACCGGTTGTCGCTTCATAGAGAAACATACAGACATATGACACGTTCGTTGTACAAAGACAGAGAGAGAGAGAGTGAGAGAGAGAGGTAGTTGTATTCGTACGACGCCAATGATGAAACCTTTTCAATTGATGAAGCCTTGCAATTGATCTTGGTTTGTCGCCTTTATGTATGCATACATATATATATATATTATTGATGACAGCCAAGTAAAAATTTTTTTGTTGACGAACATTTTTTTTTTATTAAGTAAGGTTTGAAGAATCATAAAAAAAAGTTTCTCGATTAGGTAAGGATCGAGCAATTAGCTTGAATTGTATTCATGTCATATTTTTTTAATTGTCGTTCAATGTCATTCATATTTTCATTCTATGCACATCTCATTTTATTCTTTCTTTGTTCGTTCGTTCCCATAAAAAAAAAAAAAAAAAAGAATAAAAGAGAGACCGAATCGAGAGAGAAATATCATCTATTACTCCAGGTAGTGCGTGCATACAAGCACAAAAGAAGTGTGAGAAGATGGACTGTCTTTCTCTTGTGAAATTAACCACAGGGTATGTGGCACAACAGGTTCGTTCTTGTCAATTTTTTACGGTACGTTTTGCAGACAAAAAAAAATCACACTTCACTTCTTTTTTTTGCTTTAATGGATTTTTTCTTTTTTCTTTTAACTAAATATTATCGAACGACACGGCATAAAATACTAATCGGTCGATAAAACATAAGACGAAAAAATTATGTGACATTCTCTTATTTTTCTTTTTTTTGTCATCATTTTTCTAAATATTCATAATAGCACTTGTCTTATGCTGATACGTTAGTAAGCAAATGGGTGGTCGGTCGTTAAAACTTTAATAATTGTTCTAAACGTTCATTCATTCACATTCATTCTCTTTCTTTTTTTATCGTCTGTTTTTCAGATCTTTATGCTGTACAATGTAACTTGGCATCAGCTTGCATAATAACTTGCCATAAGGGGTCACGTTCGAATCTCTCTCTATATATATACTCACATTTAAAACGTTTTCGTTATGGCCATGACATCAAACTCTATGAATAAAAGCTTTTTTGGTTCAATTTCATGTACACGTTCATCATCACCAACGACAATCAATAATAAACATAAAACAAATTCTATATTACCATCATGTTGTAGTTGTTCTCGTGCACGTCAAAAATCTCAACATATCAATAAATATATAAAATCAGAGAATGGAATACCTATAACAGAAGATACAAAACCTGATGTACACAAAGGTTTTTTCAAACGAATTCAAAATTTTAAAGGTTTGCAAATAATTTAAAACATACAATCTTAACAAATATATCAAAATCTTCAAATTTTTTTATTTAATGATTAGAATAAAATTATAAAAAGATATTTTTTTTTTTATTTAGCTCAAAAAAGACAAAGTGCTGCTCGAAAACAACAGTTAGCAGCAGCTGCTACTACTGTTACAACTCCATCGACATCACGAGTTTCAAACGGTCATTCTGTAATTGAAAGTGAAAGATTATTCAATAACGATAATGATGAACGAAATTCAAATATTATTCCATCATCACCATGTCAACATATAAATGAACCATTTATTAATAATTATTCTCATCATCCAATACGTAATTCACAATCAATTCCACTTCTTCTTAATCGACATGATAATATAACAACACGTATTAATTCTATTCCTTATGGTATTCGTGGTTTAAATAATGGTATTGATTCATATTCATTTACAGATATTGAAGTATCATCATCAATAAATGATGATGATAATGATAGACAAAAACGAATTAAATCAGTTAATACAAATAATCAATCAATATCTATTGATATTGATCGACAAAATGATGATGATTTACAAAGTGCAACACCAAAAAGTTTTACATCAAGAGATTTATCTTCTCGTGCAACAAATCTTTCATCATATTCAACACAAAGTTTATTACGAAGACTACTTGATAAAGCTCAAGTATTAAATGAATATTATAATGATATTTGTAATAGAACAACTATTCAACCATCCTTATCTCCTTCAAGAAAACGTTCATTATCACCGTCAACCAATTCTTTATTAGGACGAAACGGTGCAACACCACGTTCATTACTTCATCGTGATCAATCATGTGAATCAATAAAAAAATCACGGCGAAAACATCGAAGTATTTATGACAATATGTCAGCTGATAGTTCAAGATTTAATTTATATGCTGATGAAGATAATGTATTAAGAGAATTAATTCGTTTTAATAATGATATTGACTTAATTTTATCACGTCTTGAAATGGAAGGTGGAAATGTTCAACAAAGTAATAATAGTAATGATAATAATGAACGACGTTTATCATCAAGTACACAAATAGTACTTGATGATAATGATCAAGAAAGTACTGAATCAAAATTAGATGATTTAAAAAATCTTATTCAACAAACAATTATATATCCAAGTGATGATTCTGGCCTTGCTACAAGTCCACAAATCAATGATAGGTAAGTTTTCATCAATTTATCATTTCTCGTCTTATCTATCTAACAGAATTGATGTGCTACAAATATTATGTGTGTGTTGAGCGATTGAGAGATGATTGTTGTCAAACATCCGTTTTTTTCTTCTCTTTCTTCTTCTTCTTCTATATGACATTACTTATCCTTCCGAACGAGTCGATTGAGTTTATTCGGAAGATAAAACTAACTTTGTCTATATACACATAATCATTTGCATTCGATGCGCGCTCAATTTCTCGAGAGAATCTGTTTTTTTTTCTGGTTGATCATGCTAACTTATTATTACTGTTGTTGTCGTCGTCGTAGTAGTAGCCACTTGACTCTTTCCGTATTGATGAACCGGGAAAATGCGAGAGCAAAAAAAAAACGAAGCAGAAAGAGTGAGAGAGAGAGAGAGAGAGAGAGAGAAAAAAAAGTCAAAGTATGTGCCATCCGATCTTTCACATTCATTGTTCATATAAAATCATCAACGAACGGTTTTATCGAAATAAAGTAAAAAGTTGTTAAACAAATATTTGTCTCTTAACAAATAGAAAAAAAACTTATAATCGTCACACACACTGGCAGCAATCGCTCATCTTAAATATTCTCGGTCATCTATTTCCATCAACAGCACTACTGAAGAGTGTTGTATCATCAACAGGTAAATGTCTGCATGAATCACTAGCAATTGATTTAGAAGAACATACTTCAGATCAAGTTTATTACCCATTTGTAAATCTATTTGAAATGTCTGCAAAAAATTTCTAATTTTTGTCTTCTTTTTTTTTTGTACATTTATCGATTGAAACAATTCATTGATTGTTAATATACCAACGAATTTATTGATACAAACGTTAGTGTTATTAGCTTGAGTGACCTTCTTGTTACATGTGAATTAAGTGAGATCTATTAATAGATATGATAAATATAGAGTATATATATTGATAGTGTCGTCGTTTGTATTTCATCATACTTTAATGTATCTAACAAAATTTTTTTATCAAAAGATTTAATATATATGAGAATATTTGACACATGTTTCTATAATTGTTTTTCTTTCTTTCTCTGTCTCTCGTACTCTATAGACAATAAATGAGTTCAATCACACATGTTATTACATCTATTGAGTAAAATATATACGAAGGAAAAAACGAGAGAAAAAGAAACAGACATTCTCATTGAACTTGTTCGAATTCTTTTACATATATTGAATAATGTCAGTGATGATGGAAAGAAGAAAAAAAAAGGAATAAAAACGTCTACTTATTGAATACTCTTACTAAACAAGTTGTATAACTATTACACACGCATTCTCCCTAACACACCAATCAGTATAATCTTCTTGCATTGTTACTGCTGTGTAGGTCGACAACAACGAGTTCGAAGGTAATCTGCCGCAGACGACGACGTAAGTCGATACAGTCTGATAAAACTTTGCCTACGCGCGCATACGAATGTGTACATACATACACAGATATCTATAACGATTAGTGGATCTCTATGTTTCTCTTTCCCTGGTATTGATGACGTCTTTTGGTCGATCGGGTATGCGTATGCAATTGTTACATCATAATGATCTGTCGTCAATAGTATAGAATGATGGAACAAATTTTCTCTCTCGCTCTCATTGCTTTTGCCAACATTCATGAGCAGTAACACTCTAATATTGTAGTCATATAACTATATGATCATACAGAGGTAACAAAGATCATGTTTTTTTCTTTTCTATTCTATTCTAACCATTGATTTTCTTCTTTTTTTTTTTTTATTTGTTAAAAAAATAATTCTCTGTGGAAATTTGATGTTCATTTTATTTTATTTGTTCTCTTTTGTTAAGAAAACCTTCAAACTTTTTTTTTTTATTGTCAAAAGACGTGAAGACATACATATCGTTTTTCTCATACAAATATCTCATAGCAATCTAAAGGTTTCTTTTCTATTCTTCATATATATATGTATATGATCGAACAAGGTCAATACTGTAATTTAAATAGATTTTCTTTTTTTAAAATTAATTCAAATTGAAACTCTTTTTTAAATTTATTTATAAAAGAAAAACGAACTAAAACGGTAAAGTTTATTGATCAATGTTCGTTTCCTCTTTTCTCACATACAATGATGAAGAATATGCATAAAGCTATTCGTCATCGCTTCTGACCCTCTTATTCTCTCTCTCTTTCTCTTTATCCTCCCCCTATCCATACATAAATCAATTTCGAGCCTCGAGACTCATACAACGATATATACTCTGTATACGCCCTATCGTTCGCTCACGCACACCCTACATATACACATAATCGATGTTAATCCATTCAGTGAACCTGCTGGTTTCGTTGAATATCGATATGTCGCCATGAATGTATATTATAGAAGTATATATGTATATATATATGTATATATTTATATCTATATATTATTTTTAGAGAAGAAACTGATCAGACAAATCTTCAATCAAACGAAGTTATAACAATGCGTACCAATACAAATGAAATAAATATTCATTTATTATTAGCAAATGATATTAATCGTTTGAGAGAAACAGGTTGATGGAAAAAATATATATACATAAATTTCTTACTGTTCATTTAATTCATTCAATTTATTTTAGCCTTGTCAAAATTGTTAAAGTTAACTCAACAAAATTGTAATCATGATAGTATGCATAATCATGAAACTATGTAAGTGTGTGCGTGTGAATAGTAGTACATCAATTAAATTGATTATAATTGATTTAATTAGAACTTTGGCAAAATTAAATAAACTTCCGAAATCAATAACATGGAAAGGCAAACGTGTATTTGGTGTTCCTTTACGTGTATATCAACAAACAACAGGACAAATTCTTCCTGTAGCTATTACTAATGCATTACAATATGTTCGTATGAATGCTGGCAAATGTGAAGGATTATTTCGTAAACCAGGCGTTAAATCAAAAATAGATCGTCTACGTTTGCAAATTGAAACAACGAATGATTTTAATGGAGATTCATCATTAGAAACAATTAAATTTGATGAATATCAGCCATTTGTTGTTGCTGATGTTATTCGACAATATTTTCGTGAATTACCTGAATGTCTTATGCCACCAGCAATAACACGATTACTATGTGATTTGCTTAAATGTAAAGTTTTTTGTTTTTTTCGTTGTATGTAATAAATAAAATTATTTTCTAGGTGTATCACAAGAAGAACAATTGTTAGCAATACGTTATGCTTTTCTATTATTACCTGATGAAACTCGTGATGTACTTGAAACAATTCTTCGATTTTTACTCGACGTTTCAATACGATCTGGTAATAGTCAGGTAAATAGATAAAAGAAATCTTAACATAGAAAATAGCTTTCAATTCTTGACTTTTTTTTATTCTTTTTATCTTTAATAGACGACTTGCCGAAGTTTAGCACGTATATTTGTACCATCTGTTTTTCAATCTTATCATGATATGCATAATACATCATCAAAAGTTCTTTGGTGGAAATGGAAAAAAGATAAATTAGATGCAATACAACAAGAAAGTGAACGTTTAACACTTGAGCTTTGCTTAATGACTATGATACTTAACGTTGATTTACTTTGTCGAGTATGACATATATATGAAGCATATTTTTATCATTAACTCTAATTTATCGATTGTAAATATAGGTTCCAAGTTCAATTACTGATGAGCTTAAATTACCAACAGCTAGAAAAACTAAACGTCTTGATGATCTTGTTCGTAATGCATGTAATGGTGAATTTCATATGAAAAAATATATAGCAAAAGATAGTGAACAATTTTTACAAGTAAAATATTGTTTATTATAATTATGAAATTTTTATTTATTTATTTATTAGTGTTTATCAAATACAAAATTTAAAAATGTTCAAACAAATATTGATGGTGTTCATGTATCTATACATAAACCATCAACAATAAATTGTGATAATGATGAAATAAATTTACCTATATGGAAATGTTCAATTGATATACCAAATACAAATGTTAAACAAGTTAGTCAAAGAATTTTACATGAACGATATTTATGGGATAATCATTTTGCTGAAAGTCGAACAGTTGAAAAAATTGATGAGGATAAAGAAATAGTGCAATATGTACTTAATTTTCTTGATCTTGTACCTGTTCGTTCATTTTGTGAATTTCGGTAATATGAATTGACATGTTTTCTTTTATTTTTACTTAAAAATATATTCTCATATTAGTTTTTCAAAAAAAATTGCATCACGTTCGATACCTGATACGAATGCAATGTTAGTTAGTGCTGTATCAATTGATCATTTACAGAATCATTTTCTACCTGGTAGTATTGGTATAACGAAAGATATGCATTATTATATAACACCATCAACAACTCAACCCGGATATACGACAGTTATTCAAGTAGCTTGTGTTGATTATAGGTAAGAAATTTTCTTTTTCAAAAATTTATTTTAAGAAAATTAAAATTTTGTTTTTAGCGGACGATCATCTCAATGGTATGAAAGTGTTTTTGGTTGTTTATTAGCACATAATCTTCTATCATTACGAGATACATTTACAAACTCGAAAATTGTTAAAGTTTAAAAAACAAATAAGATAAAATCTCTTCATTGGCATTCCTTAGATAAAAACAGATAAAGAAGAAAAAATATTCTTCTTTAAAATTTCGTATTCGTTATTTTGTTGGATTCTCAGTTCAAAAACACAAAAGGATTAAATTATTGTATTTCCTCTTAAAAGTTTTAAGAGGAGAAATGAACATTTATTCTTTAATCCTTTGTTATTATTTTCTCAAAATACCGTCCTTAATTTTCATTGTCGACCATTCACGCGCATTTATCTTTCGTTTTTTTTTTCTTTTCTTGCTTTATACAAGACGACCTTTTTTTCTTTGTTTTTCATTTTAATCTTTCTTAATAATCTTTTGTTTTCTAACAAAATTTCTTATGTTGAAATTTTCCTTTTTCCTGTTTCTTTCGTTTTTTTTGCTAATACAAGTAAAAATAATTAAACAGTTAATGAGATGTTTTCTTTCGTTTCTTTCAATGAACAAATATTTTTATATTTTTAATGTGGATACAAAAACCAAACAAAACAGAAAAAAACAATATGACAAAATGAAAAGAAAACACAAGAGATTCATGTTATAATACTTTTAATTTAAAATTAAATCACACCTGTGTTACATATATATATGATTCAAAAGATTATATTGGATAAACCGGAACATAAGCTTCTATTTAAATTATACAAGTGCCTCTTTTGTTTCATTATAATGTATAATACACCAATGTTTTTTTCTTGTACTACTATGACCACCACCAATAGTTGTATGTTTATTTGGACTCATAACAATTGTTATTGGTTTATAACGTAAACTTCGTCGATGATGTGCCATAGATGTAAATGTTTTAACACTATGTCGTAAACTACTAAAACGGCGTAACGTTGCTGGTGTTTCAGGTGGTTTTAATTCATATATTTCTGTTTTTTTTATTGTACGACGTGATTGATTTAAATTATAGCAAGCTGAACGTTTGCCATAACATGTACCCATTTCGATTAAATTAATTGAAACTATTTAAAAAAAAATATATATGTATTCTAATAGATATCAATAAGATAAGAATTTTCATGCATACTGATAAAGCTTTGTCAATCATTATCATAATTGATTATGAATAAGTATAAGGAAAGAGTGATCTTGTCGCTTGTCAAGGTCACTTGTATATGATGTTTCCTTCAATATGACAAAAAAGAAAAGAAAAAAGAAAAAAAAAATGTATGCACACTACGGTCAACTGTAACACACTTTCGATCGATTGTGACCGAACGTATTCGTATTCGCCTTTATACTATTGAACGAAAGAAGAAAAAGTGAAAGAATAAGAGGATGACCGATCTAACGGCAGAAGGTAAAAAGAAAAAAAAAAATGAAAGAGCAAAAAGAAGAATTTCTTTCTCTTTAAAACGATTTAGATATTTGAAATAACTCTAAATTCAATTTGAACATTACAATCATTACGCAAAGTTCATTTGATAACAATGATGAATAACACCTTTCATTTGTCTACTTGACATATGAGTAAATATCAAATAACTATGAGATGTTCGTTTTTTCCCTCTTTTTTTTTAATATATGTTTGCCATATAAATGTTGAATGTCTTGTTCATTGATTAAAACTAAATTAACTAATTCTATAGAATTTTATTGACATTATGATTCAATCATTCTTTTTTATAACTAAAGCTAATTGTTTGAAAAATACTTATTGTATTGATCAATATGATTTGATTATATAAGCAGGAAAAGTTATGCTTTTTAACCTCAGGGTCATAGTTAACGTTAAAAATGCGGATATAGTCGACAAAATCATTACTATTCATTTGATATATTGGCCGTAAGCGAAATAAGAACTTACGTATTATACTGTATAAATATACATGTTCAATTTATTTGTTTCTTGTTCAATGAATTTCATACAAATATTAGTTTTATATGATTATAATAATTATTATTTTTTTTTTTTGAAAAGTATTTAATCAATCGTTTTATTTGATGATCAACTGAGAAAAAAAACGGAATCTATTTGATTTACATATATTCATAATGAAAACCTATGTAAAGAGAAATGTCTTTTACAATATGTAATTGAAAATCATACTCAAAATACTATTGTCTTTTGAAGATTATCACTCTAGTGATAACAACAAATACAAAATCAAAAATGATTTACAAAATACAAATGTCGTGCTGTTCTAACAGTTGAAAAACCAAAAAAGAAAATATTTGTTTTTTTTATTCATTCCCATCATACTTCTTAGTATTATTAATTTTGCTTTACTGTAAACAAAGGCTTTTTTTTTTATCAAAACCATTAAAAATAGTACGAAGATGAGCTTCTTAAAAGTCATCTCGATCTTTCTAAGATCATATCTATCTATTTTGATTTGATTTTTGAAAGAATATCTAATCAATAATATGATTTCTTTCTTTTTATTATTGTTGTATTGTGTTATATATAAAAATTCTTCTTGTTAATGCAATTAGAAATAATATTAAGAAGATTTAATCAACAAAAACAAAAGAAGAAAAAAAACTCATGATATAATAACGATTAAATATTATCAAATAAAGGTTTAGAAAATTTTTTTTATATACAGAAAAAGAATATGAATATATCTATGTGATCGATTGATTTATATTAGAAAATGTTTCATCAATCATATTTGTATTCAATAATGATAATGCTGGTTCGAATTTATTAAAGAATTAATTTATTTATTTGTTATTATATTAGAATCTTCCTATTTTATATTCCAGTCATTTTTAAAAAAAAGATTAGATCTTATTATTCGGAAGATCAATCATTAAATAAGTCTATATGGAAATAAGGCAATGTTTTAATTAGATAAAATATTGACAAATCACTCACAGTTCATCATTACTAGTATTTCATTGAATTCTACAGCTTCTCAGAAATTGTTGAATTATAGAAAAAAAGCTTAATAACGAAGATAATACCAATAATTCTAAGACAGAATTATATATCAATTGATTATCAGAAATTATCTTCAATTTAAAATAAATGTTGTCTGTTATATTGAGCAGATAGAATGTTACATTGATAATATTATTGAAATATTAAATTTGATTTTATTGATAAGTTCAATGTTATATTTTATTAGAATAATTTAAAAAAGTTTATTCTATTTCAAAATAGTTGTAACAGAACAATCGGTTAAAGTTTATTTATATTTTGAACAATTTTCTGTTCGAAAATATTACAATTTCTAATAAATGAAATTTATATAATGAAAAGCAGTTCTTTTGAATATGATATTTGTACTGTTATAAAACCAAACATGAATAGTCGAGAAGAAAAGAATTTATGATATTTACAATTTCTCTTATCAAAACCATGAATATTTTTGAAGTATTAACTACAACGAGATCAATTGTAATTTCGGCATCATAAAATCTTATCATTTTATAATCATTTGATGATAATACACTATTTTTATAAGTCTAGGAAACTTACTAAATCAACAAGGGAACATATTTGACTATTGGATGCCGTTCGAATTCGAATTATAACTACGAGTAGGTCATTGTAAGATGAAGAAACGTTTAAAAGAAATTTGAATCTATAACATACTGATGAAAAATTATATTCGTTATAATTAAAACTTTTTATTGAGAGCACAAAATATCTCCAAAAAATCCAAAATAAAGAGTTTTAACCTGAAATTTTGCTCAGAGACATCTGTCATAGCCTTGAAAGCTTTAACAAAAACGAACATGTATTTCTCGAAATATCCATTTTCGAAGATAGGTAAAACTTTCGATCAAAACTTTTTGTTTGGAATTTTTCGGAAGTGCTTTGTCGTTCGTAAAAGTTCTACTAAAATGATCATAACTTTTCATTAGTAGCAGGGATGTTTCAAGACTATCAAGATTGGAGGAGAAGTTTGGCCCTTGCACAGCGTAAAATATCTATCGAGCACGTGAATATGCCTTATTTCCTGTCAAAGACGATTTTTTTTTCATAAAAATATTTGCTTTTTGTACTGAAAAATAAGACTAAGTAAAAGAAGACCATTGCTGATGGAAAATCCACGAGAGGAACCTTTACCCTGAACTCCTCTGAAAAGTTTTTATTTTAAAAATTATCAAATAAGACATCATTCAATGCAACCTTTGGAGTCCAGCAGCATTTGAACTAACTGAGTGCATGTTCCAGATATAGAAGAACATTCTCTAAAAGTTTCGTTGATATCGAATTCGTACCCAAAACAAGGCGCGACCAATTTTACTGAGGACGCCTTTTTTGCAAAATGAGTAATTATTTAATTACTAATGAAAATACTGTAAAGAGTAATTTTACGAACAGGAACTTTTGACGTTTATTTTTTATTTTTAGTTAGTACGGTCATCAGCTTTAAACACATCGCTTGTGACCTTAGCCTAACTATTTATTTCAAAAACAAACAATAAGAGCTAAAAATCGAAACAAAATACAATATAAACTAATGCGTAAACATAAATATATATTGTATTTTCATCATTAGCTATTTATTGCCATTACTCAAGTCTTTTTTTCTGTATTGAGAACATTTATTTTTTCAGAATGAAAACTTTTCTTATAAATCGATAAAGAATAAGTTCTAGTTTCAGACTACAATCAGCAACAAACTTTTAGTGAATTTATTTTTTTTTCAAATTTTCTTACACATTAAAGGCTATGAACTTGATTCAAATGGTGATATAGATAGTATGAAAATTCGGCTACATCATATATATTATAGAAGACGACTTTGTCTGTCTGTATAGATGTTTCGTACTTAAAATAATTTTTTTCCACACAATAATATATTTAAGTGCTTTTCAGTATTTCGCATTTCCAAACTAAAAGATTTGCACTAAAATGAAAAACAAAATATATCGATTGATAGAGAATTTCACGCTTTCTGGTTTTCTAAAAGAATAATTTGTGTTTTCAAAGTTGATCTTTATCTCAACAACCTGATTTTAGTGAGAATAGATAAAAACGCGTGGAAACATGAAACTCTTCCAATCTAATCACATTTTGTTCATGTTTGATGATCGTTAGAAGGTAAAAAGAGAGACGCTTTATTTAAAAAAAAATGAATTCTCCACTAGTCCACCGTCAAATGATTCGAAAATGAGTATGGAGTAGTAAAAAGTATTTTTTTTAGTAGCATATCAAAGTTTGAAGTAGAATGTTGTTTTTCTTTACCATTTTCTGTTTATTTCACAAACTTAAAAAAACATCAAAAGAAATGGTCTCCTTCAGCCTTTAAGCAGAATATGAGTGTTTCTTGTCTTAACTCTCGTATCTCATTCCTGCTCACTCGCTTCGAAATAATTCGAAAATCATACATCGTTATACGACGGGACTTAAAGGATTCCACTTCTCCGGGTGTTCTCACTAAAATCAAGTTTTGGAGGTAAATATCGCTTTAGAAACAACATTTTTTTAGAAACAGACAGAGCTTGACGTTCTCTATCGATTGGACTGTTGTGTTTTCATTTTAGTACAAATCTTTTGGTTTGAGATTGCAAAATACTGAAAAACATTGAAATCTATTTTTACGCGGAAAAAATTAATTCAAGTATGAAAAATATATGTAGACAGACAAAGTCGGCTTCTCATACTTATCATTTGAACCAGATCAATAGTCCTTAATGTGAAAGAAAATTTTAAAATGACCAATATAAAAAAGAATGAAAAGAAAAACAAATTCGCTTAAACTTTTGTCGTTGATTGTAAACTATACAGCAGTGTTTTATGGGACCGATTTTTTTCTGTATTTACCCATCCCGTTTCGTACAGTGATCGGGAATGGTATTAAAAATGGACGCTTCCAAAAATTGTTATTTTTATGTAAATATTCTCCAAGCTTTGCTCTTGCAAACAAAAAATATCGAAATCAATCTGATATTACATTGTTATGAAATAGATTTCAACATTCTTTCAAAGACTCTTGAATTTCTTATTAATTAAAAGAAAAATAATAAATATCTATCAACAAAAATTACATAAGCTCATCGATTATTTATTAAATTGTATTTCAATCATCACAACTATCACTTTCTTTGTTTTCGCTTTTCATCAATGTCCTTGAGGTGCTAGTCCTTTTTCCTTTTTTTTTTTCAAGCAGTCAATTGATGAAGAAAAAATTCTCGCAACGTAACGTTAATCTATTTAGATTAATAAATAATAATTGATTTATTTTACTAAAATGTAGCTACATTGATAATTTTATTTTTAATTTAAGACCATCTCACGCTACATAAAGTGCAACGTTGACAGAGGGTAGTGTCTGATATGACAGATGTTCTCAAAGACAAGAATAAATTGGGATAAGAATCCTGAAAGCATTACGTGAACGAGAACATGGGAACGGAGACAAAAGAAATTTTACGGGAACAATAAGTTTTTTAACGAGAATGGGAAACAGGAACCGATTAAAGTCATTCCCGCAGGACACTATCACACGCCGTATTCCTTTCAAAATTGTCTTGATCTTACCAAGATGTAAGCGTAGCTATAATACAAACGGCGTTCGATAGTTTCACTCTAAGACTTTTTGTGTCTAGGAAATTTCTGCTAGTAAATAGCAAAGTGAAACCATGCAAAAACCAAGGGTTCTTTTTTTTTTGTTAATTCATTGTTTATTTAGTCTTTCGATTTGATTTTGATATAACTTTGTTTTAATGTATTTAAACGATTTCATCGTCTTAATTTTATGCATATACGGGTATTTATATTATTTCTATTAAAAATGTAATAACTATTGACATGAAAGAGCAAAAAAAGAACATCCTGTGTAAATATTCATATTCAATGTTGTTTTGTCATAATGATTTTCAAGATTAATACATTGGAAAGAAAAACAAAAATCTGTCTGATGCACTTCAAATATCATAATATATATACATCGGCTTTTTTTTGTCAAGTACATTATTAAATATCTTTTTCTTTTTTCTTTCTTTTTAATGTTCATTTCTCAACTAAAAAAACTCATCTCTTTGTGTATTAAATCAAAGAGAATATCAATAATAATAATAGTAGTAATAATAATTATAATAATAACATTCAAAATAAAAGAACAAAAAAAGAAAAAGAATTTTTTTTTAAGAGAAAGAAAAGAAAGGAGTATTAACTTCGTCGTGTTTGGAGAACAGTTGGAGGTCGACTGTTCGATGAAGATGAATCATTGGTTATTCCATTGACTTCGATAGGATGTATATCATTTTTTACACTTAAATCACCAACACTTTTACTTGTTGCTAAGCCATTTTCAATTTTTGTTGGTATGTCAATAATTGGTGAAGAATTTATTGAATCATTACCATTATATTTAGAAGTCATAAAACGTGAATAGGCATTTGTTGAATTATTATGTTTTGATGTAGCAAGATAAGGTGATGATGGACTTCGATCAACACTTGCTGAACGTGGTGTACGATTTGATAAAGAATTTTGTTGTTGATTTAAATTTGTTTGATTAGTTGTTGTAGAATTATACTCATCCGTAATTGTATCGACAACAGTTTTCATAGTACCTTCTAATAAATTTCTATATGTTTCAATTTCTTTTTCTAATGATGATTGTTTTGAAATAACATCGTCGTAATCTTTTGAAACTTTTTCTTGTTTTATTTTTAATTGTTCAATTTCATTTAGTTGTGCTTTTTCAAAACGTGCATTTTCTTCTAAACTCATTTCAAGATTTATTTGTAATTCACGTGTATGTAATTTTAATTCAGCATTTTTTTGTTTTAATAAATTACTATCTGATTTTATACGTTGAATATCTGTACGTACACGATCTTCTTCTTGTTTTACACGTTCTTGTTCACGTTCATTTAAAAATAAATGTGCAAGATCAGGATATTGTCGTGCTATATCTTCATATGCTTGAGTAAATTGTTCATATAAATTATTACGTTGTAAATCATTTTGTCTTTCATAATCTTGACGAATTTGTTTTATCGCACTTGATAATTCAGATTTAAACATATGTGCACGATCATTTGTTAATGCCGGTGCTAATAATGTTGTTTGTTTAAGATCTTTTAATTTTTGTTGTTGTTGTTCACGTAATTCATTTAAATCAAGACGTAATTGTTTTATTGCTTGCTCAGTTGATGTACGAGTTATTGTTTCATTATGAGTTTCATTTTTAGCTTGTAACAAAAGACGTTGAATATGAGTTATTAACTGTTTCCATTGTGTATGTTCATCGTCTTGATGTGCAAGACGACGTTTATACATAAGTATATCACCTTCAATAGACGATAATTGTCGTTCAACTTTTTCTGTTTCATATTTTGATGAATCACTTTCTTTAAATGTTTGATTGAGACGTTGTCGTAACGGATGAATACCGTTCTGAATAAATAAGAAATTATAATTTAATGATTGAAATTAATACGAATGCTTTGTTAAAAAAAGATCAGAATAGTATTCTTTTTGTTTTAGATATAATATAATTTTTATACTGTTTCTCTTTTTTTGTCGTGAAGCAAATAAAAATCTTCTCAGCAAAATTTTAACCTGAACTAACCTGAGCATCTTTAGCAGCATAAACAATTGTATTTTTATCTTTAAAAAGTGTTTCAATTGTTTCTTTTAACTGTGCAATTTCTGTTTCAAACATTGATTTTATTTGTTGACAATTGGTTTGTTGTTTTTCACCAAGAAGAGTTGTTTCCATTTGAATTTTTTTATTTTGTGCTTCTAAATATCGAACTTTTTCAACATAATCAGCAAATTTATCATTTAATGTTGATAATTCTAATTTTTCTTTTTCACGTGTTTGTTGAAATATAGGTGCTTTTGGAATTGAAAATGATGATGAACGATATGTTGATGATGACATTGGATATGAAGAATTTCCAATATTATTTGAATCTGTATATATTGTTGAATTAAGACGATAAGAATATGGTGTTTGATTGTTATTAATTTTTGTTGATGTTTGTGGAAAGTTAGTGTTTGTATATGAAGAAGACGATGAAGAGGATAATGACGAAGTTTGAAACAAAGGTAAAGTATTTTTAAGACTTGACATTGAATAGGGTGGTGGGAGGAGACCGAGAAAATTGTTGCTCGGTACTATACCTATGAAGAATAAATACAAAAGAGAAAAATAACCAATGACAAATATGTATGATGATGATTTTTCATGCACACCCAGGGTAGATCTGAATTATTTACCTGAGAGAAGCAAAAAAAAAGGCCGAAGGCAATACCTGAGAGAATGTAGATTTAAAAAATGAAATTACCAGATGTGTAATAATACCTTTAATTAAGACCTATAATAGAAATTTGTTATAACTATTAGTCAATAATTGTTTATACACATTAGAAAATGAAACCTTTTTTCGTTTTTTCATCATGAATATATACATAAGATATAAAAGCTGTCTTATTGATGGCCTTCGACACGAACATTATACGCACGATGAATAGAGAAAAATAGAAGTGTGCAGACTGTATTTTTTGGTTTCTCTTGTTCTATTAACCAAAACTAGTTATGTCTACCATATGACAGGTAGCAAACATACTTATATATAATAAAATGATTCTATTATACTTGTTCAGTTCTGTTTAGTATATACACATAAATGCACACAAAACCGTATATTTAATAAATCGTATAATAATATATCGATATTACCTGGAGATTCGTCGGTAGTAATAATACTTGTTTGATCATTCGTAGACTCTTCTGCCATTGATTATATAGATGTCTAATCGATTTTAAAAATAGCCTACAATCCTATCTATCTATATTGAAAGTGAATAAAGAAGAAAATTATATGAGAAATAGAGAGTTTGTATGATGTTGAATAAGACCTTTTCTATGAGTTAATTCTTCCATATGAAAAAGTAAAGTCAGTAAGAGAGAAGGAGAACATATGCCCACACACTAGCAAAACATATATACATACACACATACACTTGATAGATTCTTCTTATCTCTTGTTGCTCTTTATATCCTTTCTCTTCCAGTGACTGCATTAAAGACGTCATTGTCGACAACGAACAATGACTTCTTTTTTCACACACTAACGTGAGACGCTGTATAATTTCTTTTTCTCATTGAAGTTGACGTCGTCACACTCTTATACACATTCACATAATCGTATGGAGCATGGTAGAAAGAAGAGAGTAAGAGAGAAGGAGAGCAACCGCAATGGTAGCTTAGTAGAGTACAGTTTTACACTGTACTATAAGCATTACCGATTTCGTGCATCTTTTGAATATATTTATCTATGCACTTGAAAAGGCAGTGTAGGTGGATGCCTATTCACTTCAGCATGCGAATATAATAGAGCACAAATAAGAAAGGAAAGAGAAGGAGAGAATTTATATTGGTTACATGTCTATCATTGTTATTTGTCAAAAATCCATTGTTTTTTCTTCTTTGTTCGATGATGACTTGTGATTTTGTCTTCTTTATTCTTTTTTTTCCTATGATTCCATTGTACATAGCAGAGGGAGAGATGAACTTAATGCATAAATAGCAGCAGCAGCAGCAGTAGCAGTAATAAAAGGGGTGGAGAAAAGAGCGAGGTAGAGAACTGAATGTTTGCTCGGCTGAGATGCAGTTCTTCTTTCGGGGAGAACATGAGTGCGAGTTTCAAACTTCTTTCTCTCGCACACACTTTTTTTTCTGTTTTACGATTTCCGCTCGATAACCTGGTGTTGAGAGGATGCATAGAAAAAAGAGCGTAAATGAAAGAGAGATGTTGATTTAGGATTGAAACTACGAAAACAAAATAGTCAAGTCTTTATAAAAAGGCAGAACGAATGAAGATATGAATGTTTAAACACATAAAAAAGACAGAAAAGAGAAACGAAAGACCATGACAAATAATTATATATGCACTTCTCTATAGACCTTGCACATCGAAAGAGAAGAGAAACGAAAATTGTACGAGGTCAAGCGAATTTTTAAATACAAAAAAAAAAAGAAAACTTTTGCTTCAAAGAGATTCCTGTTAAAAAAAACAGCAGGTGATTTAAGTTACCTTCAGATTTTATTGATACATCATATTGCGGATCATTAGACAAGGATGTTTCAAAAAAGTTAATATGTATTGCTAATGGCTCATTTAACTCCGAAGGTTGAATGTAATTTAGTCATAGAGAATATGTACATATAAATATTTATTGTGATTATAGACAGCTGAAAGTGTATATGATGAAAGAACCTCTACTCCTATATGAAATATTCATATGTGTGCGAATATGAAGGTGTTTGGATATATTCTTAAGTGCATCAAGAACAGAGAAAAAAAATGAAATCGATTAATTTTAAAATATATATCCAAAATGATCGAATAGACAGACATGTGAACTGTCATATGAAATGTGTATTCTAAATGATCGATAGATATAGAATCACATAGATCTATGGTATGATCATTATTACATAATATATAATATATACTTTATATTTTTTAATATAAACTCATTGCATCTTCGTTTTTATATGATTATAATTGTTGGCAAACAAAAAATACAACGAACTTGCTCAGAAAGAAAAATATGAATTAATAATGAATATCAATTTATTCGAATAAATGAAAGATTTTTTTCATGCTATGTATATCATGCAAAAAAAAATGAAGTATGCATGCATCATTTTCTATATTAACCTGTATAAATTATATTGATAATGTAGCTGTCACAACTTGTCCATATATATATATTGTCTTGTTGAAAGTACTTGATGTGCGTTTATCGTATACGAATGAATCGAGTGAAAAAAGGTGGGACAGAGACATACGTTAATCCTCACGCAAAAGCTTATCAATAAAACATACCGCTTCGATGTGTATTTGTATTGATCACATCGAGACAGTACAGTAGTCTGTCTTAGTGACAATTAGACAGGAGAAGAAAAGACTCTAGCTCAAATAGAAATAAATATTGGTTAGATGCCCTTTTAACTATCCGATAAAGTCAATTGAAAATCCTCGAAACTATTCGACACAATGAATAAATCAATCCATTACAAAACTATAACTAAATCAAATATTTACCTTACATGGAAAAAATCGTACTATTGACTGAAATTCGAAAAATTCGAAAAATGAAGCTCATTAAAAGACATTTATTCAATGACAATATTACTTAAAATAGTCATAAGAAAAATTTACTGAAATATACTTGATGACTTGTAAAAATGACCTTTGTCGATTATCATGCATAGACTCAATGTCATATCATGGAAATGAAGCATCTGTTCCTAATAATCAAAAACAAAAGAAATGACATCCAAAGATTTTCAATCGATATTTAGAATACCGAAGATATTGCTATCATTTTTAACCAGTTTAATATGTTCATCAGTCATGAAAATGTTTTAATATCTAATAATAATTAAAAGAAAAAACAAAGAAAATTTCGCTGAAAATTTTCGATTGTTGTTTTTTTGTTGTTCTTTCATAATGACCAAAGATTTATTCAGTAAAGAAGAGCTATAATGTACGTAATGTTTTTGTGATTAAAAAATAATGACTAGTTGTTTTTATCAAATTGCGACTATTGTAAGTTTATTGAATTCTTACAATTCATAGAAAAGGCAATCAGATCAATTGATCTTAGTGTTTGTTTTTAATTCAGTCGACTTTTTATTCAATATAATAGAGAAATGTAAACTATTCATGTCGATAAGGACAAACAGCAGAATAATTCTAAAGAATATGCATTAGCTTAGTTAATTATATTATTGCTTTTAACGTTTATACAAAATAAAAAAGACTATTCAATAGTATAGATATATTGTAAATATTATTTTTCTTGTTCATGCTTTCATTTAATTTGTTTTTTTTTTACTAGTAATATGTTAAAACCGTACAAGTATGTTTTATCCATTATGAATTTCATCTCTTTCACTTTACAACAACAATAGGAGATTCTAGTAAGCATTTGTAATGATTTATATATATTTAATTTACTTTTATGTTTCTTATCAAAAATCAAGATAAAACACATTGTTATTTTTCATAAGTATGATTAAGTATATTTTGATGAAACTGACAGGCGTAGTACCGATTTTTTTTGTATCGATTACTTTTGTATCATGAGCTTATCGTCGTGCTTTAATGACTATGTAGCACGCGATAAATTCTATCACTAATGCACTTGCTATCAAGATACTCTTCAATTGTTTTACCTTGTTCATCAAATATTAGTATACTTAGTTTAGTAGAAAGGAAGCAATAATAACTCTACCTTTCAGCTACGTTGCTGTATGGAGTACCGCCTAGCGATAGATTCATTAGTACAATATCCTTCCTACACAAAATACAACCTGTAGTTGTAAACAGAAAGTCAGCCTGATACAGAATTCTTGAGCTCTCCATACACACTAGCTAACTACAAGAGCAAGCATATGTCCCAACGTAGTCAGCATGTTATGGGATGGGTAATCCGAGACAAATTGCCACTAGTGAATTGTAATTACAGGGTTATTCCATAGCTGATAGTACTAAATTTTGTACACAGTATCTTGTGAATACGTGTTGAATAACGTAGCTCCTCAACCATGACAACGTAATTTAGTAGTTGTTCCATGTACTGAACTGTATTTACAAGTTCTGAATCGTCCACAATAGTAATAGATGCAGGAATATGGTCTGTAGCTATGAAAATAAACATTTATCAATGATCAAAAGGATGAAATAACCAAACACCGTGCTATTACTATGCTATCAAACATGCGACTTCATCTCAGTTTTTCTTATCATATTAAAGTCAATGTTACTGATAATGACTTTTGTTCGCTATCCATGTCATTAATCGAAATCATAGAAGCATGTTGTTGTATGTTGTCGATCAGTAGTCAATTTATCTGCGTCGATATATCTTAATGAAACAAATTGTGTTCTGCGCTTTGCACCAACAACTATTGGCTTTTATACTGTGACATCAACTGTTCTCGATTTTTCAAACAACAGAACTACTGCATTTTCTTCTCGATTCAATTCATTTTCAATGCTGAGACTGCAAATGCTACATGTACTCTACCATCAATGTATATTAATGATGCACCTGCTGATCAACCTTTTTTTTCTTTGAATCTGATTCATAGCTCCGATACTTATTCGTATTATACTTCAATGTTTGAATACAATATTAGATATTGGAATTGGAATTTATTCTATTAAACTCACACAATCATCAACATATATATTGATACATCCGGCTTAACTATAAATATCTTTCAAGACAATTATGCAGCCAATGCATATCAGGCTAGTCAAAATTTGTTGTGTTTTGCTATTGTTGATTTCATTGACAATCAAAGTGATTCAAATGTCCTTGCTTTACTATACAAATAACATCAGAAATTCAAAGTACTGTTTATATATCAAAATAAGATTCATTTTGCAATAGGAATGACATTTTTCCGGTCAAGTACTGATAAATATATATTCGTTTTAAGATTATATCAACTCAGTAAAATGTTGTCATATATAATGTTGTAAAATATACAACTAATATAAACTATCTATCAGATCATTTAATTATTGCGATTAATGTCATTATTATACGAGATGAATCATTTTTTGAAAATTTTTATAGGTTCTGATGTATTTTTACGTCTTGGAACTTGTTTAAACGTTGAATTGGAATAGAAGATGCATCTTTTCTTTTGACCATTAGAAATCGTATTTGAATCAAGTAAGACAACAGTGTTAAATCGAACAATAAATCATTCATTGATTTTTATTAAACTAATCATTATGAATTTTTATATCGGTACCAAGGATTTGTACAATTTCCACAATATTTTCATTAATAACAACGACGAAAACAATTATTCTATCAACAACAAAAAACGATATTAATATTTTATCACTGTATTGTATTGATGGTATGGTTGGAATTGTCATCGGTTTATTATCAATAATGATGATTATTCGTTTCATCATTTCTTAAGTCATAAGACATAATTCACAATAGTTTATTGACTAAATTTAATTCTATTTTAACGAAGAAAAAAAAAGTCATTTACTGATACTGTTCAACAATATTTAAATACTACTCATTCAAATACTCAAGTAGCTCATAAATCAAAAAGTTATATAATTTACACATACTTATCTTCAACAAAAGTAACTCATTGAAATTTCGTAGATATCAAATGTTACATGAACAAAATGAAATACCTTAAACCATATTTGTTTTAATTACTTTAAAATATTCCCAAAATCTTCCTAAAATAGACATCGAACATAGATAAATTTCAAATTAAGGTAAATGAAGTTATCATTATTGACAATAGAATTTTAAGTAGACAGCAAATAAATATCACGAATAACATTGTACTGTACTAGTCAATGACAAGTCATTCAAAGGTCTAAGAAATATCAAACTTATGACGCTTTACTTCTATGCTTACATACCTTTCAAAGCTGTACGGATAACTTAGTTTTGTTAATCCCATTAGTCTCTTAAGTCATTTTAGCGTGGGGGTGCGAGTGTCAGTCTGAGTGTGCGTATTTTCATAACTCTCACTTACATATAATTACATCTCACTTTTTAAATAGACTAAAGATAATAAAAGAGCTAAAGGAACTAAAGCGAGTAAAAGGACTAAAGGGCGAAAAAAAATGAAAACCGTAGTAGTCTGAACAGCATAAAAGTGAAACAGGACAAATTTTATTTCTTCTGGAACTTTTAAGTCATTTGATTCAAACTTTTGTTTCTCTTCAAAGTCATCTTCGTGAGAAAGAATTTATTTTAGGTTCAAATTTAATAAAGACAACAATAGATGCCATAAGAACTTTCAAATTAACAATTCATCATCGTTAACAACATCTGCTCTTCTTTGAACAGATACTATTAACGATAATGAATTGTTCATTTAAAAGTTTTTATTGCACTTACTATTGTCGTCATTGACTTTAAAATTATAATAGATTCTTTCAGATGAAGATGACCTCTGAGAGAAACAAAAGCTTGTAGTTAGTTCAGTACTAAATTATTCACTTTCTACTTAAACATTAAGATTAGTATTCATGCACAAGGTAATAATCTACTCATGCTCTCTCTCTTTTATCATTCAATCATCATTACTTATGATTTCATTCTGGTACACACGGTACTATCTGTATAGACATGCAACACATGTGACGTCGGATGTATTAAATTGTCTGATGTATCTGTTAACAACATGAATAATGTCAACAAATATAACAGATCCATTGATTGTTATTTAGGTTGTATGATGCTTGTTTATTTGATGAAAACAAAGTGCTTCGATTCCATTTGGCATTGAATAGGGATGAATAAATATTAAAAAATTCTTCAATAAATCATTTTTTATTCTATCGAATAATAAAAATTCTCTATGAATTCATATGAAATTTTTATTTCAACTATTAAATAACTGGCAAGTTTTATTCTTTTCATATGAAAAATTTACAGCAAGTTTCATTAGAATACAATGCCAGCTTCTGTTTATTTTTATATTGGATGTAAAATATGCATGACAAAATTGTCGCCTTTAATGAATAATAAATAAAGCATTAAACTTCGACAAAATAACAAGCTGACTATTCAATTATGTTGACAGGAGTGGAATGATTATATGTCATGATCCGCATTGAAATTTTTAGAAAAATTTCAAAGTTATATCTAGATAAATAAGATACGTTAAGTTTAATTTTCTTTTATTTAAAAGATTGTATTATTGTTTGCAAAAAACGATAGAACTATAAAGTATCTTAGAGTGTCATATTTGTCTCAATTATGCAAATTTCTGAGACATATAAAGTTTTTGTTTTTCTATGCATAATGATCCAGTCGTCTCAAACCAGAACATTTATATTCAGAAAGCATATATTACTCAAAATCCGTTTCATTCTTTGCTTCTATTCAATGATTATACTATGCAAATAATTTGATTGAACACAATCTTTATATTTGAACAACGATTTTAGTTGTATAACAAAAGGCATTCTTCTTTTGTTTCACTTAAAATCTTTGTCACTACCAATCAGAATAAAAAACAATTGGTAGACTTTAAACGTTCTTTTTCTTCTTTTTCTTAAACTATACACGCACATTGTTTTATTGAAAACAATAGACGCCAATATGATCATTGGTGTTCTCTTGTTATAGTCTACACGGTTATATACACAAGTTGACCGTTTACGTCAGTTATGTTTCGCTCTTTTTTTCCTTTTTTCGTCCGTCCAAATAATACATATTTGACAAATTTCTTCTTCGTTCACTTCCATCTGCTATTCTACTACATGTAACATCTTATTTCTTGAGCATAAAACAACAATAACAACAACAAGAAACATGTCATCATCACCACCATCATTAATAAATAACAAAAAACCAATACGTGAATTAAGTTCAATTACAAACCATTTATTATTAACAAAAACTTTAAATGCACTTGTAAATAATAATAATTCACAAGTATCAACACCAGCTCCACCTCCGTCAACATCATCAATAAAAGAAAACATTCCAAATGATACAAATTTAATTCAACAACAAAAAGCACTTAATCTTCGTTTAGCTGCTGCATTAAAACCTGTTGATAGAGATAATGTTGCTGCTTTACTTCAATTTTATCAAACCTTAACTAATAATAATAATAATAATACTTCACATAGTAACGTTCAAAATACTTCATCATTTAGTGATAATTCATCTTTATCAAATAATTCTAATTTGAATAATTTATCTATTTTAAAAACACAAAATGCAACAAAAAGGTAGAAATTTAATAAGCAAACAATCAAATAGAAAAAAAAACTTCAACTTATATTTTAGATCCACATCGATGACATTTTTATGTCGATTTAATCAACGAAATCGTTTAATTGAAGTACCAACAACAAGTGAATATTATAATCAACAAAATGGTATATCACATGAACATCTCAAACAATTAATAAGTAAAGGAAAAGAAAAGTTTTTTGTTTGTTTGTTTTACATAATTCTTTTTTTTTTTATTGTTGTCAGTTCAAGAATTTCAAATACCAAAGTCAACGTTGATTATTATTCAAATTTGGAATGAACAATATCAAGAGTATATTGATATTGAATCATATAAAAAACTTCCTTTTGAAGGGCGTCTTCAAGTTCTTATGTAAGTCTCTCATTACATGCCTACGTAAATGAACATACATTATCTTTCTATGTTGTTACACTCTTGAGTATCATTTACTTTTCTTTTATATTAAAAGCTTTAGATTTAATATGATTAAGTAGTGGAAAGTAGAAGCATGACAGTGGATGCCTTCAAGTATTCTGAATGAGAATTTCAGATAATAATTCTGAATAGAGAATGATTTCTAGAAAACGAAACGATATTATATTGAATATTTATGAGATCGAAGTTTTCCTCATTTATAATGTTTGCATGTTTTTGCTACGTCATAGAATCAACAGAGGTCAAATCAATCGACAGAAAATATTGATGTTTTACGTTGACTTCACATAACAAAAAATCATTACTTTAGTTTATAATGTCGAAAAGAAGGCAATTTTTTTAATGCTTGTTTTAGTGAAAAAGATATGACATCGACTGGAAATTCACCGTCGGTTATATCAAAAAGTCCTACAACGCCAGTATCATCAAATACAGTCACAATAATGACTCGTTCAATAACTCCTATACAATTACAAACAACACCTAGTGATAATCATCATGATGACGAGTTACCATCAAAATCTTCTTATGATGAACCCGTTAACACGTAAGTGTTTAAAAATGTGAATTATTTTTGTATGAGGTATAACATTTTTGATGAGTAGTATGTCCCCAATGCATCAAATTGATAATTTAACAGCAGGTCAACATAATCTTATGTATGATTTATTACCAAAGCCAACTGATGGTATACCAATTCCACGTTTTCCACCACATATAGCTGCTTTTTTAAATGGTAATGGTGATGCTAATCAGTTAAATGCTCTTGTTCAAGCTCTTTATCAAGAAATTGTTAAATATGAACTGTAATATATATTTAATCATAGTGTCAAATATTTATATTATATGTTATTATTTTTCTTTTCTAGTTATCCAAATGCTGATGAATTACGTTCAATTGTTAGTCGTCTTGTTGATCGACATCCAAATAGTCTTCCTGTTATTGGTAGTATTGAATTATTAGTAAGAAAATTATATTATAAATTTTGTAATGAACGTAAAAAATATCCTGTGGAATTAAAACGTCGCCAACCAAATAAACGTAAAAGACTTACACGTGATGATGATACAGTTTTAAATAATATACAACAAGGAAGAAATAGTAATACAATTCATGATCTTGATCGTCTTATGCATTTATGGACAACAACAAATGATTATAAAGATATCAAAATTGAAAAGACTCATCAAGAACAAGAACAGGAACAACAACATTCACCATCGGGTTCATCATCAAGTTCATCGTCGCCGGTTTCAAACCATATGACAACGGATAATCGTGATCAATGGGATGCATCTCAAAAATTCCATCCATTAAATCTGTCTATTGGAAACAATAATAATAATAATCATCTTATGTGTACTGAATAATTTCACTTTAAATTGATTTGACCTAGACAATGATTTGTTTTTTTTTTTCTTATTTCTGTCTTATATGATTGTGTTTGTTCATCTAGTTTATGTGCGTGTCTGTTTGTCTTCTCCCGTGATCTTACTTTAACTCTATCTTGTTAATCGCCTTCATTATAAGAATAGATTTATTAAAATGTCGTGTTTGTCGGTATTAACGTAAAGATGTCTTTTTCAACAAGAAGCACATATCAATTAAAGAAATCATAAAGAAAATAGATTGAGCATGAAAAGAGAAAAAGTAATTTTGTTTTTCAAGTGTCTGACTTGATTAGAACAAGTGTGAGTTTACAAGCGAACAATTGTTGTTTTACGCAGTTACGTGTTTCTTAGATCGTTATTTAAGTATAATTATAGTATCTGTTAGCGTTGAGATTTAAAGTTTTGAATAGATTTTCTAGTATTAAGTGACGGATTATAAATGAGGGGAGAAAAACAACGATGGCTTAGAACAGTTTAAATTACACCGTAGTTTTCTATCATTACTTTAGAAAAACAAGAGATTTCAGAAAGTTGCTTTCATGGCATGGATGAACGAGTATTAAAGTTTGGTCAAAATAATTGTTTAATAATTACTAGTTGGTCAAAAGATAGTATCTCCACTTATAGAGCAGTTGTCAAAGATTTTTACCGGTTTACTTCACAAATATAAGAGCATAAACAGTGTCAATAGGTAAATTATTATGTAGAGAAATGAAATATTAATTGAGTGGTAGATATCTAGAATATTTTTTTCCGTTTTCCATAATTATATTGCAAATAAATTTATGAAATTGATGAAAGTTTGATTTTAAGAACGCCATGTGAAATAATAAATTAATTATTAATAAATTACATTTTGAAGTAGGTTTCTCCAATTATAGTTTCAGTCGCATAGTCTTTATAATTGAAGAGCATTTCTGAGAGGCATGATGTGTACTATTAAAGTGGATTTGCCTTAGTAGTCTGTTTTTGCTATTTGAGTTTGTAAGAGACTCATTTCTTTCTATGCTACGTCGGTATGTTTCCTGTCATAATTCATATTAAGAAAGAAACCTTATGCCATTTCATTTTTTTTTCTATATCACGATTGAATAACCAATTTCGATGGGTAACATCAAAATTGCACTTATTTCAAGCGTTCATTTTAACGACGATGCTATTTTCTATTCATTAGTAAGAAAGATTGTAATTGTGTAGCCTCTTCTTTTTTTGGGTTTATAACAAAAAAATATATAGCGTAAAAGAAAAGAACGATCTTTTCCTTTCTTTTTTTTCCTCTATCATTATGCTTTCGTGCATGCATTTGATGCTATGATGGATGTTACAATAACGGAAGTATGACAAAAAAAAATAAAGATGTGTGCATATGCCTGCTGAAAATGTATCGGTTCGTATTATATTCTTATTTTTAATCGTCTTGAAAATGATTTCTACTATAACACAAACAAACCCACAATTAAGGCGAACAAAAAGAAAAAAAGCTATTTCCGCATCCGCTACGTTGCCATTGAATAAGTAAATGGTAGATCTGCGCACAGACGATGTTGTAACAATAAATCTATACTTAATGATTCGTCTAGTCTTATCTTAATAACAAAAAGAAAACTGTTCATTGAGAAAAACGAATAGATTTTAAAAGGCAATCAAGGGTATGTGTCTTGTAAGTATAGCATGATTGCTTGAGAATCGGCTGTCATTGCCTATCAAGCATGATGAATTCATGGTAATTATAAACACAAATTTAAGAAAAACAAATGGATTGGGAATTTGTCAGCATTATTGTTTTTCTGATTATGATTTCCAGTGTGATCTATTCAGAAACGTACTTATTACACATGAAAAAGTATTACTATTTAAAAGTAGTTTTCATGTTCAATAGTTAACTCAAATGAGTTTTAAGTACAAAAATTTTTAGAAGAAAATATTTAATACTAAAGATTAAGTTATGAAAAGATGTGTTCTTCTTTTTCCACTGCATGTTTCTACTTTGTGAGAACAATGAAATATTTCTTTATGTTTTATTCGAAACGAACATAATATCACACCTGCGAGATTTCATTCTCACTACGCTTGTCTGTCGTTTTTTGTTTCCAGTTTTCTTTAACATAATATTTAAACCTAATCTGACGTCAAATACAAACCTCATAATAAAGATATTTGAGATGACGATGATGTTGAGAATTAAGGTTAGTCAGGCAAGCTTGAATAAAACATGCAATAAAGATAACGAATATTTCGTGTTATTTCATAAAGACACATAGACAAATGTATTATTATAGTGTTAATTTTAGTGAACATTTGTCTATCGTTGAGAATCATCTTTAATGTTTTGCTTTTTTTGTTTAAAAAAAAAAAACGACGAAGATAAATTTTGTTCATTAATATTCTTAGAAAAACTTTTTTTTTCTTCTCTAATTTCTGCTCTTGTTTTTACTTTTCATCTAATAATCCGATTGATAATTTGATTAATCATTCTAGATTTAGGTTTTGGCTCTATTCAACTTTATATAGAACTACTCTATTGATGGATTGAAATAATAAATAGAAAAAAAAATTTAAGTACCATGTTTAGAATTGCTTCACATATTTTTTTTTGAAAAACATTAATACATTTGAATGAGAAAAGGGAAAACATGATTTCCATTGAAACAATCCTTATATGATAATTTCTATTAAAGAAAAATAATAGTAAATAATTTCAATAAGAAAGATATCCTGGAAAATCTTGCTAAGATTATGAATTTTTCAGGATTTTAACACTTTCTATATTTCTATTTTTGACACTATCATTCTCATTAGTTCTGTTTATTAATATGTCGTTCTCTTCTTATTACCGTTGCGCATTTCTCTCTCTCTCTGTCCCTCTCTCTATATATATATCCATAATATTGTAATATTCTCTCTTTTAAACACGAACAAATGTCTGAGATTGTTAATGATAAAGAAGACAAAAAAAAGTTTTTTTTTAATATTATTAAACTAAATTAGTCTTACATTTTTCTTCTAGATAGTGGAAAATTAATAAACAATTATGATTATAACAAATCATACCAGTGTTTTTGATAACGATTCATTAATAGAATCATTAGAAATCGCCAATCCGTGTCCACGGCAACGAAATATCACTCGACCATTGTTATTTGTTCATAATTATGCATTATTTTTCTTTGGGTCAATATTCAACTTTCTTGCATTTGTTATTCTAATGCAACGTTCATTAAGATGCCATTCAACATTTGCTTATTTAGCATTTTTATCCTTATCAAATGGTTTATTATCATTAGTACATTTTTCTAAATGGATGCTTCAATATTATTTTAACGTATTATTTGAAAATTTTTTAATAACATGTCGTTTTAATCGTTTTTTATCGGATTTTTTAACACATTTCAGTTTATTTACATTAATATGTGTTAATATTGATCGAGCTCGAACAGTAACAAAAAGTCATCCAAGTAGAAGATATTCAAAATCAAAATTTCATATAATATTAATGAAAGAATTTATTGTTGCAAGTATTTTATGTGCTTTTCATTTTCATTGGATTATTAAATACGGTTCTGAAGGTAATGATAAACGTTGTTTTCTCTTTTTATCGAAGATTAAAACAAACCATTTTACTGTCGTTTTGTAAATCCATTTTCCTGTTGACACTTGTCAGATTAAATGAAATGCGTGTTTGCAAATAATTAAAATAGTTCCTAGTTGTTTAATTGAAAGAAAGAAAACGTATATGATATGATTTAATGAGCAATTCAAATTCCATAAACTCACACATCATAAGAGAAATTTTTATTTATTATAAATCATAGTTAGAAAGTGTTTTTTTTTCTTGTATTTAGTTGTGAACGGTGATAAAAAAAAAACATTATGTACTTTTGATCATAATCAATCAACAACAATTTATTATTATTTTCTTACAACAATATATCCACCATTTGAATTAGTAGTATTTTTTTGTCTTCCACTACTAATTAACATATTTTGTACGATACTTATTATAAGAAGTTTAAGTATAAGAATGCGTACAGCTGAAAAGTTTCGACCATCAAAAACAAGTCTACAAGATAAAATAATAAAAACAAAATCTCGAGGAATATTATCTTATTTTATCCCAACTAAAGCAAGTAAAACAAATATACATTCTTGTTTTTGTTTTCAAATTCAATGTCGACGACATACACGTTTTCGTTTAAAAATTGGTCGAACAATACGAAGTTTAAGTCAATATTATGAAGAAAATAAAACAATTGATGGACAACAATCAATAACAAGTGTATCACAGGATAATCAAGTACAATTAACATTAAAAAATACATCAAATATATTAAATAGAAATCATCGAACAAGACGTACACGTGATATACATTTATCAGCAATGCTTATTAGTTTAAATATACTTTATTTATTATTAAATTTACCATTTAATTTACATCAAACATTTGTTAAACATTTATATAATACGAATTCAGATCCGTGTAATATTATGTTTATTAGTTTATTATTTGATGCTTTACAACAAACATTTTTTACAACAAATTTCTTTTTATATGTTTTAACAAATCGACGTTTTAGAGAAGAATTATATAATACAATTATTAAAATATTAACACGTTGTAAACAAAATTCTCCAAGAGAAAAACAAAATAAGCTTAGACATAGAAAACAAATGCGTTCATCAAGTTTTAATCTATCAGCAACCATGAGAACAATTTCAAATAATGAAAATCAAATAATTTGGATACCAACTAGTCAAAATGGTGATAGTGCTGTATCTGATTTAGAATTACCTTCAACATCACAAACACAACAACAAACAATTGCATTGATTAATGAAAATAATAAATATAATCAGAAATTAGTTATGTTCAAAGATTTACCAAGTGATTAAATATTTGTATACGTATTTATGTTACAAAACAATGAAATTTATTTTAAATTCTATTAATCTATGAAGTAATAAAAACTTGTGTTTTTTTTTTCGTCTAGAAAACTCAATGAATTATTAATTGTAACAATACTAAAGTATTTCTTTTCGTGATTTGTATTTATTGAAAGTTCTGTACTAAGTGAATTTTTTTTATTGTCCTAATTGACTTAGAGTGAAACAATTATAATTTGAAGATCCATATATTATTTTTGAACTCTAATTTTGTTCGTTCAATTAGAGTTTAAGTTTCTATGAAAAAATGAACGTATGTGAGTTTATGACATTGTAAGAAATCTTATTTGTTAATAAACGTCTTTTAAATAATTGTGTATTCAAGGATATACTAAATGCCCTTGATTTGATTGGAGTTTTTCTGTGATCAAATATGCACAACGACGACAAAGGTCTTGACCTTGTTCACATCGCTGTAAAGCACAATTTCTTCATTAAGTCGAATGATGAAATAAATAATGTAGTATTTTATGAGAAAAAAAAAGTCACGAGAATGACTTGTACAATGTATAAACGAGAGAAGAAGAAAAAAACCGAATCGTTGTAGTAACATAGTAGCATGAAAAAAAAATACTATAAGAGCGATTACGTGTGAGCTAAACGAACAAATAGTTATATTTCATTTATTCTTATTTATTTAAATTCAATATTAAATTTCTAATGGCCGATAAATCACATCTCATATGGCAAATTTTTGAAGCTATTCAAAGTAATGATAATGGTCAAATTCTATGGAATTTACTTGATCAAATAAGGACAACATCAGATGATGGAATAGTTTATATGACATACGGAAATGAAACACCAGAATCATTAGCACAAAAACTTCATCGACAACATCTTTTCAAATTAATTCAACTTCATCAGAAATTAACTTACTTTCGAGCACAATTTTAATAATTACATTATAATTGAAATAAAATTGCACAAAAAAAGATCATATATCTGATATGTTTAATGCACAAAAAAAAAAAAAAGAAATAGAAATATTTTGTTTCTATTTACATATTTTAGAAAAGAACATCATGATATGTCCCATTTATCATATAAATCTCTTTTTTGTTTATAATATTTTTAATTGTTTATGAGAAACAGTTCGGTAAGTTTATCTTCTTCCGCAATAAACAAGATATAAAAGTAGATTAAATGATTATGAAGAGCATTATTATGTGTTTTATAGTACTAAATCTCCCACTCATTCTACGCATTTCTGTCATTTTATGCTTTATATACGTACTTTCGAATATCTGATTGAGCATCCGAAGCATATAATCATGTTAGAATAACTCAGCTTGCTCAGTGTTATTTGATACTCATGAAATCTTCATCCTTGACATTCTGATTGCGTAGAAAGTGTAATAATTACAATGTTAATATATGCAAAAACATTATTTATAAATTATTTCCTTGTACATTTACAATTTTTTTTGTCGTCTTTTGACTAAATGAGTAAGTGAAATTAAAAGAATTTTGAGATTTTTTTTTCGTATCAATAAACTTTTCACACACTGAGAATATAACAAAAATAATGACACTGACACTATAATATTGTATAGATAGTTCGACCCAAATTTCCTTTTATGTGATATACTAATAGTCTAAACAGTGTTTTTTATTTCTCCTATATATTTTATCATTCTTTTGTTACGGGTCCAACTCGCTTGCACATCTAATTCTTCCGTTGAAATATAAGAACCATCTTTGACAGCAAAGTAAACTTGTTCGATATTTTTAAAATGTTCTCTCCAGTACTAGAGCAAGTATTCGAGATAAAATTCAAGTATTTCTATTATAATTCTAATGCCATTACAAATAAATATGTATCCAATAGACTCCTTTTATTCGTCTTATCGTGACATATGACAAACCAATGCACATTGTTCTGGGGAACCGGAACGATGAGCACGAGGAACGTTCAGCACGGAACGTTAAGCACGAAAACGATAAGCACGAGAACCTTTAGCGCCAACTATTTAAGCACGCAAAAAGAGTTAGAAGTATGAACTTTATTGCAAGATAAGTGAATAACTATTTCATTTAACAACGTAAGCATAAAAAAAAAATTACAATGAAATATTATGCACTATTGCATCAATGTGGATAGGAATGTGTGCATGAGGTGTAGAAATTAGATTTAATAAACGTTTTTCGAAGCGTTCATATTTTTTTTCTTTATTTTTGGTGGTTGGCCAGCATTCATTTGTAAAATATCAGCATGAATAAGGTTTTCTTCGTCGATTAATTTTTGCAAGAATACTCTCAATGTTGAATGAGATAATTGGAAAATTGATGATATTCGTCGATGATAAGCTTCAACTGAATTATTTGTTCTCATTGACGATTGATTAGTCCTATTATACATATTCCAAAAATCGACAGCAAATGTGAGCTTTCTTTTTGTATGATTTGGACGTAATCGTCCTAACAAATATGTGTCGTAAGGCTAGCTTTAGAGGAAAAAGACTTACCAATGTATGTCTCTTGGAAATAGTCGATCATTTCTTGATAATGTTCATCAAGATCCATTGATAAACTTTCAAATACTTTGATTACGTCACCCAGTTCCAAAAATGCTAATGCATCCAATTTATGAATATTGTATGAAAAGACTACGTCGGTTTGGTATCGATCTTGCCATCCCAATGCCTGCAAAGAAAATAGTTCGAAAACTAATCATTATCTCTTTGAGGCGGGTGGTACAATACTTGTATTTTACGATGTAAATTTTGTTTGAGATGACAATAACAGCCTTATAATAAAATATTTCATCGTAGACATCAATATACGTTTTCTCAAATTCAATCATTATTGAATTAGCTATCCATCAAGACGCAAATTTAAGTTTTCATTGAATAAACGACGATAAATAGTAGCATTCTCACGGCATAATAATGCATAAATGACGGGAACTACATGATCTCGATATATCACGTGAATTATGTATAATTGATAAAATTCTTCTGGCACAACTTTGAAGGTGCCATCAAACATTAAGTGATGATTAAATTAAAGAATATCAAGCTGTTCTCAACTTGCAAATATCAAAACTCTATCAGCACCTATATTAGTGAAGGTAATACTATTCGATGTAGCAATAGATGTATTGAATGCGACATACTTGGACCAGTATCAGAGCATAGGAATTGATCCTGGCACAAAGTTTTGCATAATATGGTTGGGATACATGAAAAGTTTGCATCAGTTGGTGCTGCTGTAAAATCATTTCTGTGACGCAATTTTCTTATATGACGTTTTATATTATCGCGAGATGGTAAACGAGTAACAACTTGATCAGACATATCTTGAAGGAACAAAGGAGAGAGAGTTTTTTAGCAAACAAAATTTTGAGAAAACATCTGTACCTCTGAAACAATTATTGATAATGGCATTTGATGTTTCTTGTATATTACGAGCACGATGTGCTGCTAATCGAATTTGCGAAGTTCTAATATTGCATCATCAAATCTGCAAATATCTTCGGTTGGCGGTTTTACGATATAATTAGTGATATTACATCTATGTAAACGAGAACGACAATGATGTGATGAATATTTTATATATCGCCAATAAGGTTTTTCATTTGTTGATCGATATTTTACGTATGAATAACCATTATAATCGAGACTTGGTTTTTGTTTCGTTGTACCATGAGCTGATATTGTTTCCATGTTAAAGAATATATTCTCTCATTTAAAGAATGCTCTTTTATATACTTACAACTGTAACTAATTATCTTTTTCCTGTTTATTAAGTTCATTAATTAGAAGGTTAAATCTATGATGCTTTTCTTTATCATGTTTTTATCTTTGATCTCATTAATATAGACAGTTATTGATTTTTCAATAGACATCATATTTACCTTCATTTTATCTCTACTTGCTCAAATAGCCGGCGCTGAACGTTCTTGTGCTTAACGTTCCGTGCTCATCGTTCACTAATCTATTTTTCTGATGTAGACATCATCCAATAGAGAATTATGCTCAAGTACCACAAGTACTTGTTATGTCAAGTATTTTTTTTCTACAATTTCTCTGTCGTTTGTCAGCAGATGAAAACAATTGGTGTGTATTATTTTGTACAGAAGGAGACAGTGAGCACAATGACTCTAGTACATTCATGGTATTTCATACAAGACGTAAAGATATGATTCACAATATCCATCAAATATAATAGAAGTAGCCATCATATGAGAAAAGTTAGTAGTAAATTCGAGTTTTTTCTTCTGATATTTCGTCTTAAATTTGGGTTGAGTTTATTTCTTCCTTGGGTTGAATGCAGGATTAAACACTGCATCGACTGGTCATATTTTCAGAGAAGAATCATCAAACAAAAACCGAGAGTTCAACCCAAATTACTGGGTCCGGTTGCTTCTTGTGACGGCAATCTCTGCTAATATTTGTTCATTGATTTGGGTTAAGTTTTTTCTTGGTTGTGTTTAATGTAGAACTAGCTTCTGCATCGAACTGGTATTTTCAAGGTGTGACATTTGGCAGAAACAGGAGATTTAGTCCGAAATACTGGATCTGCTAATCCTTTTCTGATGATAATCCTTGTTGATATTCGCTCATGAAACTAGAATGAGTTTTTTCTTGTCTGGCTTAGAAGCAGAATTCAATTGTACATCGATTGGTCATATTTTTAAGCGGAGTCATCGGGCAAAAATTAACAGTTTGGTTCGAAATACGCAGTTTTCCCGTCATCTTCGTGGTATTTGGGTTGACAATGTTGTCATCATTGCTGCAATGTATTGAGAGAAATAGTTTGCAGTAGTTTTATTTTGGTGACTATGCTTTTATTCTATCTTCAGGGTATGCTGTAGCTGATTTAGGCTTGGTTAACCCTCTTCAAAAACATACGGAAACATGCGAAAATGCAGAAGGGATACTATGGAAAACTTCGTGACTGATGATTTTCCGTTGCCTTCATCGTAATTCTTTGATCGTTGAATTTAGCTTTTTTTAAAATATTTTATTGCAGTAATCATTTTATCTCATGATGCCGACAGATCGCCTTGGCATCAGTGACACTGTGTCAATGGTGAATCTTGAACTTCTGTTACAGAATATCGCTAATATCGATCTGTTTAGGATGAATGTTGATCCTAGGTCGATTATTCCGACCGTCTGAAACAGCGTCTTAAACTGCCTAAAACAGCATGATTACTGCTCTAAGCGATGAAAGTCAGCCACCGTTTTTTGACTGTTTTCCGCCAACTGGGATTATGGGCCGTTTTTCCTCGACGTGTGAACGACGCTGTTTAAAGTCGTTTCATGTGAGTAATGATAAATAGTATCATGGTCACATTCTCGCTGTATAGTGTGTTATTTACATCATTTTTTTCTTGTTAACGACTCCATTTATCTACTGCATAAAGACGAGCATTATAACAGTCGTGAATGACCGTATACAACGTCGTTTGTCACCGTATTTGCATAAGTCTCTCCTCCTCACCTTCTTTAAATACTAGAAACAAAATTTAGTATTTAAATAAAATATTTACTCTTGAACATTTGATCCTAGCCCAGGTCGATCATGTCGACTGTCGGAAACGACATCTTATTTGATCTGAAACAGCTATAAAACGGCTTAGTTCCTGTCACAAATGATGAGAAACTAGCACCGTTTTCCACCGGTTTTAGCACCGTAATCTGTCATCACAAATTACGAAAATGGGGCCGTTTTCACCGGCTAACGATGAGGCCTATTGATACCGTTTTCTTATCATATGCGACTCATTTTTATTGCTCGAATTGCACCTTACGTAGCATCCTGCTTATATTTTCATCTATTATACGTATCATTTCATTACATAAATAGCATTCCTGGATACGAACTTGTCCTTACCAGCTACATGCACAATAGATAGATGAAAAAGGGGCGCATACATATCTAATAGTACATACTGTGCGTAAAAGTACCATAAAGCATTCTTTTTAAATGAAATGGTTCATTGATTAAACAGAACTACTTTCAAGGATGCATTTTTTTTACCAAGTAACTCACTACAGAGGGTTTTTGTCGTTTTCAAACATTTACACACTGTTGTTTCGATATGCCGTGAGCAACATCATTGGAATTTGGACAAATTTCCTATTAGACGTCTAGAACACAAAAGAATCGGTTCCTATCATCTGAAGAACTTGCCTATGAACAAAATGGTAAAGAGAGATTATGCGAAGATGAGTACATTCATTCGATAACTCAATACTAGTATCATGTCAACCATCGTATGATGAAACATAGAGACGTTTTTGTATAACACTTATATCATCCAATAGATCGCAACAAAATCCATCAATTTGTGCTGGAACTAGCTCAAGAATTTAATTAAGACTTCGTAGTAGTAAAGAAAAGAATATCTACGACAAAAGAGTAAAGTGCATTTCAGTCTCAGGAAAACATCTCCTTCAAATATTAAAAATCAGTCCAACTAGAAATAGTAGAGAAGATCATTAAGGTTTATCTCATAAGCAACATTAGAAAATATCTAATGATGTTTATGAAATATCTTTTTGATTGCATTGCAAAAGCGACTTGAAAATGGGGCAAAATTGTCGATCGTAACAATAGTCGTTTCCACTGGGCAGTAAACGATCACCGTAATGGATGCCATTTATCACCTTATGTCTCTGTTTTACGTTGCATCATGAACGATTATCGAAATGGAAGCTGTTTTTCATCGTTTTCGAGTCGTCAACGTTTGTTTAGGGGTTATTCTATCCAACCTGGTATATAGACATTAACTGACACAACACTGAGAGAGGGTTAACGGGTTTGTGTAATCTGAAGAAGTACCTGCAACCGATTTCTAAGTATGCAAACGTTTTTTTCTTTTTTTTTTTGGCATATCTATTAAAATACAGTATTAGAACTCTTGATAAAAAATCATTCTGACAAAATAAATACTACAATAAGACAATACACTGGCGACATCTATTCCAAGATTTATAGAATAGATTTAAATTTGTAATATTTGAAATGAAAAACTTTTAATTTATTATACAATTGAGAATAGTAAATTTTTATATAATGCCGAGAAAATGAATGGTTCTGTTAATATTCAATAATCAACGATTAAAACGTGTTCGTATGTATTTTACTAGTCACTTTCAATAAATCTCTACTGTGTCTATCTCATCAATAAATATTTGAAATAATAGTTAATAATGCCACGTGAAGATCGTGAACCAGATGAATTATTTGAAATTCGAACAAATTTTTATACGGGCAATTATCAACAAACTATTAATGAGGCAACAAAATTGAAAGTTTGTTATCCTATTGTTTTTTTTTAATATTTTATTAGTCAATTTAAATTTTCTTCTATTTTCAGGTCCCACAAAATCTACAAACGGAAAAAGATTTATTTATGTATCGTGCATATATAGCTCAAAAAAAGTATGGTGTTGTACTAGATGAAATTCGGCCGTCTGCATCTCAAGAGGAATTAGTTACCGTTCGGTTATTAGCAGATTTTCTTGCAAATGAATCTAAACGGTAATTTGTTTCTGAAATTTAAAAGAAAGAACTATACTCTCTTATTCTGTTTTAGAGATAACATTCTACGTGATCTTGATAATAAAATGGGTGGAAACGTCAAAAATTCATTTTGTTTACTTATGACTGCTTATATGTATTATCTTACTGAAGTAATTGATAATTGATTTACGAGGAAATCTGCTCAGATATCCGCTTCCAATCTCAATGATTCGTTTTCCTATAGATGCTACATAGTATTCTAATAAAGAACCTAAAAGAATTTGGATTTCTGTTGAGATTTGGCCAAGCTATCGAATTTTTTATGTCTATTTTTTTTAGAGACCCTTGGTTCTCACAAAACTCATATTTTTGAATTTTGCTGTAAAGCTTTATGCATATATAGAACTCAATTAGACTATCTTCCTGTAAAAAATTCAAAAATTTTAAACAGAGTCTCTTCCAAATACGAGACTCAAAATACAGACCGTTTTCTATGGATAATACATACAATATGCATTTTTTGAAAGCTTCAAATTTATTCAAAACTTCTAAATTTTCTCAAGAAAGTTAGTTTAATTGAGTTCTCTATATGCACACAGTTTCAGATTAAATTCGAAAGTACGAGTTTTCCAAAACCTGAAACAAAAAAATAAACATATTAAATACTCAATAGTTTACTCAAATCTCAATAGGAACCCAGATCATTTTATGGTTCTTATTAGAATACTATGTAGTATCTATAGATAAAAAGTCATTGAAATCCGAAGGAACCAGCTGATGAGGTTACCTCATTAGACTTTTATTTCTTACTTGTTATTTATTTAGAACTATGAAACTACTCTCAAGGTTTTACATAATGCTGATTCATTAGAATGGTAAATTACAATTAAATAGTTTAATAAATATTGTTTTTGTTTTATAATTTTAGTTGTGCATTAACAATTCAAGCTTTATTAAAAATGGATCGACTTGATTTAGCTAAGTATGTTGATTAATTATTTTAACAGCTTTTTAATACCAATCGTTCAAATTATTTTATCTACGAACGTTTTTTCTTCAAACTACTTTATTCATTTACTTGAATGTAAAATTGCTGTTTTAGAAAAGAATTAAAACGAATGACAGATATGGATGAAGATTCTGTTTTAACTCAATTATCAACAGCTTGGGTAAACATTGCTATAGTATGTTATGAATTTTACTTTGTTTTTCTTCTTGTTAGTTAATTATTTGTTCATATAATTCTTTAGGGTTCAGAAAAATTACAAGAAGCTTATTACATATTTCAAGAGTTATCTGATAAACATACAGTTACACCACTTCTTTTAAATGGACAAGCTGTTTGTCATATAGCACAAGGAAAATATGACGATGCTCAAACTTCACTTCAAGAAGCACTCGATCGAGTAGAGTTTTTCTTTTCTTTTTTTTTGTTCAAATATTTCATATTGCAATTTTTTGTAGGATAGCAATGATCCTCAAACATTAATTAATTTAATTGTTCTTTCGCAATTAACAGCTAAACCAACTGAAGTGTCAAATCGTTATATATCTCAAATGAAAGACGCACATGCAAATCATCCATTTGTTCGAGATTTAGCTAATAAAGTATTGCTTGAAAATTTAAATAAAATAAGATATTATGTGCTGTTGTTTTAGGCTAATGAACTTGATCGTCTTGTTCGTAATTATCAACCATCTGTATCGTCTTAAATAACAAAAAAAAATTATTAAGATCAAATAATAAAAAGACACCAGGGTGTTTGAATTCTTTATCTTATATCTTATTTGAAGCTGTTTTCTTTTCTTTTTTCTTTTTCCAAGTAAAATTCATTATTCATCTTATATGTTTTAAATGACTCGAATAAGTTTATTTCTTTGCTTTCTAAAGATTCTCTTGAATAGCAGTTTTCAAATTCAACCGAAAATCATTCAAGAATAAAAGAAAGATTTTCTTATAATAAAATTATCTGAAGCATTTTAACTGCTGCAGTTAGGAATATGTATCGTTGCTGTAAATGCTGAAAAGTGAGTCACTGGCACAGGGTAAACTGATATTGGCGTTTGCTGCAGCAATGAGACATCAACTCTATCAAAATATACCCTTATTTTAGTGTGTGCTTCAGCGAACACGGGTGTATGCACTAAGTATATCAATTAGGGAAGATCGGCAAATGTGAGTATCCGTTTTCAATTCACTTTGTGCTAGCTTGTAGAGCTTGCTGAGCTGATCACGATGGCATAAAGCATTCTTCCGTGAAGACTGTCTTTGAGAAGTTAATTTGATCTCAATATCAGAAAAATGACTGTAAGCTATTATTTCGGAGATTTTTATTTTTGTCTAAGTATAAACATGCGAGAAAACAGCTAAATAGAATATCGACTGTTGAAAAAACACGATATCTGACAAGACCTAAAATTATTAAATCTTCAAAGAAGTATTCATAGAATCTTCATCAATTTTGAAAACAAAATTTATTTTATAGATCTGCAATATTTATAGTTTTCGAAGTATTCGAAGTATAGATATAGTTAGGATTTCTATTTTTGTCAATTAATTGGATGTATACAGTTAATTAAGGTGTATCCAATGTTCAGGTTTTCAATCAATATTGAGATCGGCCAAACTTCTCAACGACAGTCTATGAAGAAGAACACTTTATGTCTTGGTGATCATCTCATTGAGCTCTACATACTTGCATAGAATCGGTTGACAACGGAGACTCGCACTTGAGTGCCTTATCTCGGAAGTCAGCAAACTGAAACCCTCACATCCTTTTTCTGCAGTAGATGTTTTCTAATATATTGCATTCACTTGCTAAATATAATTGTATGCCTTTCTATAGACTAGATTTATAATCTTATTCATATTTCAAAATATCAAGTGAAACTTCTTTTAATATTACATATTTATCACGAATTGTGTTTATTAATTCAACAATAAGTCATTATGTAATGGCATTATTAAAAGATCGTATTTAAAATTACATACATTTTCCTTGTAACATATACATATGCTTAATCATTTGTATTTTTATACGATTATTTAGATCAAATCATAATAAAGTATCGTTATATTAGACATTTTGTCGACTTTATAGATGTTATTAGGCGCTTATGAAAATAAACTTACGAAGGAATCTCTACAGGTGTCAAATCATTTTTCAATTGAGGCAAACTTTATTTGATGAGTATTAGTGAGTAATATAAAAGTTTAAAATGGTTTGATTTTTGAAGCCTTTGTTCTTGAGATATCAAAATTTACTAGATCTTTCAACAAAAAGCTTTGGCCTCTCTCAGGTCAAGTGCAAGATCGAGTTTTGACTTCAAACTTTTCACGAAAAAGGTTCTCAATGAGACAAGTTCACTGTGTAAGTTATAACTTGTTTAGCGTCTCCTATTGTGAAATACGGAATAGATTTTCCCATTTTTCACTAGTACTCATCAGATGAACATCATCTCGGTCGAAAAACGACTTGACACCAGAATACATTCCCTCGTTAGAGTAAAGAAACATTTGAAATACAAAAATTCATTTTATTTTATGGTAAATAATCGAAACAAATCCCACATTAATGAAATTATTGATATAAGTTTGACTATTTTGTTATTGAAATCCTTTTTCTAAAATATTTCGATTATTAAATGAACAACACGACGATATTACATTAAATAGAGTCTGAGTCTAGTCTATAACAAATAGTTAGAACGATAACTTTTCTGAACGTTTGACTTTTTTGTTTGTTTGTTTGTTTTTTCTAATGATTAATTTACTCATGTCTTAAACAAACAAATAATCTAATTATCTTTTTATTTGTAGATCAATGGTTATCACAGCAATAGGTTTCGAAGGTAGTGCTAATAAAATTGGTATTGGCATTATTCGTGATGGACAAGTTCTATCAAATCCTCGTCGTACTTATATAACACCACCTGGTGAAGGTTTTCGACCAAATTTAACAGCTAAACATCATCAATCAGTTATATTAGATTTACTTGATATAGCATTAAAAGAAGCTAATATTAAATCACTTGCTGATATTGATGTTTTTTGTTTTACAAAAGGTCCTGGTATGGGTGGACCATTAATTGTTGTAGCAACAGTTGTTCGAACACTTGCTCAACTCTATGAAAAACCTATTGTAGGTGTTAATCATTGTATTGGACACATTGAAATGGGTCGTTTAATAACTGGTGCACAAAATCCAGTTGTACTTTATGTTAGTGGTGGTAATACACAAATAATAGCTTATTCCGAACATCGTTATCGTATATTTGGCGAAACAATTGATATAGCTGTTGGTAATTGTCTTGATCGTTTTGCTCGTTTATTAAAATTATCAAATGATCCCAGTCCAGGTCATAATATTGAACAATTAGCTAAAAAAGGTCAAAATTATATACAATTACCATATACAGTTAAAGGCATGGATGTATCATTTTCTGGTATATTAAGTCATATAAAATCAATTATTGTTGGACATAAACAAGCTCGAAAACAAGGAAATGAAAGAAAACAAAATCAATATTCAAATGAAGATCTTTGTTTTTCATTACAAGAAACATTATTTGCTATGCTTGTTGAAATAACTGAACGTGCATTAGCACATGTTGGCTCGAATCAAGTACTTATTGTTGGTGGAGTTGGATGTAATGTACGTTTACAAGAAATGATGGGTGCTATGTGTAAAGAACGACAAGCAACTGTATGTGCTATTGATGAACGTTATTGTATTGATAATGGTGCTATGATTGCACAAGCTGGTTATGAAATGTTTAATGCAGATAAAATTCGAAAGGGTATGACATTAGAAGAAACAAATTGTTCACAACGATTTCGTACCGATGCTACATTTGTTAATTGGAGAGAAGATAAATGAAAAAAAAAAGACTCTTTTTTTATGTTTATATTTTGTGATTGAATCCTATGGATTGTTTGTTCTGAAATCTTTTAAATATATATTAAATACTACATATAAAATTCATTTCAATGTGATAATTTTTTTTCTTTCTTTTGCTTTCTTTTCTTTCAGATGAATTGTTGTTGCTCAAATTGATAAAGAGAAAAGGTATATGATGGAATTCATCTGGTATTTTTTGACCAATGCAGAAATATATACAAATGTTAATTGCCTATCGAAATGATATTTAGCTCATAAAGTAGGACTTGAGAACAGTAGAAAAAGCTTGAACGGATTTTTTCTCATAGACCGTCCCCTTATGAAGTTATGACCGTTTCATCGAATTTTCGACTTACGACAAGGTATTCCTGGAAAAATCAGAAACAATGAGTTTTCATCTCAACATGTTGGATGCTGAACAAAAGTTGAATTTATGACATTTTTGTGGAATACGATTGTTTTGATAAATATTCTATATGTCAAGAAAAAATCACCCGTTTTGACTGAAACTTTCAGAATATATTCAAGATGAGGATATCTATTTTTCTGTGGACATTTTGCCACAAACCAAGAGTTCTATTTATGAACAAAATATCACTTCGATCGACGATTAACGATTAGAAATGTTACCTTGTTAGTAGTCATTTTTATTGTGCGAAAATTAACCAAGGACTTGTATAACAATATTTATCTTTTGACTATTCCATTTCAGACTAGTAGATGTATCAGACAATGTGAAAATATAGTCAGATAGATAGAAGAAGCGACACATCTAATTCTTCTGATTCCTTTTATTCTGAACACATCAAGATAAGAATTCAAACGTATGATTATGTGATAGAAGGTAATAAATAATCACATGTCTCAAGTAGTGAAGAGAATGAGATGGGTTAGCTCGTCCCACTTTCCACGCTGTGTCTGAATTCAAGCAGAGATTTTCGCATACTATTTTCTACCAGACAATCTTGTGGAGCTCTTCACTCCGCTGGCTACTGAAAATCATTGAGACCCATGTACATAGCTTTATACTGTAGAAGTTGTTTGAAGAAATTTGTAATATAGCTTAAATGAAAGAAAATATTGATGTTCATGATAAGCTTTGAAAACGAACAATTATCCTTCGTCTATTATTTTTTCGCAGAAACTACCCAAACTGATGCCTGCTGTCTGAGTTCATATTTGACATACAAGTGTGCCTCGGTAAGACTAGCAAAATTCTGAAAATTTTCGTTCACATGGCTCCTTGGAGTCAAGTTATGATTGTTTTACTGAATTTTCGAGTCAGCTTTAAATGCATACCGAAAAATTAACAAGCAGAAGTTTTACCTGAAACTCTGTTTATATTTTGTTGTCGAAATATTGAATTTTCAAGTAAATTCGATTTTTTTATCATGGCTGTAGCGAGTGGATATTTTTTAGAAATTTTATATCTCAACAAAAGAAAATTCTTCTCGTTCGAAATTTTAAAAATTTTCTACTCGTCATTAGACCTCTCTGTAGGCGAATTTCAGGTCGAAATTCTGTTTTCTTTATTTTATTTTTCGGCATGCATCTAAACAGTGGAGCGATCCTAACTGGACTTCAAAGATCCTTAGGAACAGATTTTGTTAGGATTTTTCTAGTCTTACCGAAATCTTCTTATGAGTTCAGAAAAGCAGGTATCAGCTCGGATGATTCTCTTGTGAGCAAAAGATTAGTACACATCATACTTTATTAATACATTTTCTGTAAAATCACCATTCACACTTTTTTGTTGAAAGTATGTCAATCACTAAGAAATCTAGAAAACTAATCAGGAGATTAACTCTTTGTTTAAATCATACCAAAGTATTGAGCTTTAAAGTATTCCCTCCCAGACATGCACCAAATCCAAACGGTTTAGGCTAGAGCTTGACTTTGATGCGTGTCTATTCTTCACCAAACTGTACATATATCACTCATATGAACCAGACGAATATATTCAATTGTTTATTATCCATTAGCATGAGATGTAGAGTTAAATTCAGTGATCATGAAATAATAAACAATTTTTTCTTTGATTTCATTAGTTAATTACACAATTAAACAGTTTATATTGAAAAGATGCTTAAAAGAAGGAGACTCTTTTATTGGCATTTTGCCAATATAGCAAACACAAGTCATGGTAAAATAAAATAAAATACATTAAATGAAGTAGTACAAATTATGATCAAATAGATTTAAAATAATTTCATTATCAATTCTTTTTCTTTGAATATAAATATCGAATATTCCGACATTTCAGTATATTCTCTTAAAAATTGAATATATTTACAAGTATTATTTTCATTCTTAACTTCTTTTTTTTTGGAGAACTATCATTACAATAAAACTAAATTTATCATTTGTTTTATTATTTTAATTCTTAGACATATATATATAAAACCAAAATGTCTACAGCAGAACTTCGATATGCAAATCAATTTGAAATAATTCGTAGTGAAGAAAAAGATCGTTATATGATAAGTCAATTATCACAACAATTAGATGAACTTTATACAAAATTATTTGGTCTAAATAATTTTCATATTTATCAATCATATACACATCGTTTAAGTGAATTTTTATATTATTTAACAACAACATTATCAAATCGACAAACAATTGGAGAAGAATATGTTTGTTTAATACAATATGATCCTATTAAAAAACGAATACCATCAACAATTCGTCGTTTATTTATGATTTTTTTTCGCATATTTGGTGATTTAGTATCAAAATATATTCTTACATCATTGATTATTCGTCCAATAGCTGAAGAGTTTTTTCATCCGAAATTATCATTAGAAACAATTGAACTTATTTCTCGTTTTTTAATGACATTTATTGAGCGAGCACATAAAATATTTTTTTATTTAACGGGTTATTATTATAATATAAGTAAAATTCTAACACGTATTCGATATCTTATTTATACTCGTTCGACAGCTGATAGTATATTAATACAAACAAAATTTAATCATACAATGAAATTACTTAGTTTATGTCTTTGTATTCAACATATTATTGAATCTTATACATTATTAAAACAAATTGCTTTATCTATAAATCAACATCGTCATCAATTAAATTTGATAGCTGAAGAAGAAAAACAAAAACAGACTAAAATTATATCTGAAGATATAACATCGTCAACAGATTATGTTCGATGTCCATTATGTTATGAATTGGCTATCTCAAATGTTGCACTTGTACCTGAATGTGGTCACGTTTTTTGTTGGCAATGTATTCATACATGGGTTGCTGAAAATCAAACATGTCCATTATGCAAAACAACTACTATGCAATCCCGTATTGTTCATTTGATTAATTATTGATCTTTGTTATTACTGTTATTGTAATTTTTTTTTAATTTTTAAAAGAAATTGATTAAATTATAATTTCGTTTTTATTCTAAGAAAAGAAAAAACTATAAAAAAAAGAATTGATTTTAATTAATGAAAAACAATATTTAGTCGAGTAGATCTCAATATAAATTCAGTTACAAAAATGACTGTTTTGTATTTGGCACGTAATGAATGATTGTTAGTGTTAAATATCCATCATAGGTTACATTCTTCCTGTCTTTGTCATTTCAGTTCTAAGAACTTTAATGAATATAATGAAAATGATTTTTCTTCGGAACGATGATGTGATCAAAAAAATAGTAATCTAGAAATTGAATATTTATTGATAATGAATGGAAAACTCTCGTCTACTATGTCTGTAGAATTCATCATTTAGTTACTTTAAAAACCCATGGCAATTGTAAAGTATTGAAAAGAACATGTAACAGTCAGTATGCTTTTAATATTTATTTTAAATTGAATTGAATTATCACCATCATTTGATTCGAATTTTCGATATGAACCCAATTAGAACCCGAATGATTTTTCAGTTTGAATATTTCTCACTTGCGAATAGCCTATCAGCCAGCTATCCCAATCATAGAAATCAAGATACAATAAATATAATGTAGGCCGAGTATCCAAAAAAAATGAATTACTTGTAATTTTAGACTTTTAATAATTATTATATGTTTTTAAAACAAATTGTTCATTTTAGTAAAAAATCTATTCGTTTATATCATCGATATCAAACAATGTCAACATTTACATCACGTACAAATATTGTTACAGGAAATAAGGAATGGATGTTTATTGATAATGATAATTTTGATTATCAACAAGAATTAGCTCGTTCAGCATTTGCTGATATGCTTCATGATCATGAACGTAATGTACAATATGAAAAAGCAATTATTAAAACTCTACAAAATCTTGATAAATCGGTGAAAAAAATTCATATACTTGATATTGGTACAGGTACTGGTCTTCTTTCTATGATGGCAGCAAGAGCATTAAATCAAATAAACAATACATCTTGTTTTTCACGCATAACTGCATGTGAAGTTTTTCAACCAATGGCTAAAATTGCTAAAAAATGTATTGAAAAAAATGGTCTATCCGATCGTATACATGTTATTGATAAACGTTCAACTGAACTTGATTTAGAAAATGATTTACAAAGTGATAGAATTAATGTCATTATTGCTGAAGTATTTGATACAGAATTAATTGGTGAAGGAGCATTACGAACATTTTCTGAAGCATGCAAACATTTAACTATAGATAATGAAAATCTTCATACTATACCTGCACGTGCTACGATTTATATTCAATTAGTTGAATCATCATTACTTCAAGAATTTCATACATTAAAAACTATTTCTCAACAAAATCAAAGAATAGATATACCAAATGATTGTCGACATTTAGCTGGAAATACAATTTTTGATTTAAACTTAAATGAATTAAAAGATTCTATTCGACCATTAACACAACCAATATCAGTATTTAATTTTAATTTTAAAAATATTAATGACAAAAATAATTTTACTGATGAAAAAATCCTTGAAAATATTCAATGTGATTATGATGGACGAATTGATGCTTTTATTATGTGGTGGAATCTTGATATGGATGAACAAGGTGAAATTCAATTAGGTACAATACCTGTATGGTGTTATGATGATCAAGAAAAAGTTAAAAATGTTCAATGGAGAGAACATTGGATACATGGAATTTATTATCCACAAGAACCAAAAATTGTTAAAGCAAAAGAACAGGTATCATCAATAAAGATTAGAAAGCGAACTTTAAGCGTTCATAAAGAGAGTGTTAGATTTAATCTTCTTGAACTTCAATGTCCATTGTTGTGAAGCCAGAAAAATAGATATAAAATGAAGGACAACACACTGAGGACCTTACTTTGAAGGTAATGAAAATGCGCAATCTAAGCCATATTTCTATTTCGCCTTGTTTTTGTCACGGTTGGATGGGACTTGTTGAATCACCTATAAAAATCTAGGTATTGATGTATTCAGACAATGCTATCATAATGAAATCCTTCAAAATTAGATTAAAAAAGAATCAGAAAAGCCTATAAAAATTGATATACATCAAAAGTGTCAAGTCTCGATAACAGAGATAGGACAAGTATAATAACAGAAAGTAAAAGTATTTGTAGTTTAACTTAGTTTTTTACAAATACATTGTTCGTTAGGCTTGTACTTTTGAGTATGCAAACAAAATCACCTTTGCATCTGTAATTGAATACGAAAAAGTACATTTTTTTTTTGCTTTGTGTATGTGTATAATAATCTTCGTCTTTATAGTTGACACTCTAATAAGTTTTTCAAAACTGTCGTGATATCATCTGATCAAAATGTAAACGTAAGTAAGAACATTTTAATGGAAATCTATTTCTTTCATATGCTGATAAATTCACTGTAGAACACTTACAAAAATTATTTATTTTAATTTTTCAAGTTTCATTCAAAATTGCGATGAATATCTATAAATGATGACATTCGTTCGACTGTCATAGATAAATATAGTTTTTAGTAGTGCTTAGAAGAATCAATGTGAATTCAGATTTTTTTCTCTACGAACCAGGACAGATTATTATTTTGTTGCATTTTTTAGTCATAGATAGAATTTCTTAAAAATTGATTGGAAAGGTTTTAATACCGAATGTTGATGAAAGATTTCTTGCATATATATTAGATTCCTCCTGAAAGTTGTGATGAATCATGTAAAAAAATTTAATACGTTCAGAATAAATATCTAGTTTAGTGAAAACTTATGGAGTCATCTAAAAGTCATCCGATCTATTTAATGACTAATTATTTCTAAATTGAACATCTTTCATTTCTCATACAATATGTCGGAAATATAAGAAATGCTTTATAGGAAACATTCTTAGGTTTTCAAAAGTGAACATATCAGAATCAGCATAAAAAAATACATTGAATAGTAAAATCAATACTCAAAACTAGTTTTCGACAAATTTAGATACTCACACATCGACAATATTATTTTAGAATACTCTGACCTGTACTGCCCTGCAGGTCAAATTTTGACGAAAATTAGTTTAGACTATTGATTATACTGTTCGATGTAAACTTTTGCGTTGATTCTGAATATGATATTCGTTTGCTTTTGAAACTGAAGTTTTAATGATCAAAATCTTAGAATACCAATCTGTACTTACAGTGTTTCACTGTCATACGAAAAAGCAAATTTTCTTACCAATCAGAAAATATTTTTCAAAAAACATACATCATTTTTCACTCACTATATGACAATTAAAATCATCAATTTTTATAGACTTTACTATTTTTAAACTTAACTTTCCAAATTTTCACAAAAAAAAGATGTCAAAAACAGAATGTTTATAGGTAATCCAACGAATTCTATCCAACCGTAACAAACAAGTAAATTTCGCATAGCCAGCACGTGATTTAGTTCGACAAACAAAATATTTTTGAGAATATAATTTTTCTTTCATATTTGTAAATAATCATCGAAATCGATGACTTTGATTAGTCACTGATAATGAATTTTCATAGTTTTACTTAAGTTCATTGTGCTCAAGTCGAACATCATCTCTTTGATGAAATGATCGTGAGCTTTTGAGTTTAACTTACCACAGATTTATTATCTATTAACGCATAGCAGGCGACTGGATTCTTCAGGAAATAGAACTTAAATGCAAAGATAAATAAAAGTTAGTTTCATATCAAATAAAAGTCCATCGAAAGTAAGCCTTAGAAGTATCAAGAATTATTCATGCAATGAAATCACAAAAAGTTTCATAAGTTTAGCAGCATAATTGGATATCTCCATGGAGAGTCACCCAAAAGAATTTTACTTTGAAAATTAAATAGTACTGCTAACGTCAAAATAGTGGAAAACATCAAATTGATCTATCACTGAAGCTATGACATTTTTTAGTATTTTAACTCAGGACGATAGAAAAAAATCTTGACAAGAGAAAGTCTCCGACAATCATCTATAGCATTAATAAAAAATATTTATTAAGTAAAGAAAAAAAGAATAGGATCATTCAAACATATACTTAGACAAAATGTTACTCAATAGAAGATGATGGGTGTGAGTATGAGTCTACTTTCAATCTCATATTCATACCTTCGGTTTATTTCCACTCCGGTTTCCATAATAGATATTTTTCTATTAATTCTTCGATTCGAGCAACATAATTTATTATTCGAATCTAATTTTTTTAATTAAAATGATCAATGCAGATAACTTAACAAAGTCTGATAGGCGAACAAAATTTCTGAGAATCTTTTTGTTTTATGACTGACTACTCACTATATACTATCGTATGACCCATCAGTGGGTTACATTGTCGCGAATGTATTTAATAAACTTTCTTTTTTTTTTCTTTACATATTAGGTATCTCTATATTGTTTTCATGATGAATATAGTTTTTATTTTGATGTTGGTACATCTCAATTTCCTCCTCGTTCATTTACACCAGCTATTCTTAGTCGTTCAGCTATGGCTGCATTCAATAGTGACAAACGTCGTAATAAATATATTGAAGTTTTAGAAAAATCTTTTTCTAATTCATCTATAAACTGTTGTTTATATTTTGGTGATGGTCTTCTACTTCCATTACTCGTACTTGATATGTATCCAAATATAGAATTAATTATATTACAATCATCAAATATTCATATAAATCGTTGTTTAGAAGCAATACTTTTAAATTCATCAACAAAATTAAATTATCGAATTATTTCATCATTAGATAAAGATAAAATAGATTTTCAAACAATTGATATGATTTTATCTGAACCATTTTTTACAACATCAATATTACCATGGGATAATCTTCATTATTATTATCTTCTACAAAAATATCGTTCATATTTTCATTCAAATATAAAAATATGTCCACGAAAATCACGTTTACGTTGTATAGCATTAGAATTTAATAATTTACATAAAATACGTTCACCAGTTAAACAATGTTGTCAATTTGATTTAACACCATTCGATGAACAAATTATGGAAGCATCATTAAATGTTGATGAAACAATTGAACCTCAATCATTATTTGAATATTCATCAAAAAAGCCGACACTTTCAAAAATAATTGATCTTATGGAAATTAATTTTGAAAAAAATTATAATGATCAAATTGAAAAGAAAACTTTAGAAATTTCATTTATTGAAAATGGTATTTGTAATGGTATTGCATTTTGGATTGATTATGAATTAAATGACAATATATGGTTAACGACTGGTATTGAAAATGAAAATGATTCTTGGGTAAATTATTCAAAACAAGGTGTTCATCTTTTGCCTAAACCAATTCATGTAAAATCAGGAATGAAATTACAAATTAGTGCAGGTTTTGATTTTAAACAAGGACAATTTCTATTTGATATTATTGATTAAAAACAAAAAACATAAAGATGCAAAAAAAAATGCGAAATTTGAACAAGTTTTTTTTTCGGTTTTTTTCTAAAATGTGGCTTTACAAGCTAAGTAAGAATATGTATTTTATTTAGATGTGTTGATAGTCTTGAATGGTTCATTTCTTATAGAAGTACGTTTGTTCATATTGAATATATTGACACTTTTTTTTATCATAAAAATAATTTTCCACTTCATTCGGATTTTAAAATTGATATATTCAGATTTGCCATGAAAAATTGAGTCCGTGAGACTAATTTTAATATTAGTCACACCGACTCAATTTTTCATGCCGAATCTAAGCATATTGGTTTTAATATTTCCATGAAATGGAAATTTTTTTTTTTTTTACAATCAAAAAAGTGTATCAGTTGTTGAATCTGAAAACAAAAGACTCTTAGAAAAAATGAACCAGTGTGAGCTATCAACCAAACTTATTAAAATACATATTCTTACTAAGCTTGTTGAGCTCTATTTAACCATATTTCAAAAAAAAATCGAAAAAAAAAATTGTATTTTTTTTTGCACCTCACAGATATTCAAATATCATTGTTTTTCCCGAATAAAATAAATTTTTGTAGTTATTTACAAAAAAAAAATGTTTTCTTTCCTTTCAATTTGTTAAACAAATTGGACTTATGATCTCTCAAATAGAGAAGTCTATCTAACATCTGCATATTGTCTCGTGTCAATTGAACACATATTTCAATGATTTGTTTATATTTTTACTAATATAGAAGAAATCTCTATCATTAGATAGCAAGCACAATCTTCCAATTAACCTAAAAAATAAAGTATGACCATTTCTTGATTGAAAATATATTTCCTGTAAGAAATTTTATTTATATTAATATAAAATCTAAAGTCTTTTTGTTTCTAACATACGGAAAACTTAATATGAAGAATTTCAATTTGAAAAAAAATTGCTTTTGATTAAGAGTCTTTAATTGAACGTTAATATAGACATATATAACACCTTTTTTTTTCTTCTTTTCTTTTCTATGACAAAGCAGTCATTGATATGTATTAGATGACACATTATGTGTTGCATACATCTATCCGTAGTCTAGAACATCAATATTTTTAACATCAATTTTCTTGATCACGTTATTACTAAGGTAAAGGCTCGTATCCCTCCTCCTGTTGCCTTCTGCTGTTTCTCCCAATGTCTTACATTGATGCGATCGTCAATCATCACTCTATTCGTCAGTTCTTCTTTTTCGCATCTAGCAGCACATATATTCATGCACATACATCTATTCACTCTCATACTTTCACATACACATACACTCACATCTACCTGAGCCGAGAATACGGACAAACAAAAGAGAAAAGTTGACGCCGTATGCACGCTTTCAGTTAGTCTATCGACCATTGCTTCGGGAGGCATCTGACAGGATGATAATAGTCGTTTGTTTGTTCGTTCGTTACTTATACTCTCTCTCTCTCTCTCGTCCATCCGATTCACATTCATTCGTTCGGTCGTCCATATAGCACAACGAACGGACGAAACACATGCATTGCATTTTAGTATAAATGTAAGCGAGTACATGCTTGTGCTTATAGTCTAGCGAACGAAAAGGCATGTTCTCTTGCTTTACGGCATACCTCCTACTATGATGGTGTAGTAGTTTTTGTGCTAGCAGTAGCAATCTATAAGATGAGCGAACGAACGAAAGGAGAATAGAAAAGGGCGAGAGAGAACGCATTCAGTCAGCAACTAAGAGTAGCAATCATGACCTTTACGTCTTCGAAGAATAACAAGTGTATATTTTCACATACAAACATAGATTCATACAAAGTAGGCTAGTACATCGTTGCAATCTAAATGAATAGATTTAATTGTGATCTATCTTAAATAAATAATAGTATAGTATTTATTTATTTTTTTCGATAACTTTTTTTCTTCATAAATGCCAAAAAAACCAAACAGATAAATAGAAAATTTCATTCAAACATATCAGTAAATACTAAGAATTGAGCAGCGAGAAAAAAAGAGAAAAGTATTTTTTTTTCATCGCTTCGTAGCTATAATTAATATGTTATCCACGATGACGAAAACATAGAAATCGAAAGAAAATTAGAAAGAAAAACGAGAGAACGGTCAAAGTAGAAAAGTGGCACGATGTGATAGTAGTTATTTTTATTTGTTTTTGTTCGTTGTATTGTCACCATTCGTTCTTTAATGTATATATACATATGTATGTTCAGTTAGACATACTTGATTGGTTTATTAGAAAGAGGGACAGTACATAAAACAACTATAGTAATATTCTTCTGTTTTCTATTCGTATGTGTTACTTGTCTTCTATTTCTTTCTGGACTTTTTTTTTTTCAATATTATCGTGGCAAACGGCATCTGTCTTTCTAATCTCTCAGTCTTGAATATGTCATCTTTGACAGACGTTATGTTTCGGAAATGCAAAAGAAACCACACCGACTAGCCAAGGCCAATGGTTAGATTTTTTTATAATTTTCTAATCGAATATAAGCTATAGCATGACTAGTATCATAGATTTTCATCATCATCATCATGTAATGTTCGACGTGTGAATACTTCTCTTTGCTCCAGCGACGCCTATAGCTGATTCGCACATATGTCTATGCTTACGCACATGTGTATAGTGTTCCTTAAATGCAAGAAAGCAGAACAGGCAAGAAATCAACGACTTTACTTTCCGCCGAAGCAAACTGCAATTTCTGTCGGACGGGGGGTGCAAAAACGCGTTGCGAGCGAACCTTGGTAGACACTAAATATACTCGTTTTGTATTACATACGGTGAAGCAAAAAAATAAGAAGACCTGACAAATTGCTAAGGTATGTGTTCTGTTACTTATTTGAAATGAAGAAAAATATATTTATGAATATATATATATGTGGGGAGACATACAAACACATTTGTTACTTATCGTCCTTTGAAAAAGCTATCTATTAAATAAAAAAAAAAAAGCCTACACATATATCGGAAGAGAATAAAATAAACCAGTTTTATTGATTTGAAAATAAACGCTCTTATACTTTACTTTGCTGTTTTTTTTTCTTCTATAGTTCTATATAGAGAAGAGTGATTCCAACAATATAGACTCTTCTGCTGCTGCATTCGCCTTGTCGTTTAGTCTGCCTGCACCAGCTCGACACACATATATACACATGCGTTTATTCTTTTTTTTCCTTCTTCGACCAGGCAGACAGCAGAAGCATACACGCGGCACATACACATATACATAAGCACAATCATCATATCGGAAAAGAGAGAGAGAGAGAGAGGAAGAAGGCAACCGCGTCGACGGTCAACTCTATTTCGCTGTTGTCACTTCACTATATCGTACCTTGTATATTTTAGATTAGATAGACAACTATATACGTTTCGACAATATGATGATGGACTCGACCGTCGATGCGGACGGTACGGCGTTCATTTGTCCTGAATGCAGCTTCAATGGAAAGAGCTTGCCAGAATTAATTAGCCATTTGAATGAAGCACACAGTGAAGGTTTGTTCATTATTAATTTATTAAATAATAATTATCGTTGTTTTTTCTCTGGTCAAATATAGAAACTGCTAGTAAAAGTGAAGCACCACCAAAAAATGCTTCATCGTTACTACAACCTGAAAAACAACGATCCCGACGTAAGCCAGCTTTTAGTCATCAGGTAATTTGTTTTTCTTTTATTTCAACTTTTTTGTCTAAAAAAAAGACTATAGATTGTTTCTCAAGTGCCTCGACAATTGCCAACATTATTCAACCAACAGATGCCATTCAATGTTGAATCAGGTTTTCTTCTTTTTTTTCTTATTAACTCATTAGTATGATGTACTTTTTTTTTCTCGCTCCTTTAATTAGATTCTAATCAATTTTTCAATCGTATTTCTACATCAGATAAAAATCCAACAAGATTTATTTCAACTATAATAGATGATTCATCCATACCTGTCATCAGTGATGAAAATACAAACATTAATGTCATTTCAAAAGATCCATCAAATTTAATTAATATTTCTAAACGAAATCCAAATGTACTTCATTCTATTCTAAGTCAACAACGACCAATAGCACCTAAAAATGGATCACCAACAGCAACAAAAGGTAAAGAAAAAATAACAAAAAAAAAAAAAGAATTAAATTTTTTATTGAAACAATCTGAAAGAAAAAGAAAACTCATTACTTTTTTTTTCTATAGTCACACCCATCTCTTCACCATCATTATTACCTATAATAAATTCTTCACCAAATACAGATAATTCATTTTATTCACCAACAAATCAATCAATGCAACCATATAAAAAAAATTTTCAATGTAAAATGTGTCGTTTAACTTATAAAGTAATTTTCAATGAGTAGAAATTCTTTTATTATTTTTTTAATTGAAAATTTTCTATAGAATTTTCATGATTGTACAGCACATATACGTAAAAAACATGAAATAAGTCATTCACAAGCTGGCCGTTTTGTTGATAAACTTGATGCTGATGTACCATTACCACCATCAGCAACAGGAAATTATAAATTTCGTGTTAAAGTTAAATCATTACCACCACAACAAACAAATTCAGCGTCAGTAATAAGACGTACATCATTAACACCAGTAATAAATGATGAATCAACAAAAATTTTACAATGTAAATATTGTTTATTTACAAGTCATTGGTCAAAAGAAATCATAAAACATCAACGTACAATACATCCTAATTATCCACCACATATTTTACAAAAAGATTATTTACATCAAGATAATAAAATTCATCAACATGATGATGATGATGATGATGATAATGATAATGATGGTATATCAGCACTTTTAATTGATCCAGTACGAGCTTTTGGTGAAGTTATTGATAGTATTGATAATACGAATGGAAATGATTATGATGATATGGAAAGTCAAGATGAACATTCAATGATCGAACATGATATTGATGATGATGAAGAAGATGCGTAAGAATTTAATTTGAATTTATTTTATTTTATTTGTTTTCTTTTTTTTTTTTTTTTGAAGTCTTTGGAAATATCAACAAGAAATAAATGATTTATCAGAATCAGATATGACAGCAACAGTTAATAATGATAACAATCATTCAAATCATTTATTTATTCAACGATTTAAAAAATTTCGTTGTCCACATTGTGAACATTCGTAAGTTAATTATTATTTTGATATAATTTTTAGTTTTTTTAATTTTTATTTCTAGATCACCAACATTAACAAAACTTAAACTTCATGTTGCAACACATATTAATATCAAACCATTTATGTGTTCAATATGTGGTTGGCGAGCAAATCTTCGTTGGTATATTCAGGTATTTCAGAAATATTTTCTATTTTATCTGCTGACTCATGAGATGAGAGTTGACAGGTTCGTTTTCTGATCTCTCATTGATTTCAGACTTTTGTAGTTAAATCGAGCCACGATTAGTCTCTGATTGTATTCTACGGATCAAAATTTGCTATAAGTGACATCACGATTTTTGAAACCTGGCGCACTTTCTCTGGAATTCGAGCAAATTTTATTTGTTGCATGTTGATCGCAGTATTTTTACATATATCAATTAGAGCATGATGATTATGAATATGATATTTAAGATGGATAGGATTGTATTCACTGCCGGAGACAATGGACTCATTATGGTCACCCAAAGAGTTCCCTGACTGGACTTCGCTAGCTTTGGACTTAAACTTAAAGTGAATTATGCCAAAAACACTCAACTATTTCTTACTAAAAATTATGAGTTCTATTCGAGTTTCAGCGAAGAAAAACTAACTGAAATCGAAATTAAGTGACAAACTGGCGATTCATGGTTAAAATGTGTGCGTCAGGATCTATGCTTGATTGTATTCATCTTGTTTCCTTGTGAAGTTGATGCCACAGCAGCATGGCATAATACGAAATTGGGTAATTTTTTGAACTTTTTCCAATGGTATTTTGAAAAAAGGTGTTCATCAGAGTTTTCTAGAGATTCCGAGAAAAACCACACAGTTTTCTCTAAAACCGATAGCACCGTCATATGTCGCATGACTAAAAACCTATGTATCCAAGTGATTGAAGCAAAATATGGTTGCTATGAGGCATTACAAAACAGGCTTCATACTACATGGAAAACATAATAATGCGATACGAAACCTAAGAAATGTTTCGTACTTCGGTACGAATCTCTTAGAAACATTTTCTCAGTGCATAATAAATTTTTCCAAAGGTTTCGTACTATTGTACGAAATCGAAAAAAAACAGGTTTCGAATTGATTTCAATTCTCGCAACACTTTTGCTTTCAGTGTAAGGCATAGGCGATACAAGCTTTAGTTCATCTGACTGTCTTAATCAGCTACAAAATGTTGAAAACTTGGACATTTACGTTTTTGGCCTTGCGAAGCACAATTTCAACTCATGGAATATGATCAGAATTTAATCTCCTCATACTTCTTTAATTACAGTTTCATGTAAAAAAGAAATATCTCCAAGTATCAAATCACTAGACGATGGTTGCTCGATGAGTACTAGTGAGCAATAGAAATGTCTAGAATAATCTGGTTTTTATGAGAATTCGTGCTCTTGAGATATCGAAATTTTACTAGATTTTTCGACGAAAAGCTGTAATCATGTAAAAAAATTGACTTTCGAATTTCAACTTCAAAATTAACATGAACAAAGTTTTTAATGAGAGTAGTCCATTGAGTGAGTGGTAATATTTCTAGTATTTCCTATCTCGAGAAATGAAATATTCGAAATTATTTCAAGTGCAAAAGCCAATTTTGTTCTTATATTTACATCTTCAGAAAGAAAATACTAGCGGCATAATCAACTAATATCATTAAAAACCTTGTTCGTGCAAAGATCGAAGTCTAAAGTCGATTTTTCACATGATCATGGGTTTTTGTTGAAAAAAAACGAGCTAGATTTCGATACCTCAAGAACGAAGCTCCAGAAAACCAAACCATTCTAGGCTTTTCTATTGCGAAGTAGTACTCATCAAATGAACATCATCTCAATCGAAAAGCAACTTGACGCCTGCAGAGATTCTCTCTTTCATCAGTTTTGTTTCGTTGATTTATATAATTCTTTGAATAAATGTAAATGCAAGACAAATCTTTTACTTCAATCATAGTAAAAGTATCTGTTCATATCTGAACGAAACAAGACACGAAAATATAAAGTCAATATTTTTAAAAAGAATTTCTATTCAAAAATCTTCCTACATATTCCTACGAGTAATCTACCATATTCATATTGTTTTCTTCATATGACATAAAATTCATATTGAAATTTTTATTAGAAAATTCAAATAAACGAAAACAAAAAGTCAAAATAAGGTTTATACAAAAAATATTTCACTTGTTTTTTTTTTAATATTTAATAGTGTCATGCTAAAAAACGTCATCCAAATATGAATTTTGATGTTTTACAATTATCTCATGAAGAAGCTGAACAAACAATAAATGCTTATATGAAAGAACGTGGTCTTGATACAAAATTTAATATCAATGGTCAAGATTCAAAACGTAATTATCAATGTTCATTATGTCAATTTCGTTCCAATCATCCAAAATTTATTGAACAACATATTCATATAAATCATCCAAATAAACCATATACAAAAATGATTATTAATAAAAAAATACCGCAACAACAAATAAATAAAACAAATTCATTTTTACAAACAAATGGTATTAATCAAATAAAACAAAATCATACAAATGAACATGATGATCAAATTTATTCAAAATTTATGATAAAACCACCAACAAAAATAAATTATCAAAAATCAAATGGTGATTATCATGATGAACAAAATAAATGTGAAATGAAATCACAAACACTTTATAATCGTTCAAGTTTAATACAAGCTGATGGTACAGTACTTTTACCTGATCCATCACAAATTGTTTATTCAAATTTTTCTTCACATGCAAATTATAATCCAAATCGTTTATTTTATTGTGCATTATGTTTTCGTGGTTATCGTTGGCGTTATGATGTTAAACGTCATCATAAAACAATGCATGAAACACCTGAAAATGACGTTGCTATGGGTTTATCAATGAGTCCAAAATCAATAAAACGTCGTAATAAAGAATTTAATAAAAATTTTCGTTATTTAGAATATGTACCACAATTAGATGGTCTTATATCAGCATCAATGTCAAGTGTAAATAATCATTTTATGTTAAAACAAGAAAATGGTATTGATGAAGAAAGTATGTTAGCTGGTGTAACAGACGATGATGATGATGGCATTGGTGGTAGTAGTGGTGAAGGTCAACAAAGTCAAGATAATGATCTTAAATTAAGTATTGCTGATGCCCGTAGTGTTGATGTAACAGAAGATGAAGCAGCAGCTTTATTAATGATTGAACCACATAGATCAGATAATAGTTCACTTATTGTTGATGATCATCCAGATGATTCGATAATTATATTTGAAGATGATCGACAAAATTTATTTGAACCAAAAGATAAAAGTTTATTAATGCCAAATGAAACAACAAAAATATCTGTTCGTACACCAACAGGTTTTAAACCATATCGTTGTCCATATTGTTTTTATCGTACAAATTGGCGTACAGATTCTTTACGACATATACGAGCACGACATAAAATTGAACCACATCAAGATGGTTATTATGAAATGACATCGGAAGAAGCTGAACGTACATATGAAGAATATGAACGTACATTTGGTTTTGTTGTTTCAAAAAAAGTTTTAGGACGTTTTACTGATTTTCGTCATATTGAATGGAAAGATTTACAAAAATCTATTTGGAATAAAATTAAAGATAAACAAGGTTATGAACAAATTATATATGATCGTCTTCGACCAGATGATTATTCTGAAATAACAAAAATTCATTCAGATGTTTCATTAAAACCAATCACAACACCAGTATTATATAAAACACCAATAATAAAAGCAAAACGAATGTTTACTTGTATGGAATGTGCATTTCGTTCAAATAAACTTGTTGAATTAGATAAACATATTTGTGCAAGAATTCAAAAAGTAACTTTTATTTTTTTTATTTTTTATTTAATGAAAATTTAATTTATTTATATTTCTTATTTTTCTTCTTTTTTTTTTTTAATAGTCTCAACAAGAAAAACCGCATGGAAAATGTCTTGTTTCACTTTATCAATGTACAAAATGTTCATATCGAACAATAAATAATAATTATGCACGAAAACATATTTATTTACACCGATTAAAAAATAAAAAAACTAAATATTTTTATTATTGTTCATTTTGTGGTTATAATCATTGTCAACGAAATAGAATAATTGTACATATTGCTCAACATCATTCAATGAAAAATACATTAACAACAACCATTCCTTGTCTAGTATGTACAAATACTCGGAGTTGCTTGTTTTCTTTTTTTTTGTAGGGAAAGACAATTCTAAGTATAGTTCAAAGTTGGGATGCAACAGTCACAGTGCATCGCCCACTAGCACATTATACTACCGGTGACATCAGCCCACCGTTCTCTGGTGGCCGTAGTGCACCATCCGCCAGCATACCGTACTACAGATGATAACGGTGCATTCTCCACCGATACACCTTACTACCAGTGACGCCGATCAACTGTTTATCGGTGACAGTAGTGCACTCGTATTAGGGACAATTTTGCACTGGTCTAAACGTGTATGTAAGGGCTAACAGCGAACGCATGGTAATACTATAGTGATTTTGGATTGTTTTCGGTCAAGAAGGTCATTTCAAGAAAATAACTTAGTTTTATAAAAATAGACTAGATTTATCATGAGATCACTATCTTCACTAGACATACATCAAAACCAAACTTTCAAATGATTTGGGTTGGAGTTGGAGTTTGATATAGGTCTAGTCTTCATCATTACTCAAGAAAGACATACATGTATAGGCCAGTGCATCGCTATTAGGGACGAATAGTGGACCAGTACACCAGACTATGATGGCACCGATGATCACCGTCATTTCTGCACCTCTAGTTCAAAGATTTTCTTTTTTTTTTTCTTTTTGAGTATCATGAAGAATTTGATATGTTGATTATTATCAGTGAATGCTAGTTATAAAACCGAAAATAAAGATAATTAATCATATTTTATATCTTTGAAAACAAAATTTCACTAAATCACACTTAGTTCAGTAAATAAATCGATTGATGAGAAAAATTGTGACTACTGCCGAAAGTTCTTTTTTTCGTATATCTTAAGTAATTGTTTATAGATCGTAAAAATAAAACTTATTGCTAGAAGATATCTGTCAAATAATGAACAAGTGTAATTTCAGTTCAGAGTAGGATTGTTTTCTTCTTGTTTGCGTTTTATATATGCCGAGCTTTCCTTTCACAAGATTCGACTTCAATGTTATATCACTTTAGTCAATGTCTCAGTGAATCCTGTGTCAATGACTCACTATTCAGTATATTCACCAATACTATACATGACTATTTTGTATTGTTATAATATTTGCAGAAAGAAACAAAATGTGTATAGCAAAACAATGACCACAAATCTCTTCTCTGAAATGAATTTAGAAATTCTGATCATCCGATAAACATTCTCATAAACTACATTACCAAAAAAAAAATGTGTTTCCTATCTTAGATCAATAATAAAGTCTTACGTCTGCTAACTGCCAAAGTATTATAGTTCAAAAAAAGTTTTCTGAAATCTATTGATAGCATCGGCGAGTGAATTATAAATTATATTCATAGATGTTTTCTTTTTCTGAGTTTTTACTCTTAGTGTAAATTTTAGTGGGTGAAATAACAAAAGAAACCTTTTTTTTTTTGTTAAACTCTGTTTAGTATAATTCTGATGCTGATTTTTCAATTAAACAAATTCATTTACGTCGGTCATTTATTGAACGTCAATTAAATAATGATAAAACAAATAAAACTCGAGTTTTTTATTGTACTAATTGTCCACATGTATCAACATCAATATTAGAATATAATCATCATCAATTGTGTCATAAAGAAAATCCATTAAATTTATATAAATGTAATCGTTGTTCATTTTCATCAAATTCTTTATTGTATACAGTAAGTTATTATTTTTTGTTTTATTAACTTGATTTTATATTCTATTCATAAATTAGCGTCAACATAATTTATTACATTCAAAATCAAGTCGATTATTATCGCTCTATATTGATACAAAAAATTTGAAACATCTTTGTAAATTTTATTTTATTTTTTGTTTTGAATATTGACATGTTTTATTTTTTGTTTAGCTGTTTCAACAATTTTTCAAGAAACTCTTGGTAAATATCATCGTTATCATTGTCCATTTTGTAAAAAATTTTCATCTGGTACATCATCATTAGTTGTTGATCATATTAAAGTATGTTTTATTTGATTGTTTGATTTTCTCTTTAAAGAATTTTCTTGTTTGGTTTAGAATACTCATACTAGTAACAGTAATCAATTTGATGATAGCTTAATAATCGGCTCGGACATGGTCAAAGAAATACTTGGATTGGGAGGTAAAAAATTTTGAAATATAAGAACCTAACTGGATAAGATGATTATCGTTTATTTGAAATGTTGCTTATATCATTTGTAGAGCAGCTCGTGTCGCATCGAATGATATATAGGATATTGCTTTTTTCATCAAGTTTTTATGTTCCGAGAAGTCATTTATTATAGCAATTTTGAGTGATATGATCAAATATTAGGATTGAACGTATCTTTAAACTAACCTATACCAAATTTTGTTTATAGTTATTTCAAGTGAGTTTTATCTTGTTTTCAATTGTTGTATATCTGGTAATACTTAAAATAATTTTGTACGAAAAGTGTGAGCATTTTTACTAGGCTCTGTAATTTTTGACTATTATGATGTATTAAATCCTTCAATATTGTTCCCGAAGGTGCAAGCGATCAACCGCCCAACTGTTTCAGAAATCATACGTCAAAGGTTCTGTAAGTATACCAATTGCTGTTCTCTGAACTGATGAGCGTCATAGTCAAATCGACGAATCAATGCTAAGAGAGAGCTAATTTTTCGATTCCTAAGAGCAGAAAAGTATATGATTTTTGCGATAAATACTTTTTGAGTAAAAAAGTTTCTATTTATTAATAATAATTTCATTATGGTCTATCATTAGACATATATGGATGTTTCGAAAATGTAAAAAAACATTTTTTCTTGCTGATCTTCAAGGAAGGTACTGGAATGGACTATTACAAAGATTAGTTCTTACTTCAGTTTTTTTCCTCACGAATTTAAATTCTAAGTTGCCGGTGTGATTAGAGTATGGAGCTCAATTATATTCAGTATATATTCAGTTCCTAACGAAACTCAAAAATTGTGCATATTTCTGTACTAAGGTGTCCGAGAGTAAAACCTTGTTACTATTTTTAAAACATTCATGTCTGTCAAATGATGTAGCATGATGAATTTATTGTTAATATATAGGAATTTTTTCGTTTAGATAGTATTTATCGCAAAATTCATATACTTTTCTGTCCTTAGGAATTGAAAAACTGGCTCTTTTCAGGCATTGTTTGGTCAATTTGACTATGACATGACACTCATCAATTCAGAGGATAATCGTTTGGTATACTTATAGAACTTGATGGCATACGATTTCTGAGATAACTGCATGGTTGGTCGCCTGTACTCTTGGGAATGATATCGAAAAATTTAGTACATCATAAAATTCAAAAATTGCAAGACCTAGGAAAAAATGTCAAGATTTTTTGTATGAAGAAAGTTATAGTGAGTATTATTAGACATACACAATTGAAGACGAGACAAATCTCTATTGAAGTAACTTTAAATAAAACTTGTTATAGGTTGGTTTTAAGACATACTCAATTCTAGTATTTAGTCATATCACTCACAATTATTAAAATATCCCTTAACTTGTATGTGGCTTCTTCGAACATAAAAACTTGATAAAAAAAACAATTGCCCTAAATGTCATTCGATGCATGACGAGGTTCTCTACAAAACGGTATAGGTGGCTTTTCAAATGAAGGGCGGTCATTTTATTTGACAATTCTTTTTATTTATTCGGTTATACATATATATTTTATATTTAGAAATGGTAACTGACGATCCACGAATGGATATTAGTTAATTATTCTCCAAGAGAATTTTTTCATGAAATAAAAATGTTCATTTAGGAACGAGAAAAAACAAAAATAAACTTTAATTTTTTTTCTTTTTTTGTGTTATGTCAGATGTTTTTTTTTTCTTTTTGTTTTCTTTGTTCTATTCCATTTCTCCCATTAAACTACAACAATGTATCGATCTTTGTTGATGCAATTGCTGTATTCTTCTTCCTTTTGTTGATCTTCATAGTGTGATGTTCTGTTTGTATGAACTTGATTTCCTTTCTTGTTTTCTTTTTTTTTCTTTCTGTCGTAGACGAATATTCGTCTTCTGTTGTATCGAACATCTCAATGTCATTTTCGTTTGTACACTATGTGTTTAAAAACAAAAACTAGGGGAAAACTATTCTTTCTTTAAAAATAGTATGTTACTGTAACGGTCATTTTTTTTTGTTCTATCATTTGTCTCTTCTATCTATTTTTGTTGCCTTTATCTATATGTTGAACACATACATCTTATTCTCATTCATGTATTATATTCGTTCTCCTATCCGCATCTGGCTTAAGTCATATGAAACACAGCAGAAAGGGAAAATAATATTCCAATGAGGCTAAAAAGCAGAAAATAAAGATATAGATGTATTCAGAATTATGATTTCATATCTTAGTTAGAAATGTAAATAATTAGTATTATATAAATCATCTTTTAAACTTATTTTAATTGAAAGAATTATTGAAGCCTTCTTTTTTGTAAATATTTCAAGGATATATGATTGAAAAATAAGGTTTTGTTTTTGGATGATACCAACCTATTTACAACGAATGATTCGTTGAGGACAATCATGAAAAGCAGAGTTTTTTTCTAGATTACATGTGATCAAATTAATTCCTTAAGGACGGAGTTAATTTTAAGTAAACAAACAAAATTTTCAAAACTTAAATAAAATATATTTATCCATATCGATATAAAAAAAATTTCTAAAATTATTTTGGAGTATGATAATCTTGAGGGTATTGGTGAATATAGGTCTTCTGTTCGATTGCACCCATAATCACACCCTACACCAAAAACCTGTTTGACACTTTGGAATCATCTATAAATTGAATAAAATTCGATGAAGGAAGGTTATGAAGAGAGTTCAGATATCTTTTTTTTTCTCTGAATTATTTTTTCTATCAAATAAATCCATTTTCAAAAAACTTCAAATAGATACTAGAAAATCGGTTTTGCAGGTCTTAGTTTTCCAGATGTTCTCATTCAAACAGTTTTATTGGAAGTTTTCGATCCACAAGTTCTGATAGAGAATGTTTTCAGCTATTCAAACGTTTTTCCAGATTCTTGTTAGCCATTACCATCGAGAAGACAATTCAAAAGTACCACTGCTCTAAAAATTCGTCCGTCACAGTGAATGTCCTCAAAGGGTATTATTCATTTCAGAGAGTATACAATAGAAACTGTACTTGTTCAATGAAGAATCCAATTTTGAATTATATTATTTTTGAGTTAGCAAATTTTTTCTTTTATTTAGTAACAACTATACGGAATATTAATGAGTTCTATAGATTCAATTTCTTTTAACGTACTAACACCACTTCGAATATCTTTATATAATATTTATTCGTTAAAAATATAATATCTAAATCATGTAAATAAATCTCGGCTTTTCTATATGAAAACATTTATCTGTCATTATTTGTCACATATGAAAGAAGTATGAAAATATTTAAAGTTCTTCTTTTTATATTTGATTATGATTTATTCACAATTTTTGAAGCTTCCAATTCTTATGAATATTCAAGAAAAATATTATTAGTAAAAAAAAAATAAGCATTTGTTTGATTATTCTCATCATTGATTTTTTTTATGTTTCTTAGTCGTTAAATGTTTTCTTTTCAAAAGTTCTTTTGTTGCAATAACCTGTTTTTGTTCATCCATATTTTTTTTTCGAATGATAATATATAGAAGAATCGACCAAAGATCTTCGAGTTCATTACAAAAATTAAAACTCCATGTTAAAATCTCACCAGGAATATCACCAACAACAAGAATAAGCGGACCTGTAAGCCAACCAATTTCTTGACTTATACTTGAAAGAAAAATACAAACAGGTATTGCCAAAAAATAATAGGTAGCGGGCCGTTCGAACCAACAAATTTTATTTGCATTAATATTAATAATATAACATGAAGAATTTGAATTAAAGCCAATAACAAATACAACAGCTATAATCGAAAATATAAATGAAATAATTAATAAAATATAAAGATTTTTGAATGATGGTAGTGGAAAAAGACGAACAAAATGAATATAATTGAAATAACCAATATTTGTTTTGGCACAGAACATAAACATTAAAAAGAAATAGACAAAAAACATTAAGATTGTAGCTTTAGTAAAACAGTTTTTCTTCTCGGACGGTTGTTTTTTTATGTGAACAGTTAAGCCAAGTGAAATATAGAAAATAAAGAGAAGGACAGTACTTGTAGTTGAAATTAATGGAAGTAAATTGATTGCTTTAAGTTTTATATTGGAATTTATGGCACGAGTCACAATATTATGAATGATTAAAGCTAAAAAACAGACTATAGAAATCGATTGGAATATCAAAGAAACGATATTTTCTGCTTGAGATTTAGCATCAACTATGCTTGAAGACAACCCGAGAAGATTGAATGAAGTTAAATGATCGCAACTACATTCGTGCCGAGTGAAAGCGGAATTATATTGTGGTTTAGTGCAACCTGTTTTGTTCCATGAGAGTGTATTCGAATTGTAATATACACAAACAAAATCATTGTTCGAAGTATTTATTATGTTATCATCATTTTTCTTAAAATATAATGAAATTTTTGTTTTCTCGGATTCATTATTATTGTACGATAGACTAGCTATAATTACTGATGATATAACAATTATGATAAAAAAATAGAACTAAGGCAGATTTTAACGTTCTACTTTGTGCTTCATTAATTAGCGTACAATTTCCATTAATTTCTAAGAGAAAAGATTCACTGCAGGGTTTTGAGTTATAACTAAGAGTTGGTTGTAAAGGAACAGAAGTACTTGTAATCATATTGTTACTAGTATATGGTAAGGTCTGATATATGCTTGTAAAAACTAAAGAACAAGAGAAACAATTAGTTATATTTACTTCGGTCGACATTGAAGCTGCTGAGATAACACAAGAAATTCAGACAACAACGTTCATTTTTGCAGCCGATTTTCTCAAGTCAATTTTTTATTTAAATTTTTAATATTGTTGTTAATAAATAAGATAAAAAAACAATGAGACACTTTCGAATGAATATTTTCGTTCCTGTTTGTTGATCTAGTATAATACACTCCTGAGCAAAAGTCTTTAATTCTGCTTTCCCCATCCCCGCTTTCTTTTATTATTGAACTAATGTATAACATAAATTCAACACTAGACAGTAACTCTTCTCGCTTCTAATATTTTTGTTTGTTGTTTTGGATGGTCCAATCTTATGTAACAATTGTAAAGTGTAGAGTAATATCAAGAATAGATTTTTCTTTCAATATTTTTACATAAGATTTGAAACATACCACTTTCTCTATCACATCGCTTTGAAATAATGTTTCTCATGTTACAACCACTGGACTCCAAAAATGTCAAATAAAACTATTTCGAAATACATTGAGTGTGATGAACGAAAAGCCTTACAGCATTGACTTGCTAGATGACAACACAGTAAAGACCTGTCTAATTTATCAAGAACTGGCCAATCAAGTACCACGTCGGAGAAAACTGATACCAAGACTGTTAATATTGTTAAATGTGAGCTGAATATTACATCAAATGATATTTTAAAAATTTTAAAATAGACGGCATGAATATAAATCCAAGTACTGTTAGACTTTGATTACATTACAGCTGTGCTAGTTATGATTCACCTTTAAAAGAGCCCTTACTCATAGACAAACATCGTGAGCAACAACTCATCTGGACTCAACATTACCAAAATTTCACTTGGGACAACGTGATTTTTACCAATGAGAAGACATTCAAACAGTGCGACAGCGAAAAACGTTTGGCAATTTCTAGATGTCATCAAAATTGTTCGTACAGTTAAATACTGTCTCACATTGCACATCTGAGGATGTGTTTCAAAACTAGATTTCGGAGAATTCATTGCTTTCAAACACAGTTTGTCAAGAGAGATTTTATGTGTAGCATATATATAAGAGTGATCTTCTACCTAGAGCTAATTGTCAAGGTTCAGCTAGCTGAACTTTCCAAGAAGACGATGGTACTAAATACAAATTTCGTCTGGCAATCAACTGAAAGACCCACAATCGAATTTAGATCCGGTCTTAGCCCTTTTCATTCCCAGATCAAAACCCAATCGAAAATGTTTGGTCGATGATGAAGGATACAGTAAATCAAGAAAAAAGGTGAAACCACTGAAAAATTGGCTTAAAAAAACAAGAAAAGCATGGCGACAAGGGCGAAAAAGCAGATCCTGTGAATCCTAATGAATCCTAGTGCACGAACTTCCACTGATATTAAGAATATATAATTCAACTCGGAGAAATGTAGTCTGTTCCTGTTTTGTGTACATTGTACTTTCATCATTAAGTTCAATAGTACCTTGATAAGTAATCGTTGTACTTAGTTCAGCTATGGTGTCAGCTAAGGCTGATGTAAGATAACTAGTGGTTGTAATCGTACTGTTATCTCTAGCACTCGTACGTTGTTCAGATGTCTCTTGTAATGAGATTGATGTGATTTCAGCAGCAGTAAGAATGGTGGTTTTCTGAATAACACTTGTGATTATTTCAGATGACTCTTCTGTTGAAATTAATTCAATCGTAGTCGTGGTTAACGATGCATAATAAGAGTCTATCTTAACACTGGTTCCAACTATTAGAGATGTTGTGTCTTCTACTATTGTTTCTTCTGATGTTGATTTGATGTCAGGTGTAAGTTGAATGATCGTTTTATCTGAAATAATCGCAGTTTCCTCGAATGTACTTACTATTCAGATTGATGTCAGATGATTAATAGAGCAAAATATAATTAGTTATTGTGTTGAGGAAATATGTTTCTATATGGCAAAGAGTTTTATGCTACTTATTTGATGAATAAAAGAATAGTGAATATAATGAAATATTAATTACACATCATAAAACGTTTTAGTATATCTTTATGCTTTCTACCTTTTCATTGTTTTGTAACTAAATACTATTATGTCGTTAGTTTAACATTGAAAATCTTCAAAAAGATAGAAAAAAATTCCTTGTTCTTTCATAATTATGTCGTTATTCATAGATGAAGGGAAAAAATGAATAGAAATTAAAGAAAAAAAACAACCTGCCGCAATAAGATGTATCTAATTGTACTTGCTTGAAAGTGTCTGCCAAGTTTGTTTATTTTTTGAGTCATCATAGTCATATCTTAATTGTCAACGATTGATATTTGTTGATTTTCAGTACTTTTCGTCCACATATTCGATCAAATTTCAGTTTCAGCTTACAGAAAATAAGTACTACAATGACCGATAGAAGATTACAAGTAAGTTGTCATCAAGTCACCTTTAGACTTCAGACTCGATGTGTTTGACTTGGGGTTTTAAGTTGCTTCCTGCATATGTTCATTTATATTAGGTATTGATACATTTATGTAATAGATATATGTAGACTTTTATGTAAATAGTTTGGTCACACTTTTGAAAATCTGTTATCAATTATGTATCTAATTCTACTGAAGGACAATGTCGAATTGATAACAATTAATCAATTCATAAAAATACACATGAAGAAAACTACCTCTATTAGGTGAACTCCTTCTTGAACATAGAAGATATACAAAACTGAAATACTCTTATTGCTAGACAACCAACAGTGTTACTTGGAAAAACTGCATGTTAAGTATAAAATAAGATGATCATCATTTCCTAATTCTTTTACATGAACGCCCTGTTCTCACAATGGTTGGTCTGATTGGGCAAAGTTGACCTAATCAGCTTATCAAAACCCATGCAATCATCTTGTAGAGGAGTGCCGATAGTACAGAATAATGCATTTTTTACTTTCCTTAGTCACGATTTTTCATAGAAACGTAAATGTTATAGAAAGAGATCCATTCCAGAAATGCCAAAATTCAATATTTATTATAGGCTTTTATTTTTTCTATTAACAAACATTCCTTTTACGAAAATCCACAGATACTTGTTGTAGGCCACGTAATCATGATAAGAGACACAAAGTTTTGTCGTTTCTTAAGAAACTTATTTATATCGGTAAAGTATCACATTGATGAATATGAATGCGTCACGACAATACCTATAACTCATTTTTAGCCAAAAGTGAATAACTTTTTATTTCAAAGAGCAGAGATCTATTGAGGTAAAAATAAGTTTCGAGCAGTTGTATTTTTAAGTTTTTTTCTCAATCATAATAGCTAGTAAATAGCTGAAAAAACGCTTATATTGCTGAAAGTATCCTCTATCAAGATTGTAGTCTCTAAGACGTCAATAAGACTGCTTGGACGAAGGTGTGCAAAAAGATAACATTCCAAAATCGGCCTTTTCGCTTTCATTTAAAGCTGTTGGTGAAAGATTTTATGAGATAGAGAAAATGATTTTGAGCAACAAAAGACGTCTTTCATTTCTCCATGCTATTTTTTAATCGAACTGCATTCGCTGTATAGAAGACACAAAAGCATCAAACATGGCAAAAACATTGAAATTTTCAATAAAAAGAGACAAATGCGTCTTTCATCTTCTGTAAATTGAATGTAATTCAATGAAGGAAGATTATGAGAAAGTTGGAGACGTTTCATGTTGCTTTTATCAAATAAAATCTTTTCCCAAAAGCTTCGAATGGAAGTCAAAAAGCTGATTTTGAATATCTTGGTTTTCCACAGGCTTTCATCCAAGAAGTTTTATAGGAGTCTTTGAGTCAACCAATCTTAATAAAGAATTTTTTCAGTTACATAAATGTTTTTTTTTCTCAAATTTTTCCTAGCCATTATTATCGAGAAAAAAATAAAAAATACGCTTGCTCTAAACTTTTGTGTGACACTATAAGTTTTTTTTTTTTGTGTTCTATCCAATAAATTTCTTTTCCTATTACAGAGACACTCGAGCTAGTTGGTAGAACCTTGATGAAATTGTCATTTAATGAGCTTATTATCTGGTAAAAGTATTGAAAGACTTCGTTCACATATAGAGACATAATAAGTGATCATGTATGCCCGTGATGAGCTCTCACGATACCATGCTTATAGCAAAGAGCAAAGTCATATAGTAGTCAAAGATTTTTGTGAAATTTTTACAATTATTGCCGAAACTGTACGACCTATTGATGTATAGACTTATGGCTAGTAACTGATGTCATGTACAAATGAATAAATAACATTCAGATGATCATATCAATACATTTGTATAAATAGCTATCACGTAACAAGTGTGTTGAAGGCCAGACAAGACTCTTGTCTTATCAATTGAGAAAGCCAAGAATACGTCAAAGAATGTAAATTGATGGAACAATTTTGAGAGTATGTTCTTCATCGTATGAAATGATCAGAAGTGTCTTTCAGTATATATTCTATTAATTTTGTTTCATAACTATGTTCAGTTTTTTTGAATCCGTACAAATTACAGAGCTGTGAAAAATTATAGAATAACCATCTAACTTTCGCTTCGCTAGAATATTATTCTTCACTACATATATCACATAGTTATCATTACAAAAATTTTAAAAAATAATTGACATTTTTGCTCATGAAAAACTATAGAATCACTTAGAGCTATGTCTAGGTTTTCGTTGTGTATTAGGGTTCTAAACAGTATAAACCTAACATTCACATAGTCACAAGTACTCTATACTTATTTTACTTGTTTTAGATCGATTTTTCACCTGTTTTTTTTTTATTACTTATTGTAAAGATAAGTATGAGTTGAGTCAAAATAATTCCTCAGAAAAAAATCGAAATCGAAACATTAATTAATAGAAGCAGATTTGAGACACTGATAAATTGCGTAGTTATCAAATGTGTCATAAAAATGTGTTTTTGTCGTCTGAAACCAACTACAGTAGAATTTAACCTTATCGAATTCAGTTGGTCAGGGTACGAAAAAAGTAATATAACCAACTCATGATCGTCAATTATTACAAATGATGAAGGAAGGTCGAACAAAATTTAGTCAAATATTAGCAATCGAGGGAAGTATATCGAAAGGTAAATAATTATGTTCTTATGCTATGCGTCGTCGTTTAATAAGTATGAGTGATAAAAATTACACATCTAAACGGGAGCGTTTTAGAAAATCTGCTCAAATTAAACAATGTCTAACATTTGTTAAAGACCATCAATATGAGTGAAATGAATGGAATAATATTATCTGGAGTAACGAGGTACATTTTGAAGTATTAAATTGTGGCAGTGGCCCTTTTTCCGTCGTTTAAAATCAAAAATTAATGGATCATTCAATTTCCGTGCGTGTACGCAGATGGTGACAGTGTTAGCATGTGAGAATGCACGTCAGGAAGTACTCATGATCCATTTATAGTCTATAATGAAAGATCGAATGATCCTTGATGTATAAAAACAATTAAAAGTCGAAACCAACGAATGTTGGACAATTATAAACAATGATTGAAGATTTATGCCGTAGTATAACAGCAGAATGATATCAGCAACTAGTGAATTCTTTGCCACGCCGTATAAAACAATGTATTTTGGTTCGTGGTAGAACGCTCAATAAATATGGAAAATAGCAAAGGAAGAAAACTTTTAAAAGTTCTAAGTGATTCAATATTTTTTCACAGCACTGCATATTTTATGTCAGATACGTAATGATTAAGATACGGAACAATTTTTTATCTTAGCCATCGGAATTAAATGGAAGACAGTTACATTTTGAAAGAAATCGGAAAAAACGTTTTCGACTATTCTACCAATGGTGTATATAGACAAAGGCTAGAACGGTCTCTAAGCCCTTCCCTTCCTCTTACAAACCATTGAATTTCGTTTAAAAAGAGGTTTGAATATCAGAAAGTCTTTGACCCTCTTTATAGAAATAATGAAGCAGCAAAGCTGTTGATTCTACAAATTTTTTTGGGTATGTCAGTACGTTAGATAAGAGAATATCGTTATTTGGTCAAATAGTTAGCAATCTATAATGATCACATTCGAACAAAACTTTATATTTCTTCATTTCTCAGTAGAGTTCAGCACGTCAACTACCTCTAAACTCACGTGTTTTAGCAATTTCGTATTTTCATGCTCTGGCATGATGGTCAGGCATTCATGTTAATAGGTTTCTATTATCTATTTTTGTTTTTCCAAATATTTCTCGTATATCTAAATGTCTACATGCATTCAATACTTTTCAATCAGTTAAATATTGACGATGAGTGTTGCAAATATTTACAAAAGTACCCAATCACGTCGGTGTAGTAAAATAGCAAATATTTTATTTTAAAGGAACCCTGCATATTTTGTGCACGAAGGATAAATGTGAAAACATTTTAGAATGAATGGAGTAGTGTTTATAACACTATCATATCCTTATAAAATCTTTCATTTCTGATTAAACAATTATATTTTAAGAAAGTAACTGATCTGCCACTAAGAAATGAATCAAATATTTCGATTAAAATCATATGCAAACGAATGATATTTGATTGGATGTCAATTAAAAAATGTCATGATTTTAATATAAAAATATATTTCTCCAAAAGAGTCGCGTTAATGAGTATTAATCAGTAGAGCTCATTGAATCTAAAGTTTTCGGATTCAGGGCCCACAAGAATTGGAAACAATTCGATGGGCTCTACCGATAAATGTCTCAGAATGTTTTCTGACTTTTCTCGCATAAATTTCTCTTCATAGATTTAATTTCACGATAAAAGTGTATTGAAATTTCATACTTGTTTATTGATCTAGAATTGAGACAAATTGGATTGAATATTTTAAATTCTTTTGCACACTATATGAATCAATTACAAGACTTTTTTCCTCGCTATTTGGCCCAAAATCATTCAGCAAACACCATTGAAGTGTTTGTCTGGTTACATATCTATGGAATAATGCTATGATGTTCTAATTAGAATGAAATGATTTATAAAAGCTTTGGATATTGTTTATCAGGTTATTTATTACAAACTTTGTGTAAATGTTGATTACTGACAGATCAATTACAAAAACATCTATTCTTTCATACTTTGTTTGAAAAGACGTGGAGTATACTTTCGATATTTTTTTCCTCTATCGAATCAATACGAAATTACTAGTTTACATCAACATATTCTTTGTGAAATAGTATTTTTCCTATGTAGATTATAGTTTTTTCTTTAACATTAGCTGCTGGTAGTAATAAATAGAAAATGCAAAATCAGCGAGAAAACAAAACTGCTACTGACATTGACAAGGACACGTCCCCAAGTATGAATTGTTAATGGAACTGACATTTTGCCCATAAGTAGGTCTCGTAGATCTTAACATTTTCTTCTACAAATACCTTGCCGGAGATAATTATAATTTAGCAAAAATGTATCAACTTGAAAAGAACAGTACAATGAAATGCACCCCTATAGACTTCCGTTAGTTTCGTAAGGATCTATCAATGAGGAGAATATGAGTTCGACTAGCGAATTACACTTGTGGATTTTTTCTCACGAGATAATTGTGAATATTTCTACAAACGATGTTGATTAGTGAAAATATTCTTTGAACATTATTTCTTGCTAATATCAACATTTCATGTTTATTTAATATAGTATGAGAAAGACTGACAATAGATGAAATTAACAACAACAAAATATATATATGATACATATGTTTTCTTTTTTCGAAATATTAAAATTTACAATTATCAGGAGGAATAAATGTTGTACGTTTTTGTTCTTTACGTTTTTCTTGTAATCCAGCAAAGAATGTTGTTACATCATTAGCTGTTAATATTCCATCACCATTTGCTTTATCACGAAGAAAATCACCAAGTGATTTTTTAAATTCATTAATACCTTAAAATTTAAAACATAGTCGAATGAATGTTTTATTTTTTTTCTTTCTTACCATGTAAAACTTCCAATTTTTTGACATGATCAAGTTTTTGTAATGAATCTGTTAATAATTTATCTGCATCAAGATTTTCACTCTTTGCTAATGCTTGTTTTTCATATTCTTGAATAGCATCATCATCATTAAATACGACCGTAAGATTTGAATCATCATATAATTTCTAATTATATTAAAAATTAAAAAAAAAAAATAAGATTAAAAAATAAACATAACTTACACGACATTGAGGACAACGACATAATCGTTTTCGCCAACCATCACGTAAAAAGATTGTATGAAGCTCATTGCTATTATTATTATTTGAAACAAGCAAACATGCTGGACTATTACTAGCAGCTAAATTAACAAAAGCAAATAATAGATTTAATAAAATTAAAATAACCTAAATATTTACCGGCATTGTCTTCTATTGGAGGCGCAGTAATAGTAAGAGATTCTAGAAGAAAAACAATAATGTTTCTTATTAAATAAATATTTATTTTACCATCATAATGAATTAAAAATGGATATTTCACTATACATGCTTGACATATCATATCCAATTGATCAGCTTCATTTTCTTCCATCGGTAATGCAACACCCAAATGCTTAAAATATAATAATATATTGAAATTTATTAATAAAAAATCTAATAGAAGTGTTATTTACTTGACTGTGAAACCAATCTTCACATATCATGCATTGAATCATTGCATCATCAGCTGTCTATTACAGAAACAATAAGCAAGAAAACTTATTTTTAATTTCAATAAACAAACTATTTACCGGTGATTCTTTATCTGGATAAGGACGTTTGCATGTACAATACAAACCACGAAAATTATCATCATATTTATTAGCTGTATTTGCCGGATCTTTATTCTAAAGCAAAATATATCTTACAATAAAAAGTTATTAGCACAATCTCGATGGGATTAAAATATGAAACATGATGTAGCTGCTATTGCCTATGGCAAGGAAAGTTTTTTTATAATATTTATTTTAGGAAAAAATTTCTTTACCAAACTTTTCCTTAAACCTTCCCAAATACAATAAATCAGTAGTTCATATAGTATGAGACGCTATTGATATACGGTCTATGACGTGGTCGAGAAGGTACACTGCACATTTTTTGTATGGCAGGTGAACATGTGATTCTTGTGCTCTAAAACGCGTTTATTTTCTCAGAAATGATTAGATATGATGCAGAAAGCTGTTTAAAAAACAATTTTTCAAGAAAATGTTTTTTCTTCAAAATGACTTTGTACTATACATCGTTTGATGTAGTTTAATCCGCTGATTGAAAATATATTCATTTTGTAGATTAAATATTTTTCCAAATCTAGAAAACCTGAAAAACCTAGGTTTTTTTCGAAACTCATTGTGCAGTCCAGGAATGTTTATGTTAAGAGGGATTAGAGATAGTAAATAGAAAAACATTACGGCAAAATTTGGAAAAGTTTGAAGATTGAATATGGATGGATTGTTCAGTATATGGTATGCGATTGTATAGAGCTCGGCTTGTAGATTCAGAAAAAGTATTTGATTCGATTTGTTAACCAGCTTAATTTTGTCAGATATAAATTTTCCCTATGACATCACGATTTTCAATCTAATTTCTAGGCAACTGGTTTTTCAGTTTTTTTGGGGGGTTGTAAGAAAGGTATTAATACCATTAAATAGACTATAATTAGAAGTTTATTTTCCTACATTTAAATGTTAAAAAAAATACGATTTTCATTTTTAGCTAAATCTCTACGTAATACACACTGTGGGAGAAGAGAGAGAAGTGTTGGTAAGATGCCTGTAATAGTGTCCTACTAACGTTTGTGAGGAAAGATACACATTTGAATCCCTATACTTCAACACCCCTTTCAAAACGTGCTTCATAGTGTTATTAAGTTTAAAACAAATATATCTTACTGGATAGAGTTTACATGGTTGATGACTTAATTTTGAATTTCCACAATCACATCGAAAAAATCTAGAAAGTTTTTTTTTTAATATTTTATTTAATATTCAAAGAATTTTACCGTCGTGTATATAGTTCATTAATTTCATGATTACTATGACAATGAAATGCACATGCTGCACAAATACCAGCTAATTGTCCATTACCATTATTATAACATGTCATACAAACAAATAAAGCTTGTCTTTGTACATATCCCTGAACAAGAAATAAATTTTTAGTTTTTCTTATGATTATTTTTCATATGTTACCTGTGGATATGTACATGTATCCGTATCACAATTACCATATAGTGCACGTTCCCGATCTAATTCGGCTTCTTCATCATCGATTTGTTCAAGTAATTCACTACATGTTACTATTTCTTCTTCATCATCATTAGTTGTAGTTTGATTAGTAGACATTGCGATTATTTTTTGTTTTCTGTTAGAGCACAAAAAGAAGAAGAAATTATATTAATAAAAGACTTAGCAACGGAGAAAAAAATTGAAAGCTTATTATATTCTTATTTATTATTAAATTGGAATGGTAGAAAATTTTTTGAACAATATCTTGTTTTGTTCGCTATTATTTATGCTAGACTTCTGTGAGTTTCATGAAGATTTTTTTTTTTGGATTAATCCTTATTCACTGAAACAGAAAACATATTATTCAACTTCAATTCATCTGACAAAACATTTTGTCTATGTTGAAAATATTTAGTTTAACTATTCAATAATTACAATTTAATTTTAATAAAATTATGATTTTTTCGATATGATGAATGCATGAAGTTTTTTCTTTTAGACCTCAATAACTGATCTTTAATTTGATTCATTGACAAAAAACTATCGAACTGAAATGCATTTGTAAAAGTTTTCTCATGTATATCAAAACTTACAATAAAACATTGTCAGCAATTCGATGCCGTTTAATTTCATATATTGATTAAAAAAGATTGTAACTAACGAAAGAATATTCTTAACTGTTTCATCGCTTTTCGCTTCAGACATATGCTATTCGATTGATTAATGAAAAAGTTTGTTTTGCTTTGGTTTTTCAATCTTCACTGATTCTGTATTTGAATAGGACATTTCTATGACAAACTAGTATTTTGATATAGCTACATTTGTCCTAACTCAAAGTTTCGAGGATGTTTTTAGTGACTATAAGGTCTATCTGTGGACATAGCTCGATCATCCTGGTTCTCAACAATTCTATGTTCATGAGGGGAAAATCAAGCAAAACGTCTGTAAATCATCATAACCAATTGAATGGTTGTAGTCTCAAGTGAAAAGTTATTCGACAATTAGGAACGTTTCCTCATGAGGTCTGTTGTCACATTATGATTTCCACATGCTTAAGTAATACATTCTTGATTTCACAACCATACCTATCACACATCGTTTTTCTTTACTACAAAAGTTCAATGAATCTCATCACATATTTATTCCAATTTAGAAGCATTGTAACATACAAAATAAGATCTTATCAAGGACATATATGAACAACTGTTGGCATTCTAAACTTTTCTAATTAAAATATAAATTCAAACGAAGATATATGTTCGATTACACTCAAATCTTCATTTTATAAAGAATCAATTTTAATCATAAAAACTATCATATTTCTTTCTTTTCCTGAAATAACATTATATGCTTACCTATATAACTCTCGTTTAATAGGGTAAAAGTATTTTATTTCGTCGATGTTTAAAAATGTTTTTCTAGAACAAACCAAAAGAGAAAAAAGATAATAAGTGATGACATGATGTTCTAGAACAGTGCGAAAGATTAATAGAAAAGAAAACGAAAGAAAGTAATAACTTTAAAAACACAACAACAACAATAACAAGGTCATTCATCCGTTTCGGAAGCATCACTTGCGCACGCACACACACACGGCAAATTTTTGTTGTCTAATTGTTCATAATCATTTATTGTTCATTTAATCGTCATTATCCCATCCTTTATTCTCTTTTGGTTTTGGTCCACCAGCTGGTTTAGCACAAATAATTTCATCAACACTTAAAACCGTACATGCAGCTTTTGTTGCAAATAAAATGGCCCATTTTTTTGTTATATATAAATCATATAATTCACTTAATTTAACATCACCTGTGTCATATATTATATCATTTGATTGTGTTATATCTGATGGTGCTTGTCCAACAACAAAACCCAAATTTGGATTATCATGATGACCAACATAAAGTTTAGCTAAAATTTCTGTACTTTTAACACCTGAATTTTCAGCAAGAATTTTTGGTATATATTCAAATGTTTCAGCATAACGTTGAATAGCATATTGTTCAATACCAGGACATGTACGAGCATATTCAGAAAGTTTTGATGCTAATTCAATTTCAGTTGCACCACCACCTGGTAATAAAATTGTATCACGTGTTAATGCTTTAAAATTATTAACAGCATCATCAACAGCTCGTTCACAATCATCAAGAATCTAAATAAGATTAAAATTGTATTTTTCATTTTTGAAATGCTAGAAGTTGTGATCAAGGAATACTGTGGATAGCCAGAGGACAAAATCGATTTCTGAGATCTGAATCTATATTGTAGCTGCTATGCATCTACATTTAACTACACGTTAGATTATGATTGCAAGTGACTCATCGTCTGCAGCAGTAGCTATTACAATGTAGGTAAGAGTTACTAGTAGGCCCCTACAAGCGTTTCATACTTCCAGAGGTAGCTTTAGCTACAGAATAGGGCTAAAAGTCTATTCGTAATATACTAAAAACTAACGGCTGGTGAATAATACGATTGTTTTGCTGGCTTTTTTATTTGAGTCTTAATTTACTATCGAACAGAGCTTGTCATTAATCAACTTTAATGCATGTGCAAAGATAAGGATCTAATCTCCTATTGAAATACGGCGTCTCAAATAATAATCATCGATGCAGACACATTCAGAGTAGCTTGTACAACAATTAGTTATCTTTTAAACCGATTAAGTTTTCAACAGCCAATACAAGCTCAAACCTATATATTTTAAACTTCTACTGATTTTCCATGCCTTCACTCATATAATATCGAGTTTCGACTTGAAACTTCGCACAAATAATGTTTTCACTAGAATCAGTTTATTTTGAAAATTTCAGCTTTTTTCGTTACTTCTGTCGTGAAATACACATAATCAACATGTTGTTGTGTTAAAAAACAAATTTTGTAACACTTATATTCGTATCTCATGGTAGAAGTAACAAAAAGAAAAAGCTGAAAATTTCAAAATAAACTAATTATATTAAAAACATTATTTTTGCAAAGTTCCAAGTCAACTTTCAACCTGACCTGAGAGGGACTACAATGTTTTGTCGAAAAATCTCTATTTTTCAAGAATCCTACAACTAAATGTAGCTAGATCAGAACAGATAAGCTGCCCTAATCCTTTTAATCGAGAGTTCTCTTATGAAATTAAACTTACTTGATCAGTTGATCCACGTAAAATTAATGTTGCAATATGTGATTTAGCATGTTTAAAAACAATAACATGTGTATCACCAATTTCATCAACATATATTGAATCACAAGCACCCATTTCTTCATGTGTTGGTGTACGAAGTTTTGGTAAAACAACTGCATCAATTGTTTTTGCAACACGACGTAAATCAAATTTTGATTGTAAACGTACCGCCATTATTTTATATTTATTTAAAAAGTGTAATGCCATTTCACCTACTTTACCTCCACTAACAATAACATTAATACCAGCATCAGCTAAAGATTTGATGTGTGTTTCAATACTTGCTTCTTCATCTTTTGAAAAAGCTAATAATTCATCAGCTGATTTTAATAAAACTGTTCCTTTGGTTTCTGTTACTTGAATATCAATCGGACAGCTAAATGCAGCTATACGTGCTTGATTAACTTTTGTTATTTCTGATTCAACTTCACGTTTTATTACCATGCCTGGTATCATTGTTGATTGAAATAAACCTCCACCTAAGATTTTACATATACGAACATTATCAACATTAAATGAACTTGTTGAATCACTTCCTGTTACAGTTAAACATGCTTTTGTTACTAAATCACCTAAAAATTCATGATAGCCAAATAATTTACTTCCAATAGCTGTTTGAAGAACTTTACAAACAATTTGTTCATTATCACGTAAATTTTCTTTTGTTAAATTAACTTTAATTTCGAATGTTGGTAATAATTCAAGTGTTCTTTTTAATGCTAAATTAAAACCATCAATAACTTCACTTGGTGATAAACCCATACGAAGAAGACCTTCAGCATTTTCAAGTAATTTAGCACCAAATAATATAACATAATTTGTTCCATCGCCAATTTCTTTTTCTTGCATATCACTTGCTAACATTAAAATTTTTGCTGCTGGATGAACAACATCTATTTCACGTAGAATTGATGCAGCATCATTTGTAACAAATAATTTTTCTATATGATTTATAACCATTTTATTTAAACCATTTGGACCAAAACTTGATGTTGTTGTTTCACACAATTCTTTACAAGCGCCAATATTACGATAAACAGCTTCTTCAAGACCTGAAATAAAATAATATGTTTGATTGTATTCAAGATAAAGAAATCGATAAAATTTTTAGGACACTTGAAATATTTTGCAAGGACTTATCTATAGGTCATCTTACATAAGATTTCATTTTTGATTACATGAAAGGAAACTAAAAAGACTCCAGGATAGTCTCCCTCGCCAGCCCTTCTTCTTTGGGAGTACAACTGATTGGGTTCAAATTTTCATCGTAGCTAGATTATTCACCATAATGAGACCAATGTTTTCGATACTCTAGCTATGGCCAAAAATTTAAGCCCGATCGGGTGTATTTTCGCAAAGAATCAGAAATAAATAGTTTAGAAGAGGAAGGTATCCTTAATTAAATCTTATAAGCCGAGGTACTTTTCAGAGTCCACTAGCAATATGAGATTTGAAACGCTTTTAAATTAGAATTTGTCTTGTGGATAGTTGTGCCAAAGTTAAAAGGTTATGATCTGACTTTTTATTATCCAAAGGACTGAATTGTATTTTAAGTTTAGTTTTTGAAACTGCTAAGAATATACGGGACTATGTGTGATTACGGTAGAACTTTATATCATCTATTTTCTTTAACTAGATGTTACTATTCTTTTGAATATTCGTCATAATGAAATATTCCAAAAAGAAACATTTCGTGAATAAATAATAATTACTAATAGGATAAAAAAAAGTATTCCATTAGTTTGCTGATAATTATAGAGCGTTTCAACATCATTCTCGAACTCAGAGAAGAAATGTTAATAGTCCGATGAAAAAATTATCGTCTATTGATTTGAGTAGTGTCACATATCCAAGATTTTGGAGATGCCACCGCATCTCCAGCGGGAGACGCGGCACCCACACTCGGGAGATGAGGTCATTCACCACTGGAGATGTAAGATCTCCTTTAGAGAGACGCATCCCCGACACCGACACTCGCATCTCTCGCGCGAGATGCGGCATCTCCCGCAGGAGATGTGGTGGCATCTCCAAAATCTTGGATATGTGACACTGCTGATTGATTTTAAGAAAATGATCACATAACTATGCAATTACTTACCGTGTGTGTATTTTGAACCTTCTTTCATCATTGAGGCAAAGCCTGGTGCTTTTGGTACACGTAAAGCCATTTTAATAGTTAGATTAATGAAGATGAAATTGCTTGTAAATATATATCTAAAATAAAAATAAACGTCATACTTAATTGAATAAAGTCAAACAACATCTGAAAAGTTTTGCGATAATGAAAACTGACTTAGAAAAAGGTATCATTTTATGATTAAAATATATCAAGATATCTTTTTATAAATTATACTTTCAACATGATCATTAAGATAAAAATACACATGTAAGAAACTCCAATAATTTGAAAATACAAATTGTGTTCGAGAGTTCTGGAGAAGTCTTTGAGTGAGATTCAGTCAGTTTTGATCGCTCTATTGGATGCCATTGCTGTATCTGATGATGTAGGATTACAAAGTGTAAGCATTGACAAAAAAATTCGCATTTTCGATCAATTCCTACGCTTTTGAATCATTTTTTGCCAAAGATGGTAATAGCATCACATAGACCGATTAAAATTGACTAAGTCTCACTCGAAGACTTAACCCGGAACGGGTAGTTCTGATTATCACAAATATGTGAGCTTTAGTTCGAAAAATTAGGCATTGGAGCATCTCGTCCCATAACTATGGATGGCAAAGTTTACGATGTGTCGTAAACCGATGTATATGATTGAATTTCGTCATGTTCTATACGCCCATCAACAATGACCGTATACTGGCATGTTTGATTTCTTTAGTTGTCATATACATATATGCTCTTTCTCAGTCATAACAATATTATGTTATCATTATGACTACGGTCTTTGCAAACTTTTCTCCCTCCCCCATAATTCTATAACGACAATCAATTTACTTAATTTAATAAATTACTATATGATTTAATTTTATAAAGTTATACTTATCGTTGAACCTAGTGTTTGAATTAATCTAAGCATAAAAAATATAATTTTATTTTATAAATTCATACCTATTATTGCATCTTTTGTTTGAATATATTTAAATATAAGAAAAAGCTATAATTTAATAGTATAAATTAATACTTACGATTGGTAGTTTTATTGAGATAAATCTAAATTTAAAAATGTATAATTTAATTTTTTTAAATAGATACTGGCAATTCGATTCGATTTTAGGCACAAGAGATAAAAGTCTTGATCGAGATGAGTATCTCAACTGAAGACTAAATTACGATCATATGAGATAGCCGTATACAACAAGTTTTAACGTTCATTGTGAATGTCAACCGAATGCTAATGTATGCCGTATTTGACTGTTTACCATAGTGCTTTTTCAAACTTGATAGGAATAATTTTTGCTGCTTATTTAGTTTCATCAAATGTTTTTCGGTGCATTTATTTCTTCTTAAGATCCACTTTCAAATAAATTTGCTGTTACAAGTGCAGCTAATCGAAATAAATGTTTAATAAGTCCATCAAGCATTTGTTTTATGTTAAAAGATTATGTGAATCATCATGTTTGTATTTTAGTACACAATCAATAGCACTAAATGAAATATAATATTTTATTCCGCTTAAATTTTTTTTCGGCTAAATATCGTATTTTAATTGTTGGTAAAACATCTGCTTTTCAATGTTTAAATATGACCAACACTATTACATACTGTATCATGTTGTTTAAATATGATTCAACTATTGATTTGATGCACAGCATGTTCATTAGCGTGGCATTTGAGTAGCAATTAACATTATAATACTGAATGAATAAAGATAATATATATAAAAAAACTTTTTCCATCAGCTTGAATATCAGCATCATTGGATGAAACTGAAACAATTCTCATATTTACTTTTGTTGGTTAAGGCATAATGGCCGATGTTAGATCCATCAAATAATGTCGAAGTAAAAGAAAAAAGAAAGTTCTTTTGGTTACCATTATTGTTGTTATATTGCTTAGTTTGTTTGATTGGATACAAAAATAGAACTTGTTCAACTACCTTCATAATAAAGATACTTTCTATATATTTTCAAACATCTTATCGTAATTATAATCTTTTTAAATTTAATTACTCTTAATTATCTATTATTTTTTTTTCTACTGTCGATCATTGCTGACATCTATCTAGCAAGAGAATTTCATAATGTCGTATCAAGGAGAACAATTCAGTTTACGAGGGAAAGTTCCCAAACTGATTCACATGATTTTCAATGATATTTTGTCCATGTGTTGAAGACATTATTCTAAGAAAAATTCTTAGAGAGCTTGAGTGGATGAGGGTTATTTCGAAGATTATAACAATTTGAGTGATTTTTTAATCTAGCACAAGGAATATACAGAAAAATTGAACAACGGAATTTCAATCTGAAGTTTTGCTTACATGTAATTCGTGTGGTCATTGAAACACTAAAAGTTTCAGCAGAAAAAAAATTTCCTTGTCGTGATTTTCAATTTAAAAAAAAAAGTCAATCTGCCAGAACTTCGTAGATTACGACTTTTGTTTCCACTGAAACTTTAAGAATGTTCCAATGACCAAAAGAACTGCATAATAGTTACATTTAAAAAATGGAACTCTGCTGTTCAATTTTCCAGTATAAACCTTGTGCTAGGTGTAAAAAAAAATCAGTAAAACTATCATAACCTTCGAAATAAGCTTCAACAGCCTAAACTCTTTTAGAATTGTTCTTAGAATAGTGCTCTCAACATATGGACAAAGTTTTTTTCTTTTTGCTCGTTTAGATATTATCAATATTCTTTTCTTTCTGTTTTGACTATGGATGCATGATGTCTACTCGTTTTTCGAATATATTTCTCCTTGATTCTCTTGTTTTCTGTTTACATGAATTGATGCAAATCCTTGGATTGTTTTTTACAGTATATAATATATGTATTTCGATTGCATTTGAACATATTCACAGCCCGTAAAAGTCAATCTACATTTCCTGTTAGCTTTCTCGTCTTAGTTTCGTCTTTGCTTTCACTTTCAGCTAGATAACCGTCTCATCTTCTTTATTAGCTTTGCCTTTTCACGTCAAAATACATAGTACAATTCATATCTGAATGCAAAAAAAATCTCCAAATAAAATAAATTCTAGGAGCTTTTATAATTATGTCCTTAGACCGGCTTTTTAACCAAGGCATAGGGTTCTAGGATCCCATTCCATTTACTCTACAAGATGCTATCATCTGAATAGATTTACAAGCAATTAAAATGACAAAAAAATGTAATTATTGAATTTCTCAATAATTTTCCTTATTTTTATTTGTAAAGAATGATATGTATGTATGTTTTTTAAAATAAAAAATTGACTATAAAGCTATATTTCAATTATAATAACGTCAATAAATTGATAATTATTTAATAGTGAGTTGATTTGAAGAAACTTTCGATTCACATAACTTTAAAAGAACATACGTATATCCATAAGTAACATATGATTGTGTGCACAAGCCCGATATGTAAAGCATCACAAAAACTGATGTTTACCTCTTTTTGAAGTGGAAGTATGACGTTATTGAAATGTGACATGTTTATGATATATATATATATCTCCTTACTCGGGATGTCTTCTCTTCTGAATGTGAATAGAAATATTTTAATTCATATAAAATTTTACATAGCTGACAAGCGTAACACTATATTTTTAAAAATATCAAGAACAAATCGAATCGTTTCTGTTGCATACGAGAAGCATATAAGTAGACGACGCTCAGCTCATGTCTATTCGAATGAATGGTTTCATCTACTTCTCTCAGATAAGAACATGAAAAAAACAATAATAGAATTTTCTAACTTTGTTCATCGCAACTTTTCAACTTAGTTTCACAGTTACATAAAAACGAAAAAAAAACCGGTTCCAGAAGATTCACTAGCTAAAACTGTGCTGAGCAGATCGTAGTAAAATGTTTATTTTTATAATTCTCATCTACAATTTGATGATTCTGATTAAGGATGAACAAGTTGCAAAGAGATATATATAAAGTAAAATAGAAATTCAAACAAAACGAAAATTCTACTAGATAATTATCAGAATTTCATTGATTCATGAATTTTAGCCTACATTTGATTCCTTTTAATTAGCTGTGCTTGTCAAGAACTTGTCTAGTGTGAAAGAAAACAAATACATGTTTATTTCAAGTCTTGTCAAAACATTAACACGAACAGGTTTTAATTGAATAAGGATTCGATTATTTCCCGTGGAGGACGCTATTATCGTCACTAGCTTTGAAATAGCCATCTCAGTTTATGTAGTTCTTCAAAAATCCAGGCCTTTGCAAATTGATATGTATGTCATCATCTACCCGTAACGATAATCTGCTTACAAAAATAGTATTAAATAAGTTGTTATTGAAAACGAAAAGAAATTTCAGCTTTCTGTGTTCATGTCCTATTAGTGCAGGTTTCAATTTACAAACCAAGTGAGAGTATTGCAGTGGAAATATTTTATTCAATGCAATTGTCATGATTTTCTTTTAAATGTACATCATACTGAAGCAAAGCAGAAAGAGCTAAAATAGAAAGTAAGATGCGACAAGACAAAATCATATATGATGGGGGAAAGCAAAAAAAGTTTAGTTTGTATTTTCAATATTGTAACAGATATCTTAAAACTTGGCTGTTTGATATTGAACTGTTGGATCCCTTATAGTCATCACTGGGTCTACTTGAGCCGTTCGTCGAGTCATTCGCATATATAAACGCACTAAAACACGTTTGCATTCTATTCGATAGCTACTTGAAGCAACGCTGTAGATGAAGAATCCTGCAGATGGATTAATGTAAACGAGAAGTGTGTTACCCAAGTAGCTCACAAAGATTTCGATTTGTTGTTTTTCAATGCTTTTTACTTCTCCATTAGTCACAAATCGATAGAAAGTAATTGCTGGAAACAGACTAGTAGATAAAAGATAGACGATGACTTCACCAAACAACATCATCATGAGTGTATAGTCTCGTCTATTGCGTATGGTTGTGCTGGCATTCAGCCTTGTATGAAGTTCACGGCGGTGAAGAATAGCTGAAATACCGAAAATACCCATCAATATAGGCATAAGAAGACCAGGTACTATAACTGAATAAATGGCCCAACAATCTGAATATGGCTGAGTCATGACACATGTTCTATTTCTGAAAGTGTAAAAGACAGGAAGATGAATATTCAAGATAGGCCACATAAGTAAAACACCAATAATCAATTGAATTGCCTTTTTAGGTTCATTGAACATCCGGAATGCAATAGAATTAGAACAAAGAGCATATCGATCAATACATGCGAGAACAGTCATTGATCGACCTATCATTAGAAATGTATGAATTAAATAATGACGCAGTTTGCAATAGATAAATAAGTAAGTAGCAGGATCGACATGATCGAGAATATACAATGAAGGGATGATGCCCCAACTAATAGTGAATGTATTCAATATGGATGCTGTGAGAAGATAGAGTGTACAAGAATGATGAAGTGGTCGTTTGCGACTAAACATAAATATATTTATAGTATTGCCAAGAATACCAAGAGCCAATAATGTGCTCATGACATATCGAGTCATCCATATACGAACATCGACGAGAGATGAACTCATAGCAAAATGGTACAATGTATAATGAGCACTATGAGAATATGATTACAAGACTATTTTCTTATGTAGATTAGCAAAATCTGACAAGAACAAAAGTGTGAGTCCATGTTAATATTTTATCTATTGGTTTTGACGTGTGATGGATATGACATGATGATTTTGTCGAAAATAGTATTATGATAAACCGTAATACTACAAAAGAGATTTGAGGCAATACTGGAGAAGTAATTATTTATATTACTTAGAGAATGATAATTCTCCATGATGTATTCACTTCATAGAAATGAAATGAAAATTTGTTGTCGCCAGAATATGACAAGATGGATAGAAAGAATTATTGTACATTCTATTTTTGACAGTAACATTCACCTACGGAATACGAACGTATCATTGATACTTAATGCAAGTCAAGATAATAGGCAAAATTGTTAGTTGAGTTCACAGACATATGTGCATAGATGTTACAAAAGAATGAGACCTCAAATTTTGTTAACAAATCGGCCGAAATATAAGAAGGAATATTTTTTCAATTTTTAATCGTATGAAATTATTTCAAAAGAATAAAAAACTATAAGTTACAATCAGAATTTTATGTGATCGTGAAAAGAAAATCCTCGAAAAGCTTACTAAATTGAATTCTCGCAAAATTCCTTGCGTATGTTAATATTTGCACTGTGGGCATCTTAAAGTATGACGTGGAAGATTCGTTCGTATATCACAGATTGTTAAACTCTGTCTTTTGCAAAGAAGTTGCCTGCTTGAGTTTCTTTTCGCCTTCTGATAACGTAGCCAAGTGATTGTTTTCGATCATTCCCATTTTGCAAAAAGTTGTTGTTTTGCAAAAACTCCCATATTGTGAAAATATTGTCTCATGACAAAACGCATGTTACTTCATTTTAGTTAGCGTTACGATTTCGTTTCGTCTTACATTTTACAAAAACTGTGTGTACGTAGCGGTATGACGAAGTTCGTTAGTGTTTAGAGTTGTCATCGGACGCTTTTCTACTAGTAGTTATTTGAAGTCTATTTTTTTGTGTCTTGAAACAAAGTTTTAAAATGTTTCAAAAATTCTTTAATTTCTTAGGGATTACATTTCAGATAAAATGTCAAAGTACATATTTGAACAGTGTATACACGCCATTCTGTTTCTAAAGAATATTTTTTCTTTCTTTCAAAATATTTTCAAATGACTAAAAAAGAGAATATTTCCTTTCATATTTGATGTATTTTCTCTTTTTGTTTGATGTTCCATTTTTCTAAAACACCTATGCGCATATTCTGTGAACTCGATTAACAACTTTGCCTATTATCTTGACTTGCATTAAGTATCAATGATACATTCGTGTTCCGTAGATGAATGTTACTGTCAAAAATAGAATGCACAACCTTCTTTCTATCCATCTTGTCACATTCTGACGACAACAAATTTTCATTTCATTTCTATGAAGTGAATACATCATGGAGAATTATCATTCTCCAAGTAATATAAATAATTACTTCTCCAGTATTGCCTCAAATCTCTTTTGTAGTATTACGGTTTATCATAATACTATTTTCGACAAAATCATCCTATCATGTCCATTACATGTCAAAACCAATAGATAAAATATTAACATGGACTCATTCTTTTCTTCTTGTCAGATTTTGCTAATCTACATAAGAAAATAGTCTTGTAATCATATTCTCATAGTGCTCGTTATACATTGTACCATTTTGCTATGAGTTCATCTCTTGTCGATGTTCGTATATGGATGACTCGATATGTCATGAATTCCTATACAATCTATCTTTTCATGTCATCCTATCCGATAGCTTCTTTTCATAATGAAAATCACGTGCTTTTATTGGTTTTATTGGAGGATGATGATGATTATATTCTATAATTTCGATTATAGTAATTTATGTTGCAACAATGCCTATTGTTATGAAAAAGTATTGTAATGTTATATGCATATGAGATGACCGTAGTAGCTTTTTTAAAACAAAAGGATTAGAAAAAAAAATTAATTTTCAAAATTAAAACTTCTCAGATAGATGGAGTATAGCACTAACAGAAAAGAATGAAAGATGACTGCCCAAAAACAATAATAAAAATATTTTATTTAAGTTTTTCAAAATTTTATGATAAATCATATAAGAAAACCATTTTAATGAAAATAATAAAAAGGATTTGAAGATTGCTTGTGATGTGACTTTATTTTTTATTGCTATAGAAAGAATGGTTTCCAGTGGGATTCGTTTTGCTGTATTTATTTTCTGAAGTTGATTGTAGTTAAGACTTTTAGTTTCAATTTTATTCATTTATCTGAAAAAAAAAGCATTACCTTGATGTTCTCTTTATGGATGAAGATTCGAAATATTGTCAGCTTAAAATCATATCTATCATACGGAAGAAAATTTGAAAATAATCTCGATAATGAAATATTCACTTTTATACATTTGCTTTTATTCTGATTCATCACAGAGTACCATCAAAACTCAAACTTAAATGATTTTTATTTTGATGGATGATAACTTAAGTTAATGATTTCCAACTGAAAAATTTCAGAAAATCATATGAACTTGAAAACAGCAATACGATCATCATGTTCATTGATCGAATCTTTTTGGTTATGAGTGATTCCTGTCAATATTAGGAAAATTCTTCTACTGCATGCGAACATTAGATTCCTGCTTCGAGACTCCTACCATTGTCCACAATTTCTCGGTGGCAATGGATCATACATCATTCACTAGACAAGTTTGATGATTGTCGTTTTATTGTATATCATAATATGTTGTCATAATAATAATTGCTCGAAAGCAGTTCTATTCAAGCTTTGCCGAGAAATGTTCAATCATACAACTCTTGATGTATTCTATTAATATAAGTAATCTTAAAGGTTTCATTTCGAACAGGAAGGTCAAACTTTTATGAATTATTTGCACTTCATAAAAATGTTGCATTAGAATAGAAAAAAAAAAGATTCATCTTTTAATATGAATTGACTTGATTACATCATCCATGAACTTTTTTTTATCATCAAAAAACTTTTCTTTATTTATACAAGATCATTCGATGCCTTATAAGACAAAGAATAGACGATGGATCAAATAAACGTTCTCTTATCTTTAATAAAAATCACCTAGTCACGCACATTCTCTATTATGAAAGAAGCATTATCAACATTCTTTTTGTTCCTTTCATTTTCATAGTCACGTAGACCGATATTCGATCCAACTATAGTAGAAATAGATGAAGTAATTCAATCTAAGATAATTTCTTCGATGAATAGAAAGAAAACGAGAAAAAAATGTTCGTTTAAATCGGTTCATTCGTTTCGATGACAGATATGAATAATCGTCGTACATACATTATCATTATTTGTATTATTTTTACTCTTATACATTTCATATCAACCTTGGAATGTGATAAACAGTCTAAGGAAGATGATGTTCCATTTAATATCAAAGTTCATCAATCACCTATTATTGTTATTGGTACTTCATTAAATAAAGATATTGATATAAATATTCGAAATTTATTTAATGTTACATTTCTTGTTTCATGTATTTTAAAAGGTCGACCAACTCAACGTCTTATTTATATTGTTCAAGCAGGTTAATAAATCAAACAGATTTAGTTTTTCATTTTGTTTCTCAAAATGAATCGATTTTAGGTTCACTTCTTGGTCGTCGTTCATGTCAAAGATTAAATGTTAATCAACAATATATTGTTTTTCTTGAGCCCTTTTTCGATGGGACCTATCGACCAGTAGATTATGAAGAAGTGCCTTATAGTAATCAAATACATGTTTTACTTGAGAAAACATGTGGTCTTTCGCGAACATATCCATTTACGGAAATGAACGATACTGAAGCAGCCTTCACTAATAAATGTCCATCAGCTGTTTCTATGGATTGCCCTTCAGGTAAATTTAATTTGATATTTTATCATATAATTCATGGCATAATTGTAGTAACATTGAAAACAACTGTTGCATTATCAACCACAACAACAGTAAGAACAACAACAACAACAACAACGACAACAACAATGACAACAATCAATTTAGTTTTGACAACGACAACAACAACTAGTATTACTTTGTTAGGAAACGATCCAATTGATCTAGCCGTATTGTCACTTCTTTTACACGAACATCAACAACAAAATCTTAGTCTTGATTTTTTTCAAGGTCAAAATCATAAATTACTTTTTTCCGATGATGAAGTACGAAAAAATGGAGCTAATCTATTATCGTCTGTTTTTATTATTAATTTAATTCATTTGTTTTTTTTTTGAAATATTCTTCATATTATAGTCTAGAATGAAAAGTATTCTATTGTATTTGATTGTTTGCAGTGTTATACTTTTGTTTTTTTTATTTAAAGATAAAAATTAGAAATTTTATGTCAGAAGTACAACGGAAGATATGATAACTTTTTAGAAATCATGACTCGGATAAATTTGTAAGAAATTTATCTGAAAGAAATATTAGAATGTACTTGTTTGACATCTAATAACGATGGAGAATAGATGTGATTTCTACTCTGTTTGTATGAATTTACTTCTAACAATAACTAGATTATAGGTTTCAAAAGGAATATTTTGTACAGAACAGCTTTTTAAAACATAACTTCTACTAAACGACAAAGTTGTATTTCTGTCAATGATATCTTCAACTCTGAATATATCACAAGGTAACCAAGAAAATACTTTAGTACATATTGATTCGAAAAGGCAGGCTTCTATAGTATTCAAATATACTATTCTCTAGTCAAACATCCTTCAATTTTCTCTTTTTAGCAACATGTCTATTTGCAAGAAATGCGCATGTTTTTCTGGAAGCATATATGCTCAGATTAATAAAAAAAACATCTGTTTCTGTTTTTTACCTTTCCAAAACTCCCTTGGAAAAAAGACAAGTTGTACAAAATAGCGTTTCAGCACCAATTTTTATAGAAAATTGCTATTTTGGGGTTAAAACACATTGCATTTTACGTAAAATGTGTTTCTTCAACTTGAAATACAGTCTTAAAGCACAATTTCAACGTGTTCATGTGAGAATGCATTTTTTCATGTCCAATTAACGATATTTATAATATCGTTCGAATGCGTTTGATGCATTTATTTGTCATGCATGGAAACGCGTTTACTTAGAGTTCTTTTACTGAAGACAACACATTTTTTAGAAACACGTTACGACGCAGTAATTCTAATCCTTTTCTCAGAAAGAAATGAGTTATTGCACGAGCAAGTTAAATAACTATTTGGATTCGTGTTTTGAGTAAAAACGCCATTTTATGAACTAAAAACCTACTAATATATATATATAAACGAGAGAAAGACGGGGCTGCCATATGCTCTTGCCCAAGTTTACATGCTTCGCACGCCCTTTTATCTCCTTGCTCGACGAATACGTTTCGAAAGCACAAAACCTTTTCTTCGATCTTTGCTAATCACGAATAGAACCATGAGATGGCATAGCAAGCGTTCTATGAAGATTTGCACAGTGTTGTATAGACATACGATAGAGCACAGTGCAACGTGGAACAGCCCTGCCTATCTCTGAGAAAAACATTTCACGATATCATACTCAAAAATGTGTCGCTTAAATTATACTCTTTGCGAGATAAACATATGACTATAGCACAGCAGAATGTATTAGAATATTATGAATGAAAGAAATAGTTGTAGAACAAACATCCCTAGTGAAAATGAATAAATTATGTTTATCTTAATTAAAGAGACTTTTTGAGCAAGATGGAAAAAGTATAAATAGCATGATACCGAGATGAGATGTCTGTTAAATTTTTTCTATATAACAATTAGTCTTACAGTATTTTCTTTTGAAATTCTTAACCGAATTTCTAATAATCCATAGTTAGAATATCACATTTATCATACTTTCAATTCATTGAAAGAGATTATTTGTAAGGAAAAAAACCTAGTGAATGTTTGCTTATTGCCACCACAATACTTAAGTTTTAATTCATGTTCTTTTTTTCATTGTTGACTTCCTACATAAGCTGCCAAGGTCTATTAGTTACTTTGTTCTCACCAAAGAACCTTGAATACTTTTATAAGCTATTCATTCAAGAAAATAATGCACTATAACTTGTCGACTGAAATTAATCAAAACGGATGTCGTTTATGATCCGTTTCCCACCAGGAAATGATGACAAAGCGACTAGTTTACGGCATAAAACTGACCGCCTTTTCTCGCAATCTTTATCACAGTAAAATGACATCGTATACGGCTGTGTATGTGCCATAATCTCAGTATGATAGGGCTGTATTTCTGCATATAATATTATGACTGTATGTATACGGCTCGTTTACATATTGTATTTTTACCGTAAATAGGCGAAGACGAATCGTAATTTTTGATATGGATACTTTTTGGTTTCTTCCAACATAATTTACGACTTGTATAAATGACAACCGTCTTTCGTTTTTATTGTTCTCTTTTTGTTTGTTTATTGATATCTTTTACTATGTTCTGTACCTTCAACAATCAAATCTATGCATTTTAAAAGCCTTCCCCTATTTTGCTTTTCTTTTTATGATTCCTATCTCTACTTGAAGAACTTATAGTATTATAACGAGGTCAAGTCGAAAAAAAAACATATACGATATTTTTATTGAATAAATATTTTTACAGAAATCGTTGCGTTTTTTTCCACATATACTTAAAAAGTTTCTTTGAGTAAGTGTCAGCCTTTTTATTGCAATCTTCAATATTATCTATCTGATACATGGCACTCATAAAGACCTATAATACATACGCCTATAT